>VDFB02047230.1:43624362-43668481 GCA_007258455.2 Sequoia sempervirens
CCTCAGACTCTCGGCCTCCTCTCCTGTCGACCCCACCCTCGGGCTCTCGGCCTCCTCTCCACCACCTCCTTAGCCTCATCCTCCATCACCTCCTTAGCCTTAGCCCCTCCCCCCTCTGCTCTGTCTCCTCCCCGGCCTCTCCGCCTCTGACCTCCTATCACCTGCTCCTGTGCCTCTCGTCCTCCTCTGCGTCCTCTCGGCAGTCTCTGCAATCGCCTCTCATCCTCTGATCCAAATCCTCGTGCCTCCTCGATCGGCACTGTTGGTGTAATCCGCTTGGGTGGATGTCGCACGAACCACTCATCATACTGCCCTGTCATCCCTGCGTCTCGCGGCCCCTCTCGCCTATCCAGATACGGTCTGAACACCAGTCTCTCAATATCACTCCATACACTGTGCAAATTCAGCACTGCTCCCCATGGCCGCTCCCGTGTCTGTCGTGAAAATGTCACTCGGCCTGCCAGAATATCCTGTCTCACTCCGAACTGTCTCGTCACCCGATCCGGTCGATGCAACTCCACTACTCGTGGCCTGCTCCTAATCATGTAACATCGAGTAAAGAAGTAACCACTATGCAACCCCTCTTCCACCGACCACCCCCTGAATCACCACATCATGTATGGCCTCCACACTATATCCACTGCCCGCACATCATTGAACCATCTCCTCCACACGTCTACCTCCTGCACCTCTCAGTACCGTAGTATAGCCCCTACCTCTGCTCCGCACCACCATGCTACAGGCTCTCTGTCCTCATGCTCACCAAATCTCACTATAATCGGCCTGGCAACATGGATATGCTCCCAGGCCCATACCTGTAGTAGTGTGACTTTTGTCACACTCAGCTGTCTCCTATAACAAATCACGTGCATGTCCCGATACAGCTGGGCTAACATGCACGTCCCCCATGCAAACTGTCCCTCCCGGCCCTCGATGATGTGCCGAATCACCTCAGCCATCCTCATGTGAAGAAACCAACCACTCCGGTCCGGCAGCAGTATACCACTAATCAACCCTACCAGATATAGTGATAGTACTGGTACCCTGCACGACACCATCCTATCCACATCCAACTGACCCCGCTGCACCGGTAGCTCGTCACTACCAAAAACAATGCGAACAGACTCATCCAGCGCCTCATCCTCTGACCAACACTCACTAATCGGAAGCCTTGATATCGGGAGCCTCAGAATCCGCCACACATCCTCTAATGTCACCATCATCTCCCCTGTCGTCAGGTGAAAGGTCGACGTCGCTGAATCCCACCGCTCTGTCAAAGCTGTCAACATGGCCCCATGGGCCTTGATCGTCGGATATGTCAGCATATGCAGTAGTCCTGCCTTTGCTAGTCTCTGGTGATCCTCCCTGGTCATCCTCGCTATGTATCTCCTCAACACCTCTGATCGTCTCTCTCGCACCCGCAAAATCCCTGTTTTCTGCATACACGCAATAATTTTGTATCATTTTCATTCTTTTTTCCCCTCATCCTTCTTGGGTTTCCCCCCCTCCGTTGCCCTGTCCCCCATCCCTCACCCTCGGCAGTCCAACCAGGTCGGTGGACCCGCCCGTGGCGGCGGACCCGCTCGACACCCTGGCGGGGGACTCGTCTGCCCCCGGCGACGGACCCGTTCACCACCCTGGCGGCGGACCCGTCCGCCCCCGGCGGATATCAACCTGGCATTTAGCGGACGTGTCGTCGGTGGCGTATCATCAAACGGCCGGCCCGGCGTGTCGTCCCCTTGATGGGATGTTCCACCCGCGGCGGCTGACCCGCCACAACGTCGGCGGACCCGCCACAACGTCGGCGGACCCGCCACAACGTCGGCGGACTTGTCCGCCCGTGGCGGCGGACCCACCGCAACGTCGGCAAACCCGCCCGTGGCGGCGGACCCGCCGCAATGTCGGCGGACCCACCCCCGCGGCGGCGGACTCGTCCGCCTGCGGTGGTGGACTCGTCCACATGGCGGCCACAAAATCTCTCCCCCCAGTGCGAAAATCCATAAAAATCACAAACATTTTAAAAATCCGCCTCCTACCCATTTTTCATCTCATCTTCCCAGAAAAAACCCACATTTTTGTTTTTCCAAAACACATGCATAAGTGACTCAAAATCACAAAGTTAAGTTTTGGGCTAACCTGACGTGGTATAGCACGGTGGGTGAAGAATATCCGCCTTTCGTTGGCCCGGTGAATGATGTCACTGTCGTAGTCCGGCATCGTGTCCGCTCTCTCTCGCCGCCTCTTCTTCCTCTCCTCCTTCTCCTCTTGCCAGCTGTCACAATGAGCAAAAGGTAATTCTACAATTACCTTTTATTCCCTCTCTCCCCTTTTCAAATAAAAGGTCTTTTTTCCTTTTATTTACCAAAAATTCCTCCAATTAATTCATCCAGCCTCTTTCTTCCCAGGGTCGCCATTTGCACATTGTTTATCTGATTGACTCTGTTCAAACGCCATTCTTCTCGTTTTTTCGTGCTCTTTCCAACAACATATACCACTCCTTACTTTCAAGAAGTTGACCGGGGCTCCCTTTTCCTCCCCCGTCCCCCTTCTCGAGGGGGCATACCCTACCATTCTCTCCTAACCCATCGCTCTAAGCCTACCTTCGCTGGACTGGGGCATCCTCTCCATGCTCCCTCCGTTTGGGGTAGCTCGCACACTTTCCCCCATGCTGAGGCATCACTTTTCTAATCTCTTCCTCTATAAAGTCATCTGCATGCTATTTTTCTTCGAAACCCTATTATCCTAATAGTATTTTGAAGAGGGGAAAAATGTAGATGTCTAATTTGATCACTTCCATATGATCAAACACGTCTCCTTAGTCATCCAACTGTTTATCCCCTTTGTTAATATTAATTAAACCATTTGTTTAATTAATACCTTGCATTTTACATAAAGGTCATAAAGTATTTAATTTAATAAATACTTTACCCCTCTTCCTCTTCTAAATTAAATAAATACACCATTTTATTTAATTCAGTCATATTCCCCTTTTGGAATTACAATTTATTTTTTAATTCCTCTTTTCTCTCTCATGGTCACATCCTCCAACTTTTGCAAGTTGGTCTCTAATCCATCTTAATTCCTTCATCTTCTTCTAATTAACTAGGGTTAGCATGTGCACACCCTTAATCATCATTAGGGTCACATCCTCCATAATCTCCCACTTGCTTCTAATGAGTCATTAGTCCATCTAATTGAGTACTTGCACAACCTTAATCATATGGTTAGTACAACCTAATCCTCCTCCCATTTATGGCATGTGTCCTTAAGTCAACCTTATTAAAGGATTTCTCCTTTTGGGCAAGGCACTCCACTTCCCCATGTGAATTTTTAATTCACCTTTTAATCCCCCAATGCACCCAAAAGGAATTTTTAATTCCTTCACTTATTCTTTATTCTTTCCCATCTCCCCATGAGAATATTTGAGGAATTTTTAATTCCTCACATGTTCTCTCACCCACATGGGGACAAGGACCTCCTTTATGAGGAGATCTTGTCCAATCCCAAGGTACTTTTTACCCCCTCCATGTCATGTACTTCTCTTACACCTCATGTCCACCTCATATTTCTTAAGCCTCTCCCCATGCCACATGTCAAGATGTGAGGGCTTGTGAGCTCTCAACTCACCTTAGCCCTACATCTTGATATTTGGTGGCTCAATCTTGGCCATCCATCTCTTCTAGGAATTCTCAAAATTTCTATAAATACCCCCTCTTTTCTCTCATTTGAGAAGAGATCATTTTGCTAGCCAAACTCTTGCAGTTTTGTTTCTCAATCTACACTTAGCCATTTGCATCCATTTTGTCCAACTATCTTGCATCTCACACTTCACATCTTGCATCTACTTGCCATCCAAGGAGCATACACATCAAAGATCAAAGGGCCAACCAAAGGATCAATTCGAGACAAGGTATAATGTTTCATTTGTTGCGTTTATCTTATGTTGATTCCAACTTAGGCTAATCTTGAGGTGTAGGTTGTTTTGGTGTTTATTTGCACTCTTTTATTTGCTGCTCGTTTTCTAACGCTTATATTCGACCTATCACAATTTGGAAGCAAGTGCTACATCAAAAGGGATAAAGAAAATTTGGGTAAGTTTGATTCCAAATCCAATGAAGGTATTTTTCTTGGTTACAAAAAGGGGTTAAAGAGGGTTATGGAAAGTGAAAATGTGAGATTTGATAAAAAAAATTAGTCTACTCGTACTTAAAAAGTGGAAGATGATGAAGAACCAATCTATAATAGTAGTGAATAATTAGAAGTTGTTACAAAAAATCCAACAAAATATGTTTAGAAAAATCATTTTGAAGATCAAATTATAGGAGACAAAGATAGTGGGGTTCAAATCCTGAAGATACTTGCGAAGGAAAATGAGCAAGTACACTTTGTATTATTATCAAAGATAGAGATTAAGTCTTATAAAGAAGCAAGCAAAGAGAAAGGATGGATAGAAGCCATGGAGGAAGAACTGAATTAGATCAAGAAGAATGAAACTTGGGAACTTGTCCCAAGACCTTAAAGCAAGAATGTGATTGGAACCAAGTGGGTTCTTAGAAACAAGCTAAATGAAGAAGGTGAACTGATTTAGAACAAGGGTAGACTTGTGTGTGGGTGATCCCATAATACTAGTTTACAATTTCTGGGAGATACTGATTTTTGCTGAAATCACATTATTTTAGAAAATATAATGATTTAAGCCTTGAAAATTTTCATTTAAAGGATTCCAATTGAAGAGGGTTTGATTGAACCACCTTAGATCAAACCCCCTTGGATAGAATCCCGCTATTTTTAAACCATACCTATAACAGAGTCTCCTTTACACCTATCAAAATGTTGATAAAAAACCACTTTTGATTTACCTTTTGGGGGATCAAATGAGTTCATTTAAAATTTATTTTTTGTAAGTATGTAGTCCTTGTTATAAGCTTCCCAAAAAGTATAATTTTAAATAAATTTAATTTTATTATTATATTTATTTTTTATTTCTTGTGAATGTAGGTTTTTCACCGAAATCAAGCTTTTTGTTCTACACATGTGGAAAAATAGTAGATTATAATTTTTTTTTGAAAAATATCAATGCACTAGATATTGAAGTCCTTGATCCAACAAAAAAAATATTCGAATTTCGATACATACAAAAAAGGTTATGTTGTATATAGTTCGCCTATGTCTGAATTGTAATTGGTTTGACTTCAAAAGTTGATTAAGGAAAAAATATTCAATAAAACACTATGAAACCAAATGAAAGAGCTAGATATTTTACAAATTTAAATTCAAAAAGATTATAATTTTATCCTTCATGGAAAAAATTTTATGTTGTATACAGTGAGTATCTAGCATAGTCAAGGTAGGAGGGTCCTGAAAGAGAACAATCTGAACCATGCAACAAGAGTAACACAACGAAAGAAACAAATAATATAGAGGAAAATGCAGATGCAAATATTCTCATTAACAAAAATATTGATTACATTCGGCTGGAAACATCTGGGCTTATAGATTTGGCTCACATGCCTGATAAAACATGCTAAAAAATACAACCTTCTAACATGCTCTTATATGCGAGCAAAAATATTATAGATCAGATCTATCTTAATCTACTCAATCAACTACTACCATTCTAATGATCAATTACAAGCTTTATATCATATCCCCAATTCTGGAATCATCCGCATTGGCCAAAGATCATCATATAATGTAAGGAAAGAAAATATAACGTGTGCACGAACAGGTCGGACTCAAATTCGAATTAGTCTTCAACAGGCGCATAAGATGAAGTGTGGACCTACAATAAAGGTTAGGGACACTCCATGGAACAATTAAAATCACACTGTCAAGATCTGCAAGTCACGGGAATGATCCACAACGATTGAACTAGCCAAAAAATTTGAAATTATTTCGGTGTCGGTTCAGGAAACTTCCATAAAATCTGGAAGTGATAACTTGCTAGAAATAAGATCCAATCAACCTTAATTCTTGGAATAAGGAATATTAACATGTCGATGATGTAAACCAAGATCCATAGGGTCTGGTGAGAAAATATGATGAATCATGAACTGAGCAAGAACAAAACAAGAACAAAAATTGAAGGAATTTTTTTTTTTTGGTTGATGCAAGATTGCCAGGAACCAAGGATGCTACTACATCATACATATGGGGTTATTGAAAAGTGAGTCCCTCACTTTGCTGGGGCCAAAGTAAAACCAAAATGGTCTACCTCAGCCTGAGAAATCCAAGAAGAATCCTCCACTGGTCTACCTTTCCACTTCACAAGATATTCTTTGTACTACCTTCCATGAGTCTTCCTCCCATCTTTGATATCCAAAATCTCTTCTATCTGATCTAATTGTTGTTTAGGAAATTGGTTTTCCAATTTTTCTTGATTGTCTTCACTGAACTCTATTTCATGGTACTGATGTAGATCGACAAGGTTGAATATAGGTGATATACCCATGCCATCATGTAACTCCACTTCATATGGATTCCCTGAATCAAATTTCTTCAAGATCTTACAAGGTCCAAACTTCCTCATCTTTAGTTTATTTTATGTAACAACCAGAAATATATCCTTCCTCAAATATACCATCACTTCATTTCCAACTTCGAATTCCTTATGTCTCCTCTTTTCATCTGTTTTCTCCTTATACTTCTTGTTCATATCTTCCAATTGTTGTTTCACTTAAGTATGAAAATTCTTCATGTGTTCTACAAATTCTTCTACTTCTACACTCCTTTTATCTTCCATTTTGATGTCTCTCAACTTTGATATACCTCTAGGATGAACTCTAGTAACAATCTCAAAAGGTGTATTTCATGTACTCATGTTTACTGAATTATTGTAGGCAAACTCTGCTTGTGCAAGGACTAAATCCCAACTTCTAGTCTTCTCTCCAACAAAACATCTCAGAAAATTTCCCAAACTTCAATTCACTACCTCTGTCTTTCCATCTGTCTATGGGTGAAAACTAGAACTAAAATTTAGATTTGTCTTCAACTTCTTCAAAAGTTTTCTCCAAAATTATCCAACAAACTTTACATCTCTATCTGAAACTATACTCCTAGGTAATCCATGCAATCTGACCACTTCTTTGAAAAAAAAGTCTACTACATGCATTGCATATATTGTCTTCTTACAAGGTATTAAATGTGTCATCTTAGAAAATCTGTCTACCACCATAAATACAGAATCATTACCTCTTTGTGTCTTTGGTAAACCAAGTATGAAATCCATGTTGATATCCTCCCAAGGTCTCTCTGGAATTGTCAAAGGATTATACAATCCAACATTCTGACTACCTCCTTTTGCAACTTGACAAACTCTACAACTCTGCACAAATCTCCTAACATCCTTATGAATCTGGGGCCAAAAGTAATTCTCACTTACCAAGGCTATTGTCTTATCAACTCCAAAGTGTCCTGACAATCCTCCACTATGTTTTTCCTTCACCAAGTTATCCCTTATTGAAATTTAGGGTATACACAACTGATATCCTCTGAACAACATATCCTCCTAAATGAAATAATCCAATCACTGACTTCTATCCTCTGAAACTGGTTCTTTACAAGCTCTCCAAGGTTCTACAAAATCTAGGTCTCCCTCATATAAGTTCTTCAACTCCTCAAAGACTAATATCTCCACTCTCATCTCTGTCAGTAAATTCCTTCTCCTACTTCAAGAATCAACAACTCTATTTGACTTTCCACTCCTATTCTTCAAAACAAAAGTATAGCTCTACAAAAATTATACCCATCTCATGTGTCTCTTATTCAACTTACCTTGACTGTTCAAATATTGCAATGCTTGATGATCCATATACAACACAAACTCCTTAGGCAACAAATAATGTCTCCACTTTTTCAAGGCTTGAACTATAGCATAAAACTCCTGATCATATACCGAATATCTTCTCCTAGCATCATTCAAATTCTCACTGAAATAAGCTATAGGTATCCCTTCTTGACTCAACACTGCTCCAATTACATTTCCACTTGCATCATAGTCTACTTGAAATACCTTATTAAAATCTGGTAAATCCAACAAAGGTTGCTCAGTCATCTTTTGCTTCAACAATTCAAAACTTTGATCTTCTCTAGACGTCCACCTAAAATCCTTCCTATCTCCTCTCATTTTTTTTCTTCATAAGGCTGCAAATAGAACTGAAATTCCTAATGAACTTCCAATAGAAACTAGCCAGTCCATTAAATGATGTTACCTCCCTAATGCTATATGGTGTAGGCCACTCAACAATTTCTCTTACCTTCTCAAGATCCATCTTCAATCCATCCACAGATATCACAAATCCCAGATATACCAATTCTTCCTTCATGAAACTACACTTCTTAATGTTTATCAGCATCTACTCCTCTCTCAACCTCTACAAAACTTGTCTTATGTGCAACAAATGTTCTTCTCTACTCTTACTAAAAATCAAGATGTCATCCAAATACACAATCACAAACTTATGCAAGAATTTCTTCAATACCTCATTCATCAACCTCATGAAAGTACTTGGTGCATTTGTTAGTCCAAAAGGAATCACCAACCACTCATACAATCCTTCATTTGTCTTGAATGTTGTTTTCCACTCATCCCCTTCTTTGATTCTAATTTGATTATATCCACTCTTCAAATCTATCTTTGTAAAGTATTTATCTCCACTCAAACAATCCATAATGTCATCCATCCAAGGAAAATTATATCTATACTTTACCGTGATCTTGTTTATGGCTCTCGAATCTGTACACATTCTCCATTCTCCATCCTTCTTAGGGGCTAACACAGTAGGTATTGCACATGGAATTAAGCTTTCTCTGATCAAACCCTTCCTCAACAATTCTTTCACTTGTTTATTCAACTCCCCATTCTCTATCGGTGTCATCCGGTGTGCTACTTTATTAGGAAAACTAGCTCCAGGAATAAGATCCATACAATGACTAATACTCCTCACAGGTGGAAATCCATTAGGTACATTATCTGAAATGATCTCCTCATACTATGCCAATAACTCCTTTATCTCTTCTAGGTGTTCCTCTACATGCTTCAAGTCTTTAGCCTTCTTAGGCAGCAAGGCATAACACAGATTCTCATGTCTCAATCCATCAAGGAATATCCTTCCATCAACTAGACAAACCCTATAATTTGTACAAACCTCAACTTTAGGAACATCTTCCAATGGAAACAAAGTCTGCTTCATCCCATTAGCAACAATCGTGTATATATTATTCTTTCCATCATGAATAGCTTATCTATCATACTACCAAGGCCTTCCCAACAAAACATGGCATATATCCATAGGCATGATATCACACAAAACTTCATAATGATAATTTCCTATCTTTAATTTCACCAAACATTTTTCACTTACCAATATCTTATGCTCATCTTGAATCCAAGCTATCTAATAGGGATTTGGGTGTTTCAACCTTTCCAACTTCAGCTTAGTCACCATCTCTTCAAAAACCAGGTTCTCAAAACTTCCACTATCCACAATCACTTTGCAACATTTTCTAGCTACCTTGCATTTGGTCTGAAACAAATTCTTTCTCTACAATGGATCCTTTTCCAACTCGCTTTGACACAATACTCTTCTATTCACCAACACTTCTCCTTCTGTCGGTTTGTTAGATGATTCAACATGATCCTCCTCAACAAAGGTTGTTCTTCTATTGTTCTTAGTCTTTCTATTTGTTTCTCCTTGATTACATTCAAATGCTCCATGTCCTTCTCCACCACACTTATAACAAGTTCCCTTGAATGTTCTTTTCTGATGTCCTCTATCATCTCTTCTATAACCTTCATTTTGGTAACCACCATATCCTCCTCTTTTGTAAGAGTTTCCATGACCTTTTTGGTATGAATTGTCATTCTTACTGACCTCATTATCCTTATTCTGATTTGGAAAATATCCTCTTCGTCCTCCAGTAAAAGTTCTTCCTCTTTGAAAATTTACACTTCTTCCTCTTTGTCTCTACTCATGTCTTTTATTCAACTTCTCTTATGCCTTTAGGGAACACAAATATTCTTTTTCCACTCACCAACTTGATCAAACTGATTTCATCCTGTATAGATGGCCTTAAACCATTCACATATCTGGCTACTTGCTCAATCTCATCCTCCAAATTTCCAGATCTGATATTCAACTTATAGAACTCCTTAGTATACTCTGTCATACTTGATTCTTTCTGCTTTGGATTTTGCAACTTCTTGAACAAACTAATCTGATAATCTGTAGGCATAAACTCTATCTTCAACTTATTCACCATCCGATCCCATGATTTTATCTTCTCCTTTCCTCTTCTTTTCCTATTTGTCTGCAAATGTTCCCACCAAAGGGATGCATGTTCTTGTTACTTGTTTTTTAGCTTTTAGCTAAAATTAGGTTTAGTGTTTATTCTTTTGTGTTGTTCATTTACACATTTAAAAGATAAACCATAAGTTTGCTAGGTTTAATATGCATGGAAAAAAGATTGTCGAATGAAACAAATTACATTTTGTCATTTCAATGTTGAAATTACAACACATGAGAAAATATAATCATATGTATACAAATGTGATCTTTTATTGATAATCATGAAGTTTACATGTCCCTCACAAGCCAAGGGACTAACTTTACTTATTCAATGGAAATATGAAGCAATTTATACATGAATAAGTAAAAAGAAACAAATGAATGTGCATATAAGAATGGAGACCAGTCATTGCCTGAGAATGACTAGTTACAAAGTTGTCCGATTTCCCTGCTACTACTACCCTAAGCTGCTTGTGTCCTTCCCAACTTTGTAGTGCCCCTAGCTCCTGCATCTAAAAAAAAATGATATTAGAGCGAGGCTCTAAGCAATGAAAAATATCAATCCTTACATACACACCTACCTATGCATGTATAAACTGATCCATAAGTGCATTAAATAAGCATGCAAACCTTGGATGTCCAGGAAAACAACGAAGTCATCAAACAAATCAAAAATATAAATCTATTTTTTTAATTGTTTGCTTCATGTGCAGATTTAGGACAAGTCTTGTTACTGTTTGATTCAATTAAATACTTGCATATGGGGTAAATGTGGCTCCCAAAAGGGTAGATCTCAACATTCTTTGAAAGGAAAAGGAAATTGAGCAACTTGATCAAAGATTTATCTATTATCAATACATTAAATCAATATGGAATCACACCAGTTGATCAACATTCATTATCAAGTTCAAAAAATGCAAGATATTTTGTTGATATGTCCTTCAATCTTCTTAAGAAGATCCATGATCTATTTATAAAAGAAGTGACTTCATAGATGCATCAAGTTCAATTATGCATCTCTTAAACAATGAGGAAGCATTCCAAGATGTTGTAAAGCCCCTCTCACTGTAACCCTATTGGGAAATCACACATCACATAGAAAGGTGAGCTTACAGGTCACCCACATAGGTGGCATGTGGCTATCCACTAAAATTAAAGTGAGGAGACATCGTGTATTTATTGCACATAACCAAAAGGTAAAAAATGTTGTGGAGATAAGACAACAGACAACAATGAGTAGCTACATATACATTAATGAAATCACAAGCTGACAAGTATGGGAGGGTATTCAAGACAAAGCATAATTGTTTCTCATGACAAAGGAACATGGCCACCTATTTTCTATAATCTTCCTATGAGATCATGGCCATAAGAGTGAAAGGAGAAAATCAAAGAATCCATGACTTTCTGCCCTCATGTGTGTGGAGGGATAAACATGCTTAAGCTAAGTTTCATTCATCATCATTCCTTGAGGACTTTGGTTCAACATATCAGAAAATGAGATAAATGAAAGTCATGTACTGTTTTCTAAATTGGGAATATGATAAGCTTGAAAGGATTCCAAGCATGTCAAATAGGACAGCAACAAGGACAAGACCAAGTTGCACAAGGCTTTATTCAAGGCCTTCTCAACCAAACATTAGACAAAAAATTTTGCCAGCTAACAATAATTGCATGATGGTTTGAGGAAAGGCATAAAAGGAAAAGACATTCAAGAAACATCAACTCTAGTTGAAATAGATAATATGCCTATTATGAACATGCCATTGCAAGAGGTCAATGAAAACAATGGAACCCTCATATGATGTGATGAAGATACAATTTCTATGCCATAACACAAAGAACAGGGGTCTTCTACTCTCTAAACTGGGCCATTAACTTATGTCAATGAGTGAGTAGGTTGCCAAATGGTTTTCTCTAGAAATAATTCCTTTAGGCATAGATAAAGGATTCAAAGAAGAACAATGATATTAAAGATGACAATGGTCTTGTTGATTGAAATAGAGGAGCTCATAAAATTCACATATTGAAGCCATCATAAATCATGGTGCTTCAAGTGAACAGAGCATAGTAATGAATAAGAGTAATGCCATTAAAGGTTATAGGTTTATCTTCATGTTATCTATGAAGTTGAAAAAACAAATCAACAGTGAATGATAAACTATGACTAAGCCATGTAATGTAAGGTGTATTCATTACACAAATGGAAATAACTCTTACAGTCTTACTATGTGGTGCATTATGAAGACTTTGAATCAATAGCAACATTTATGACTGCATAAAGAAAGTATTTATGGAACTTCCATCAAAAGGATGTTATTGTGATAGTGTCTCTACCTAAAAGTTCATAAATAAGCATGATCATCAGAGGACATGAAATATAGTCCATTCACAACAAGGCCAGAGCACAAGTAAAGGATTGTCAGTATGGTCAAACCTTAGCATTTCATCCACCAATATGAAGACCTATTGCATGAGAAAGCATCCTATTACCAAGTTACAAACCTATGCAAAGAAATAAATTTCAATACTAGTCATCATTAGTAAAAGGGAAGTATCAAAATATTCCTTGTGATAACAACATTGATATTTGAAATGGCATGACAGTCATAGGAGGGTAGTTATAGTTTCCAACCACAAGGCAAGGATGAGATTTCATGACAGGTTTGTGTTGAACCTTGACAAGTATGGCAAAATTCCCTTCTTTAAAAGCTTATGAGCAGATAAATTTCAAAAGGTAATCCATTTAACTTATCATGGTGCCAAAGTTTCATATTGCAGTGTTTTGTCAAAGTGTTTCAGGCATCAAAAGGGGGTTACCATGAGTGTTGTGAACATGAAGAGGTATCACCAAAAAGGAAGAGTATGGTACTCTCAAAAGAAGTGTCGAATGCAGGAGTTATTCACAATGACCAAACCCACTTTCGGCTTTTTTTAATTTTCAAAGACATTCTACAAAAAAGAAGTGCATTGCAAGACCAATTAAGATGCTCACTGAAAAAACACATTTTACTACAAATTGGGGCTTTCATTGTACCCACACTATTGCTTTCAAATTGAAAAAAAGACCCATCTAGGTTCATCATGAAAATCTGATATAGAGGCTAATATGGTGAACATCCTACAACAGTCAAAAAAATGAAATCCATTTCATGCATTATGATAGGTTGTGGTCAAGTTTGACCTCTTTTTTGCAAAATATGGAAAACCCACTTGGGGTTTCAAAAAATGAAGCAACATTGCTATGTTCTATAGAAAAATGGAATGTATTTACGAAACCATCTGCATTTTTACAACAAATATGAATTTCTTCAAGAAATTGAGAAACCCACTTGGGTTCTTTTGAAAAGCAGTTGTAGATTCATAAATATATATGCTACAGGAAACCCAAAATAGGGGTTTTGCAATTATGGTGAAAATAGAGCAGAAATTGTGAATACAGAGAAAACCCAATTTTCAAAAATGGAGGTCAAGCTCACAACAAATATTTCTTCTTCTACACATCAAAAACCCATCTGGGTTGTTAAGAGATTTGTTAATACAAATGAAAAATCAAAATACAGTATGGGGTTTTTAGAAAGAAGCAAAGCTACATCAAACAACACATTGTTTTTTGTCCATGGCCGTGGCCAAGAGGTTTCTTCTCCTTCATAAAAGCAACAAAAACAACAATGGAGTATCGTTATTGTCAAATGCAGAAGAGAAACAAGCTTCTATGCTTTATTCTTAAGGTAGAAATAGAAAATATAGCTTTCTGTTGAAGAAAATCACAACAAAGTAGTTAGAGATACTCTATAGGCTGTGACCTTTACTCATCAAATGGATCCAAAAGGTGGAACAAATGCAAATTCTATGCCACAAAATGAGCCTTTACCTGCTTTTGAGGTGTTTCCCTCAAGGAATCACCAAAAAACTAGTGTGAGTCTCCATTTTTTTCAGTGTTTGCTCAAACCCCACGTCGGCAGAGTCTTGTTCCAGATTCTTCAATGACCAAATGATGATGTTTTTTTTTCATTATTTAGGTGTTTTGATGATTAGCGTTTGACCCTATTCGATGGGATGGGATTTTCTTCCCATGTTTTTAAAATCAAAAACATGTGTTAATGCATCAGGGCTGAAACTGGTTGTTGACTTAGGCATGTTATGTTATACCTTAGGTGTTTCCCCTTATTTCAAACTTTGTGCTAAGTTCTCAACAAATACAACACATATGGAGTGTGCCATGCAACAAATGTGATGCCTTTGCTTTTTCCCAACTTCATGTGACTTGGAATATTCTTTCCAAGGAATTTGGAGGCCAACCACATTGGCCAAGTGTTTTGGAGCTCAATATGATGCCTTTGAAAAATAGTGATATTTCCCATGTGGATTAAAATGCAGAATGTGGTAAGTTAAGATGGTCAAATTTCTTGGAAGCTTTTAAAGGCTTTTAGATATGACATTATGTGCTAAATTTTATACCAATATTTGAAGATATCATGTAAGTGATTTGAAGATCACTTTTATTGTGCCTTTTAATGCAAATGTAACACAAGGAGATGGTGGGGCCCTTATTCTTGTTTTGAATTATAAAATGACTTGTTTAGTGATGTTTTATGAATCACTTAATCAAGATCATTATTTGTAATGTTTTTTGGAGTCTTGTTCTTCAAAACACACATATTACATGACTTGCATGTGGGTCAAGACTTGTGTGAAGACCAACTATGACTTGCAGAGGTGAGGAATGTGTGGGATGTTGTTTTGACTAATTTTGGAGGAAAGGGGGTTGTTTAGGGATTTTTTTGTCACATTTTTATTGTGACTATTGACTTGGCTTAACTTTCTTCATGTGGAGGACAATTTGAAGGGTTTCTAGAAGGTTCTTTTTGGCCTTTTCTATTTTATCCGACTAGAATCTTTTGGAAGCACTTGTGTGAGGGGTTTTGGTGTGTTTTGCTTAAGTATGTTCATTTTGAACATTTTGAGCTAGTTATTTCTTTCCAACAACAGGATAGCTTTGTTTTGGAGCTATTTTTCATGGAGCAATATTGTAACTTTGATGGGCCTATTATACAATAAGCACTTTGAATTAATAAAGTAGAGCATTTTTACCTTCTAATTCTCTGTTTCTCATGTATGTTGTTAATGATTGATCAGTTTGTCTTGTGAAAATATGTCTTTTCCTTGCAAGTTTTCCTCATGTTATGCATCTATTTAGCAGAAGGTGTATGTTTACAGGTTTTAAGTTGTGTTGTTAGTGGTTTTGTTAATTGTGAAATCTCTGTTTTCCTTTTAATAGCATTATTTATAGACCTTCTTATGAAATATTTATGTAAACTGCATTAGAAATTGAGTTGTGTAAGTCCAGCTTTGTGATATTAATTTGAATGTGATAGGTTGTTAACAGGTCTAGGTTATTTTGGTGCATCAGCTTAGGTTTTTTTTAGCATTAGGTTTATTTTCATGCAATCCTTACCCTTTAGCTTTAGAGATTAATAGTTAGGTGACATCAAACAAGGAAGTCGACCCATAATCCAAAGGTTTTCTTTCGAACAGGTTACCCACAACCTGAAAGCAGTCCCATGTTAGTCTAAATCTGTTGAGTTCATTTAAAGCTTAGCAAATAGGGTATAGATTTGGGAACCTAATAGTTTTGGCATGCCTGGTGGGACCTTTAGTCATTTTAGATTAGAAGAACATATCAGTTTGTTGGTTTTGATGTGCAACGAAGAATTTTTTATCCTTTTAAAGGTTACACCGACATATTTGGAAGCTTTGAATGTGGAATTTGATAGTAGATCAATGTTGTAGCAGCTTATGAAAATAATTCAGAGAAGGGGAAACTCTGTCCCATTAGATTATCTACAACTTTCACCACCCCGTAGGAGAGGCAGGCCAACAAAGAAGGTTGTTGTTTTATTAAGGAAAATAGTTTCAACTCCACCATCAGTTAGAGTTTTCAACCGCATAAGGCAGTAAAACTTGGTGCCAAACATGGTTGTTCCAAGAAACCAAGTTTTT
Source organism: Sequoia sempervirens (assembly GCA_007258455.2). NCBI lineage: Eukaryota > Viridiplantae > Streptophyta > Pinopsida > Cupressales > Cupressaceae > Sequoia > Sequoia sempervirens. The sequence goes on from VDFB02047230.1 coordinate 43,640,652, forward strand.
GTGACAGTCAATGGTGGCAACCTGCTTCAATTAGCTCAACATGATGATATTCCAATGACCACTCTTAAAAGTGTGCCATATTTTTCAGGCAAAGATCAGACTACACTAGTTGAACACATTAAATACATTTCAAATCTATGTTCAATGCATCATATAACTCAAGAAAATGTTTCCTTGAGACTGTTAGCAACATCATTCAGAGGTAAAGCACTCCAATGGTTCAAGAGTTTAGTAGTTAATTCCATCAGAATGTGGGATGAATTAGGAGAGGTGCTTTGCAACCAATTCGAGGACAAGTATGATAACTTGTCATTGGTAGAGCAGCTGACCCACATTAAAAGGGCTCCCCATGAATGAATCATAGACTTTAATTTCCATTTTCAAAGGACATGCGACAAATTTCCATAACCTACAAGGCCTCTAGCTAAATATGCCTTTCTATATTTTTGGAGAGCCTTAAATAGTGAAGTGGTTGTTTTAATACATTATATGGGTGGAAACACTTTACCAATAGCTTATGATACAACTGTGAGGCAAAAAACAACTTAATTCAAGCTAGAAGGATTGCCCCTAGGCCTCTTGTGCCATTTTTTCCTAATATTCAGCCTCCTATAGCTTTGCCATCACCTCAAATAGCCCCTTTACTAGTTGTTGTTAACACAGAAATTGCTGCTCAAGGACCATCGCAAGAGTTGCAGGAAATTAAAAGCAACCAACAGAAGATTGAAATTTTGCTTTAAACTTTTGGCAATGAGCTGGTAAGCATTAAAAAGAAGCAATTTCAAGGTTTCAATCCTTGGCAGCCTCAAAATCAAGGCCAAGGACAACAATTTCAAGCTAACAAGTAGCCATATTAAGGAAATTTTCAAGGTGCACAACAAAATATGAATCCAAGGCCTTTTCAACCATACAATCCAGTTCCAATCAATGCAACTAGAGATATGGTACCTGTTCAAAATAATTTTGCAGCAAAATATGAGTGGTGCTATCCTTGCAACCAGGCCCATAATCAAACTACATGTTTAAATGGTGTCATCAAATAAGCATTGATGGTTCAAAATGTTTCAAATGTGCAAGACATGCCTAATAGTGAATCATCCCAATAACAGGAGCTCCCTGCAAGTGACAAAACTCTCCTGAATTGGCAAGGAAAGGAGTTTTGTGGAGTAAACAGTGATAGCTCTCCAATAGCAGCCAACACCAAAGCCAAAAAGAGAGCTTTTGAGATTGGACAAGCAGCAAATAAAGACAAGGAAATTGTTGGACCCTCCAATCCTCATATAACACACATTTTGCAAAGAAATTCACAAGGCATCGGTGGTGGATGGCTTGGGAATCAACCCCAACCAGCTCACTTGTAGGCGGACCCTGTTGTTGCAAAGACCCATCAAAAGGTAAATGTTGTCACACCCTTCAACATTATTGAATCAATGAAGAAGATGAATTTGAATATATCAATGTGGGATTCCTTATCTATCCCTAGCCAAAAGGACTTGTTACAATCTACCTTAGCTAAAGTAGGTGCTTCAAATGATATACCAGTAGGTCAACCCAAGGTTGTCTTAACAAATACACCTCAATACAGCAATAAACAACCAAGTAAGGATGTAAAACCACCCCCATTTTATATGTCCTTGATAATAGGAGATAAACTAGTTCACAATTGCATGGTGAATTCAAGGGCAATTAATTCTTTCATGCCCAAATAGATTGCTGATAGGTTAGGACTGAATTATCAACCTCTTGAGAAAGGAGTTGTTCAACTTGATGGGACAACCATTAACACTGTAGGTGTTATCAAAGGTTTAAGCCTTACCCTACATGCTTGCCCCAATTTCTCCATTCCCCAAGACATTTCAGTCATTGACTTACCACCACATTTTGCTTTATGTTTGTCAAGAGATTTGACTACCAAGATAGGAGGTTATTTGTCATCAGATTGGTCCCATATGGTGTTCAGAACAAGATATGGAACTAAGGTAGTCATCAAATCTAAGCAACTTGCTAAGGATCACATTGAACCATATGTCCCAAGTGTTGTTAACACTAATTGTGTTGTTTTTTATGATGATGAACTTGCTGCTGCTCAAGAACTACAAGAAGAAAGCATACCAGATACACTTCTAAGTGAGTGGGCAGAAAAAATATCATTGATAGCCCAAATGATAACATTGAAGAGACTGGTTTGGGTGTCCATGTGCTGCATGAACCTGATTCAGTGATTCCAAACCTCGAAAAGGAGGTGGGACAACAATTAGATCAGCAAGGTGGAGTGTGGAAGATTTTCTTTGACGGTTCTCAAAGTAAGAACGGTGTTGGTGGGGGTGCGATGCTTGTGTCCCCACAAGGTGATAAATACTACTCTGCTTTCAGATTTTCTTTCTCTTATACTAACAATACTATTGAATATGAAGGTCTAATTCAAGGCTTGGAATGGGCACAGAAAAGAGGGATTTGTTAGAGTTATCATACATTAGCTAATAATTAATTAATCTTTAATTGATTATTAGTCTAATTTATTCTCACATGCTTTAGCTAAACTTAGGAATGCTTTATTAGTTGAGTTATTATTAGATCATTATGTCACATCTCATGTGATGTTGACACTTGTCATGATTTGATCCTTTCTCATTTAGGGCTTTACTCTTATAAGCATTCAACCCTTATTGTAAATATCACTTGGATATTATTCACGGGAAATATTGAAGCTTTCATATCTTCTTGAAAGCTTCTTTTGCAACTTTTCCTTGTTGATGAATATAGCAATTCTTGTTTGCAGATTTCTTGCATGGAAGGTGTACTTGTTTGTTGTTTGATCCAGTGGCTCATGGTTTTGTGCTTATTTCACAATTCTAACATGGTATTAGAGCATGGATTGAACGAACCCCTTCTTGATTTATGAGGTTTTCTTCTTCAACAAGGGTTGCAGGCTTTAGATCTGAATCCCTTTTGCTCTTTTTTGCAAATTTTGGAGGTGAGTGAATTTTTGATGCATTTTGGCATGAAAAAGACCTTTCCATTGAATCCAGAGCTACCAGAATAGTCAAGATTGACCTTTGTTTTGTCAAAATTGGCTTCCATTTATCAGATCTATGAGGGTTTGAAGAAAGAGTTTTTTTGCTAGATCCAGAGGGTGCCTAATTTCTCAGAGCATTTTGAGCCCAAATGGACTCACCATTGCGCTCAGAAGGCCCAAAAACCCCTATTTCCATATATAATTTGTCAATTTTGGAGCAAGTCACCCTGGGGAAAAAAAAATTTCCCTGACAGGGGCTGTACGACCTCCTACACGCATCTTGAGGTAAAAAATTTCAAAAAAAAAAAGATCATTGTTTTTTCTCTGCAAAAAATTTTTCTAGCTATTTTTAATTGTATTTTTTTTTTGTTTTTTAAAAAGCTTTTAAAAAAATTGTAAAAGCTTTTGTAAAAAAAATTAAAAAAGGTTTAAAAGTCAACAAGCATGGGGTAGTACCTGTGCAGGTCTATACTTGCGCAGTGTACCTGTGCCCCTTTTTTTATTAATTTTTTTTTAAAAATTATTATGAATGTTTTTATATTAATTTCTTTTTTAAAAAAAATCATTCATGTATTTTTTATTGATTTAAAAAAAAAAACTTTTTTTTTCAAAATAAGCCAGGTTGTGCAAATCCACTGACGGCCATTTGACCATCAAATTTAAGCTCGTAGTTTTATTGCGATGGTTGTTTGGCTGTCAAATTTAATGTGGTAGACTGTGTTTTTTGCACTTTGGGAGTTGTTTTCTTCTGAAGGCCATAACTGTTGCCCACGATGTCGAAATCGGGCAAACAAGATATCATTAGAAAGAAGATTCAGAGTACTTTCCAATGGTGTAGGTATTTTTTGGATATTTTTTTTCAGGTTCCTGTTATTTCCAGTTAAAGTGAGATCTTCTTTTTTGGGGTTGTCTTTAGTATTTTCGACATAACTTTTGCATACGATGTCAAAAATGGGAAAACGAGATATCATCGAAAAGCTATTTCTGAGCTCTTCACAGTGGTGCAAGTGGTTTCCAGATTTGATTTTGGTTCTTTTCCATAAATCCTTCTTCTCATCTGTAGTCTTTTTTGGACCTTATGGGCTCACGTAGCATGTATTTATCATTTGTAAACGCAATGATAGAAGTGCCTCAGCTTTGTATGTGTAGTATTGGGATTCTTGCACATCACTTTGTGCCTTGTTTTACTCACACTATGATATAAAGTGTAATGGGGGTTGATGTTTTCCTTTGTTTTCCTTCATACCTTTTTCATGCGTATGTGACTTTTGTTTTCACATCCTTTCTATCTGCTTGTACTTTCATGACTGCACCTTTAGATGTTCTTGGTTCCTCTTCATGCACCACTTTCAGGCATTTAGTACAGTGTACCTACCATACCTCTCCCTTTTTCAGCATTATGGGGGGTTTCTACTATTGGTGCTAATGCTTCCTTAGTTTCGTGTTGGAGTGAGCTATGTATACAGTATTTGTTCCTATGTACTAGGTGGATGCAGCGGATGGTTACCCATGCATTTCAGTGAGATGGAGCACTTACCATGTGGACACTCTTGCATTCCTATTTTTGGAGGTGACCTTCCATTTTGACTTTACCAGTTCTTCAGACTTTTGGTACATTTTCCATCTATATCTTCGAGTTCCAGGTGTTTTCCTTTGTTTTCCATCTGATTCAAGTAGTGTCATTGAAACCACTCATGCAGATTCTTATCTTCTTGATTCTAATCACAGAGGAGGTTCTTTTTTCAGCATTTCAGTAGTCCTTCAGTAGTGTTTGCAACTTCTTCATACTTCTATGGTGTTCTCTTTGTTCCTATTTTTTGGGACAACCTTGTCTTGTTTGGAGGCTTTTTTGGTCCTTCACTTGGATTTCATCTCTTTTTGGAGTGGATTTTTTCCCACAAGGTTTTCTCCATTTCTCCACATTATAGAGATCTTATGTTTGTACATGGGTACCTTTTTGGCCTTGTTTGTCAGGACCCATCTTGTATTCTTTTTTTTAGGGTTTTTTAGCTACTCCCTAAGTTCATCTTAAGGGGGGGTGTTAGAGTTATCATACATTAGCTAATAATTAATTAATCTTTAATTGATTATTAGTCTAATTTATTCTCACATTCTTTAGCTAAACTTAGGAATGCTTTATTAGTTGAGTTATTATTAGATCATTATGTCACATCTCATGTGATGTTGACACTTGTCATGATTGGATCCTTTCTCATTTAGGGCTTTAATCTTATAAGCATTCAACCCTTATTGTAAATATTACTTGGATATTATTCATGAGAAATATTAAAGCTTTCATATCTTCTTGAAAGCTTCTTCTATAACTTTTCCTTGTTGATGAATATAACAATTCTTGTTTGCAGATATCTTGCCTGGAAGTTGTACTTGTTTGTTGTTTGATCCTGTGGCTCGTGGTTTTGTGCTTATTTCACAATTCTAACATGATTGGCTACTTGCAAGCACATGGTGACAGTGAATTGATCATCAATTAGGTGAGAGGTCTGCATGTCACTAAGAATGATGTCTTAAAATCCTACAAACACAGGGTGTGGGATATGATAGAAGAGTTTGACGCTTTCAATCTTATTTCTATTCCTAGGGATCAGAATAAGCATGTTGATAGATTGGCTGCAATAGGTGCTCAAGTTGATATTCCAAGTGAAATTAAGAAAGAAAAGTTGCATCCATATGTTAAAATAGTTATCAGACCTTCTATTCTAGATAATAATGTTCATTGGAAAGTCTTTGAGAGTGATGAATAGGTCTTGAGCTTTATGTTGCAAGAAGATGAATTTGCAGCAGTCAACCAAGAGAAGCTCAAGCAACAATATGATGATTAGATCATCCAATTGAAGTCTAACAAACTTCCCAAGGGTCTAGTCACCTTGGAATCCATTTTCAGCATAGATGACTAGCTGGAAAAGAATAAGACCAGTATGCAAGTCAAAGAAGAAAATTATGAGGAGCTTGAAATTTTCAAAGGTAAGCTCCTTAAAGTTGGTAAAATTTGTTCACATACAGATAGGAAAGCTTTCATTGCTCTTTGTCAAGAGTTCCAAGATGTGTTTGCATGTGAATATTCTGATTTAAAGGGTTTTGATCCCCAAATTTCCCAACACACCATAGAGCTTGAGCCAAACTCAAAACTTGTTAGGAAAAAATAGAGGCCTTTAAACCCCAAACTTGAGCCTCTTATGGTCAAAGAGTTGACCAAATTGATTGAGGGAGACATCATTTTTCCAATCAAACACACCTCATTGGTCTCTAACCTTGTCCCGATTAGAAAGAAAAATGATGAAATTAGGTTGTTTGTTGACTTTAGAGACCTCAATAAAGCCTTGTTAAAGGATCATTATCCACTACCCTCCATGGAGAAAATTATGTAAATTGTAGTTGGTTCAGAAAGATTCTCATTACTTGATGGTTATTTAGGTTATAACCAAGTCTTAGTCAAAGAGGAGGATCAGTACAAGACTACCTTCACCACATAATGGGGCACCATGGCTTATAAGAGGATGTCATTTGGCCTGTCCAATGCTAGTGCCACATTTCAGAGGGCAATGAAAATGGCATTTAAAGGTTTGATTCAAAAACTTGTACTTATTTACCTTGATGATGTAACAATATTCTCAAAAAAGGTTCATGAACACCTTGCACATCTGAAACAAGTATTTGAGAGGTGTAGGGAGTATGGTATATCCCTCAACCCCAAAAAATGTATCTTTGTTGTCCATGAAGGAAATATTTAGGACATATTGTGTCAAAATAGAGGATCACCATTGATCGAGAAAGAGTAAGTGCCATTTTGTATCTGCCCTTGCCCAGCCATAAAAAGGTGCTGCAAATTTTTCTTGGTAGAATCAATTTCGTTAGAAGGTTTATTCCTAACATTGAAAATATTTTGAAACCACTAACTGCAATGCTAAAAAAGAATGCCAATTTCAGCTAGACCAAGGAGGCCAAGCATAGTTTTGAAGTCATAAAAGGGGCCTTATCAATAGCCCCTACTTTGGTAAACCCGAACTTCTCAAAGGATTTCATTTTATATGCTTTTGGCAGCATTGATATAATTTCTACAATGTTGGTATAGCAGAATGATGTTGGCCTAGAACAACCAATTGCATTTTTTAGTCAACGTTTAGAGGACTATGAAAAAAGATATACTTTTGTAGAGAAACATGTACTTGCTGCTATCAGAAGCTTGAAGAAATTTAAACCTCTTATTTCTAGTAGCAAAGTTCATTTTATGGTTGCTCACCCTAGTGTGAAGGAATTCTAGCTAAGTAGGGATCTGAATGATAAGAGGGTAGGCTGGATTACAAAAGTCATGGAGTATGATGTTGATATCAAGGTAACAAACCTTGTGATGGGTAAATGGTTGTGTGAATAGCTAGCTACAAAGGCTGAAGATGAAGGAAATGTAGAAACAAAGGTAGTTCTAGTTGCTGATAATGAGCTTGTAGCAGATGCATCTACAACAAATGCAGGTTGGGTGCAAGATATGACTCACTTTTTGCAAATTGGTAACTGTCCACCAGGTTTAGATAAATACAAATAGAGGTATTTTAGATTGCAGTCTATTCCTTATGTTTTGATTGGTAACATTCTTTTTAGGAAGGACATTAATGGTGTCCTCTTGAGATGCATTGATCAACACCAAGTTGATAAAGTACTTCATGAGTTCCATGATGGAACTGCAAGGGGTCATTTTTATCCAAGAAAAACTGCATGGAAAATAATGAGAGCTAGCTATTATTGACCAAGCTTATTTAAAGATGCCCATTCTTGGGCCAAGAAGTGTGTAAAATGTGCCATTTTTGCAGGAAAAGAGAGGTTGCCAATTTTACCATTGCAGCCCATTCAAGTAGAGCAACCCTTCATGAGATGGGGCATTGATTTAATAGGTGCCATTAACCCACCTTCAAGTGCAGGACATGGGTGGGTATTTACTGCAACTAATTATTTCACACAATGGACTAAAGCAGTGGCTTTGAAAGAAGCCAATGAAAGTGTTGTTTTAAACTTTTATGATGATTTAGTAACCAGATTTGGGGTGCTTGAATCAATCATTTCTAATAATGCTTTGGCATTTGTTGGGTTAAGAGTAAATGATTGGGCTGTAAATAATGGTATTCATCTGAATACCTCATCACATTATTACCCTCAAGGTAATGGTTTGGCTGAATCAACCAATAAGAATCTGATCAGAATCATCAAAAGGATTTTGGAGGATAACCAAAGAACTTGGCATAACAAGTTAAAATCTACTTTGTGGGAAGATAGAATAACACCAAAGAAGTCCATTGGAAAATCCCTTTATATGTTGGTAAATGGTAAAGAGGAAAGGCTTCCTTTATTAGTTGAGCTTCCATTTCTTGACATAATGAACCAGCTTGAAATGTTTGAAGAGGAGGACCCAATGGCTATCTGATATGCACAACTCATGGAGCTAGATGAAACCAAAGATAGAGCCATGAAAACAATGGAGCTACATCAACTCCAAACAAAGAGGGCATTTGATAAAAGAGAAACACCCAAGGTGTTTAAAGAGGGAGATGTTGTTCTCAAATGGGATGAGTTAAAGAGCAGGCCTGGAAAGCATACTAAGTTTGATAGCATGTGGAGTGGCCCATTTGTCATTACCGAGTGCAAATAGCACAATGCTTTTTAGCTGTCTTCAATGGATGGAGAAGCTCTGCCTATCCTAGTCAATGGGATACACCTCAAACTCTATTTTGAGGTATGATCTAAAAACTGCTTTGTACAAATTAGAGTAGGTTTTGTTTCCTCTAAGTGCTGATGCACATTAGTTAAATTATTTTTAGTTTTCCCTGAGTGTTGTTTTGCATAGTTAGGTGGTAGTTTTAATTCTGCATTGCTGGTTTTTTCTTGGTTCAAAGTGTCTCTTGCTAGTCTAATGAGTTACAAAAATTTGCAATGTTGTTTTCAAGTGGAATTAGTTTTCTGAGTGACCCCATGCCCAATGGATAAGCTTAGGCAGTTGGTCTCATGTTTAGTAGGCAAACATATAGCAAATGTCGCCAAAAATGTTACCTGATTTTTATCTTTCAGGTGAAATCAGGTTTAGTGTTTATTCTTTTGTGTTGTTCATTTAAACATTTAAAATATAAACCATAAGTCTGCTAGTTTTAATATACATGGAAAAAATATTGTCAAATGAAACATATTACATTTTGTTATTTCAATGTTGCAATTACAACACATGAGAAAAGATAATCATCTGTATACAAATGTGATCTTTTATTGATAATCATGAAGTGTACATGTCCCTCACAAGCCAAGGGACTAACTTTACTTATTCAATGGAAATATGAAGCAATTTATACATGAATAAGTAAAAAGAAACAAATGAATGTTCATATAAGAATTTAGACCAGTCATTGCCTAAGAATGACTGGTTACAAAGTTGTTGGATTGCCTTGCTGCTGCTGCCCTAAGCCACTTGTGTCCTTCCTAGCTTCGTAGTTCCCTTGGCTCGTGCATCTAAAAAAAAAATGATATTAGAGCGAGGCTCTAAGCAATGAAAAATCTCCATCCTTACACACACACCTACCTATGCATGTATAAAATGATTCAATTAAATACTTGCATGTGGGATAAATGTGGGTCCCATGAGGGTAGAGCTCAACATGCTTTGAAAGAAAAAGGAAATTGAGCAACTTGATCAAATATTTATCTATTATCAATGCATTAAATCAATATGGAATCACACTAGTTGATCAGCTTTCATTATCAAATTCAAAAGATGCAACATATTTTGTTGATATGTCCTTCAATATTCTTAAGAAGATCCATATTTTTTTATAAAAGAAGTAAGTGACTTCATAGATACATCAAGTTCAATTATGCATCTCTTAAACAATGAGGAAGAATTCCAAGATGTTGTCAAGCCCCTCTCACCGTAACCCTATTGGACAACAACACATCACATAGGAAGGTAAGCTTTCAGGTCACCCACATAGGTGACATGTGGTAGTCCACTAAAATTAAAGTGAGGAGACAGTGTGTAATTATTGCACATAACCAAAAGGTAAAAAATGTTGTGGAGATCAGACAAAAAACAACAAGGAGTAGTTGCATATACATTAATGAAATCACAAGTTGACAAGTTTGGGAGGGTATTCATGACAAAGCATACTTTTTTTTCATGGCAAAGGAACATGGCCACCTATTTTCTATAATCTTCTTGTGAGATCATGGCTAGAAGAGTGAAAGGATAAAATAAAAGAATCCATGACTTGCTGCCCTCATGTGTGTGGAGGGATAAACATGCTTAAGCTAAGTTTTATTTATCATCATTCCTTGAAGACTTTGGTTCAACATATCAGAAAATGAGATAAATGAAAGTCATGCACTATTTTCTAGATTGGGAATATGATAAGCTTGAAAGCATTCCAAGCATGTCAAAGAGGAAAAAGACAAGGACAAGCCCAAGTTGCACAAGGATTTATTCAAGGCCTTCTCAATCAAACATTAGACAAAAAAAATTTCCAGCTAACAATCAATGCATGATGGTTTGAGGAAAGGCACAAAAGGAAAAGACATTCAAGAAACATCAACTCTAGTTGACACAAATAATATGCCTATTATGAACATGACATTGCAAGAGGTCAATGATAGCACTGGAACCCTCATATGATGTGATGAAGATACAATTGCCATGCCATAACACAAAGAATATGGGTCTTCTACTCTCTATACTGGTCCATTAACTTACGCCAATGAGTGAGTAGGTTGCCAAATGGTTTCCTCTGGAAATGATTCCTCTAAGCATAGACAAATGATTCAAAGAAGAACAATGATATTAAAGATGGAAATGGTCTTCTTGATTGAAATAAAGGAGCTCATAAAATTCACATATTGAGAAAATAATTAAATCATGGTGCTTCAAGTGAATAGAGCATAGTCATGAATAAGAGTAGTGCCATTAAAGGTTACAGGTTTATCTTCATGTTATCTATGAATTTGAAAAAAAAAATCAATAGTGAATGATAAAATGTGACTAAGCCATGTAATGCAAGGTGCAATCATTACACAAATGGAAATAACTCTTACAGTCTTACTATGTGTTGCATTATGAAGACTTTGAATCAATAGCAACATTTATGACTACATAAAGAAAGTATTTATGGAACTACCATCAAAAGGATGCTATTGTGATAGTGTCTCTACTTGAAAGTTCAGAAATAAGCATGATCATCAGAGAACATGAAATACAGTCCATTCACAACAAGGTCATAACACAAGTGAAGGACAGTCAGTATGGTCAAACCTTAGCATTTCATTCACCAATATGAAGAGCTATTGCATGAGAAAACAACCTATTACCAAGTTACAAACCTATGCAAAGAAAGAAATTTCAATGCTAGTCATGATTAGTAAAAGGGCAGTATCAAAATCTTCCTTGTGATAACAATAGTGATATTTGAAATGGCATGATAGTCATAGGAGGGTAGTGACAGTTTCCAACCACAAGGCAAGGATGAGATTTCATGACAGGTCTGTGATGAACCTTGACAAGTATGGAAAAATTCCCTTCTTTAAAAAACTTATGAGTAGATTAATTTCAAAAGGTAATCCATTATACTATCATGGTTCCAAACTCTCATATTGCGGTGTTTTGTCAACGTGTTTGAGGCATCAAAAGGGGGTTACCATGAGTGTTGTGAACATGAAGAGGTATCACCAACAAAGGAAGAGTATGGTACACTCAAAAGAACTGTTGAATGCAGGAGTTATTCAAAATGACCAAACCCACTTTGGGTTTTTTTTTGTTTTCAAAGAGATTTTATAGAAAAGAAGTGCATTGAAAAACCAATCCAGATGCTCACTAAAAAATCACATTTTGCTACAAATTGGGGTTTCCATTGCACCCACATTGTGCAATGAAATTGAATCATTTTGCAACAAAATTTGAAGTTGCTTTCAAATTGAAAAAAAGACCCATCTGGGTTCATCATGAAAATCTGATATAGAGGCTAATATGGTGAACATCCTGCAGGAGTCAAAAAAATGAAAGCCATTCCATGTATTATGACAGGTCGTGGTCAAGTTTGACCTCTTTTCTGCAAAATATGGAAAACCCACCTGGGGTTTCAAAAAATGAAGCAACATTGCTATGTTCTACAAAAAAATGGAATGTATTTACGGAACCATCTGCATTTTTACAACAAATCTGAATTTCTTCAAGAAATCAAGAAACCCACTTGGGTTCTTTTGAAAAGTAGTTGCAGATTCATAAATATATATGCTACAGGAAACCCAAAATAGGGGTTTTGCAATTATGGTGAAAATGGAGCAAAAATTGTGAATATAGAGAAAACCTAGTTTTCAAAAATGGAGGTCGAGCTCACAACAAATCTTTCTTCTTCTACACATCAAAAACCCATCTGGGTTATTAAGAGATTTGTTAATACAAAGGAAAAATCAAAAGACAGTATGGGGTTTTTAGAAAGAAGAAAAGCTACATCAAACAACACATTGTTTTTTGTCCATGGTCGTGGCCAAGATGTTTTTTCTCCTTCATAAAAGCAACAAAAATAACAATGGAGTGTTCTTATTGTCAAATGCAAAAGAGAAACGAGCTTCTATGCTTTATTCTCAAGGTAGAAATAGAAAATATAGCTTTTTGTTGAAGAAAATCACAACAAAGTAGTCAAAGATACTCTACAAACCACAACCTTTACTCATCAAATGGATCTAGAAGGTGGAAAAAATGTAGATTCTAAGCCACAAAATGAGTCTTTACTTGCTGTCGAGGTGTTTCCCTCAGTGAATCACCAAAATAACAGTGTGAGTCTCCATGTTTTCCCTATGTTTGCTCTAACCCCATGATGACAGAATCTTGTTCCAGATTCTTCAACGACCAAATGATGTTTTTTTTTTCATTATTTAGGTGTTTTGATTATTAGGGTTTGACCCTATTTGATGGGATGGGATTTTCTTCCCATGTTTTTAAAATTAAAAACATGTGTTAATGCATGGGGGTTGAAACTTCTTGTTGACTTAGGCATGTTATGTTATGCCTTAGGTGTTTCCCGTTATTTCAAACTTTATGCTAAATCCTCAACAAATACAACACATATGGAGTGTTCCATGCAACAAATGTGATGCCTTTGTTTTTTCCCAACTTCATGTGACTTGGAATATGATTTCCAAGGAATTTGGAGGTCGACCATATTGGCCAAGTGTTTTGGAGCTCAATATGATGCCTTTGAAAACCAGTGATATTGCCCATGTGGATTAAAATGCAGAATGTGGTAAGTTAAGATGGTCAAATTCCTTGGAAGCTTTTGAAGGCTTTTAGATATGACACTGTGTTACATTTTATTCCAATATTTGAAGATATCATGTAAGTGATTTGAAAATCACTTTTATTGTGCCTTTTAATGCAAATGTAACACAAGGAGATGGTGGGGCCCTTATTCTTGTTTTGAATTGTAAAATGACTTGTTTAGTGATGTTTTATGAATCACTTAATCAAGATCATTATCTGTAATGCTTTTTGGAGTCTTGTTCTTCAAAAAACACATATTGCATGACTTGTGCGTGGGTCAAGACTTGTGTGAAGACCAATTATGACTTGCATATGTGAGGAATGTGTGGGATGTTGTTTTGATTGATTTTGGATGAAATAGGGTTGTTTAGGGATTTTTGTCACATTTTTAGTGTGTCTATTGTCTTGGCTTAACTTTCCTTCACGTGGAGGACAATTTGAAGGGTTTCTAGAAGGTTCTTTTTGGCCTTTTCTATTGTATCCAACCAGAATCTTCTGGAAGCACTTGTGTGAGGAGTTTTGGTGTGTTTTGCTTAAGTATGCTCATTTTGAACATTTTGAGCTAGTTCTTTCTTTCTAGTAGGAGGATGGCTTTGTTTTGGAGCTATTTTTCATGGAGCAATATTGTAACTTTGATGGGCCTATTATACAGTAAGTACTTTGAATTAATAAAGTAGAGCATTTTTACCTTCTCATTCCCTGTTTCTCATGTATGTTGTTAATGATTGATCAGTTTGTCTTGTGAAAATCTATCTTTTCCTTGCAAGCTTGTCTCATGTTATGCATCTATTTAGTAGGTGTATGTTTACAGGTTGTAAGTTGTGTAGTTAGTGGTGTCGTTAATTGTGAAATCGCTGTTTTCCTTTTAATAGCATTATTTATAGACCTTCTTATGAAATATTTATGTAAATTGCATTAGAAAGTGAGTTGTGTAAGTCCAACTTTGTGATATTAATTTGAATGTGATTGGTTGTTAACAGGTCTAGGTTATTTTGGTGCATCACCTTAGGTTTTTTTTTAGCATTAAGTATATTTTCATGCAATCCTTACCCTTTACCTTTAGAGATTAATAGTTAGGTGACATCAAATGAGGAAGCCGACCCATAATCCAGAGGTTTGTATTCAAACAGGTTACCCACAACCTAAAAGAAGTCCCATGTTAGTCCAAATCTATTGAGTTCATTTAAAGCTTAGCAAATAGGGTGCAAATTTGGGAACCTAACAGTCCTCCCAACTTTGTACAAGCATATTTCACCTTCTTATCTTCAGTGGTACCTTCAAATTCAAAATAATTTTCCATCTTTGTTATCCAATCCAACAATACATCTAAATCCAACTTACCATTATAATCCAGTGGATTGCAATGGGGTTTTGTATTCGCTCTAGTTAGGGCTCTTATGAACCTCTCTTCTCCCTGATCTAAGCCAGGTTGCTCTTCTCTTTCTCTTTCTTCCTGTACTTCTACTTCTTCATCACTTACATCACCAACTGATCAACCACTCTTCTGGGTCCTTTCAACTGCATCTAATCTGGCAACAATTCCTCTGAACATCTCCATCATAGCTGGGTTTGCATTTCCACGTGCTCCATTTCCTCTACCATTTCTTCTTCCTGCCATCTTTACAGAAGTACTCTGTAGCTGTAGGTCGGATCCTCAATCTGCCACCCCACAACAAATCTTCAACAGGACTCCACAAAATCTAGCGATCTCACAAGAAATGAACCTCGCTCTGAAACCAATTTGGCGTAGTCACGGTAGGAGGGTCCTCAAAGAGAAAAAATTGGACTGTGCAACAAGAGTAACACAAAATATGGAGGCAAATGCAGATGCAAATATTCTTATTCACATAAATCTTGATTACATTTAGCCAGGAACATCCAGGCTTACAGATTCGGCTCACAGGCCTGATAAAACATGCTAAAAAATACAACCTTCTAACATGATCTTATATGCGAGTGAAAATATTACAGATTAGATCTATCTTAATCTACTCAATCAACTACTACCATTCTAATGATCGATTAAAATATTTATATCATATCCACAATTTTGGAATCATCTGCGTCGACCAAAGATCATCACATTATCCAAGGAAAGAAAATGTAACGTGTGCATGAATAGGTCAGCCTCAAATTCAAATTACTCTTCAACAGGTGCATAAGATGAAGTGTGGACCTATAATGAAGGTTGGGGACACTCCAGGAACAATTAAAATCACACCGTCAATATCCACAAGTCATAGGAACGATCCACAATGATCAAACTAATTGAAAAGTTTGAAATTATTCCGGCACTGGTTCAAGAAACTGCCATGAAATTCAGAAGTGATAACTTGCCAGAAAAAAAGATCCAATCATGTTCAAATCTTGGAATAAGGAAGATGAACATGTCGACGATGTAAACCAAGATCCACAGGGTATCATGAGAAAATATGACGAATCATGAACTGAGCAAGAACAGAACAAGAAGAAAAACTGAAAGAAAATATTTCTTTTTGGTTGATGAGAGATTGCTAAGAACCAAGGATGCTCCTACATCAACATCACTCCTTAAAAATGGCATTTACTTAAAAAAACTAGTTTTTGAAGGAGATGGAAAAATAAGTGCAATCTGATTCCAATTTTTTTAAAGAAATATATTTAGAATCTACAAAAAAAAATCACAAATGACTAGTTTGCATCATCTTCAAATTCCTCACAATTTAGCCACTATAGGTGCCTGAAAGTGAAGATTTAGTTAGAAAAAATCAGTTCAATGTTGAGTTTGGCCAAAAATTATAAACCAGTATTGTGGGATCACCAATGTAAAGGATATGCTCATGTTGAAGGTATATATTTTGAAGAGACATTTGCTTTGGTAGCAAGACTGGAAGCAATCATGATGTTTTTAGCTCTTTCAACATTTAAGCATTTCAATGTATATTAGATGGATGTTAAGTTAGCATTTCTGAATGGACATCTACAAGAAGAGGTCTACAGTGAATGATTGGAAGGGTTTCAATGTTCTGACAACCCAAATTATTTTTGCAGATTGAAGAAGGCTTTGTATGGACTCAAACAAGCTCTGAGAGCTCAGTATTCAAGGTTGGATGGATACTTTTAGTAGAAAGGGTTCTGGAGAGGAAGTGCAAATAGTAATATGTACATAAAAATAGAAGATAATCAACTGTTGATAGTTGTGGTCTATGTAGATGATATTATTTTTGGTGGTAGAAATGATGACATGTGCAAGGAGTTTCAAAAGACAATGCATAATGAGCTTGAAATATCAATGCTAGGAGAATTATCTTTCTTTTTTGGGTTTCAAATTGCACAATCAGACAAATGAATATTCATTTCCTAGAAAAAATATATAAAGGAGATGTTAAGTAAGTTTAGGATGGAAGAGTGCAAACTGGTGTGTACACCTATGGTTATAGGATGGAAGTTGAGTAAAGATGAATCTACTCCAATGGACCAAACCTTGTACAAATCTATGATTGGTAGTTTTCAATATGTGATAGCATCTAGAATGGATATAATGTAGGTAGTTGGAATGGTTGCTAGATTTTAGGTAGCACTTAAGGAAACTCATGTTAAAGTAGTAAAGAGGATATTCATATATTTGAAGGCTACAATGAATTTTGGACTGTGGTATCCAAAGAGTGAAAATTTCACTCTGACTACATACACAGATGCAGATTATGTAGGAATAATAGATCACTGAAAGAGCAGAAGTGGTGGAGCATTCTTTCTTAGTGGCAGTTTGGTATCCTAGTTGAGCAAGAAACAAGACTCAATTTCATTATCTACAACTGAAGTTGAATACATTTGAAAACTTCATGTTGCTCTCAAGTCCTTTGGATGAAGCAAAATTTAAAGGAGATGAAGATCGATTTTGATGAAACTATTTCTATTCTTTGTGATAGCACTAGTGTCATAAAAATTTCAAAGAATCCAGTAATACATTCGAGGACAAAACATATTGCAACCAAATATCATTTTCTAAGGAGAAAGGTTGCATAAAAGGAGCTGAAGTTGGATTATGTTGAGGCCAAGGAGAAAATAACAAATATATTCACAAAACCACTTCCTAAGGAGATATTTGGAATTTCTTCGATAGAAGTTGGGAGTTATTGCTCCCTTATTTTGAATCAAGAGGAATCATAGGTTGAGGGGGAGCTTTGTCTCTCTACCACAAGAAGGATAGGTGGTCTTGTAGAATATTTTTAGAAGTAGTGAAGCATGGACTCAGGGGGAGTCTATTCGAGAAACAAGTTTTTGGATTTTGTAGTGTACCAAAAATACAAAAAGGAGTGTTGATATTTGCCATTGATGTCAAAGGGGGAGAATATGGATTCAAAATTCTATATCTTCCAAGGGGAGAAATCAATCTAAGGGGGGAGAAAATGTCTTTGTGTGTGTTTGACTAGTTTTATGGGGTGGCCCAACATTTTTCTATTATACATCAATGACAAAGGGGGAGATTTTTGAACAAAGGTTGTCATTCATGAAGAGGATTGATGTCAAAGGTTGTTTTTGTGTCAAGGAGTACTTGAACTATCATTATATTACCCTTGAATTATCATTTTAAGTTGTTGAGATTTACAAAAATATATGTTATATTGTTGTTAGTATATTGTGTGTCAAAAGCTTAGTATAGTTGCATACCTATCTGTGTTGGTAATTGTACTGCCAAATCAATCATATCACTAAATCATGAAACATACATTATTAATTTCATTGAGTGACTACCTTTAAGAAGTTAGTGTGATTGGTGTATGCTTGCAATATCATGTATGTATCTATTCACCATGAAAATAGTGGTCCATAAGTTTGTACCAAAATGTTTTAGTTCAATATTTATCAGGTTAAGTGTTTCTCAGGTCTCCCTTCTAGAGACGTTGTAGGCTCTACAATTTGAAAGGAGAGTATACCTACACTTGTTATATCATATTCTAGAGTTTCCAGAGGATATGTTCATCATACAAAAAGATTTAAGTGAAAAAATGTTCTCTGTGTCTATTTGGCATCCGGTTGGTATTTGAGACTTGTGCAATAATGACTAGTAGCGTGTGGATTCAAATCTTGTCTGTGGTGTCAAGATATGACTTGATTGAGTTTTCTGTGATAGTGCATGGTGCATCATGTTCTTTTGGCAGCAACACAATTTGATTTTGGACCAATTTGTTACTATTTCATGTAATTTGAATTTAGGTCTACCTTATGTCGTCCTAGAGCTATTTGCAGATCCCTCGCCGACATAGAAGAGTGAATTTAATATCATTTATATATTTCTTAGTTGTACAAATGAATTTGGTGAAGGATGTCAAGTAGAATTACATTGATGTGAAGGAAAGTTGGCCATGAGTGTAAATTGAAGAGAAGGTGGTTAATATAAAAGGAAGAGTTGTATTTCAATACTGTGTGTGCCAGTATCAGATCATATGTAGTGAGGAAGAGTGTCAGATGTAACTTTGGCACGTGTATGAGATATATTGAAGATCCATAAGCATTATCTCTATATTCCAGTATGACTAGTGTTCTACTTGTTGTTCTAATTCCATTGAGGATTGGTGTCTCCAGTAGGCTGGTGCCTACAAATACATTAGGGGATCGGTGTCTTCAACAGGTTGGTGCCTACTTCAGATTGTAAAATCCACTTGTATATTTCTACTTTGTGAGGCTAGATTTGGACAATAGATCCAAGCAACTATTCTCACCGTGGTTTTTCCATCTTGGGTTTCCACATATATCTAGTGTTCTCTTGTGTGCATGTGTGCTCTTGATGTTGCTTAGTAGTAGTGGAGATTCATGTTTTATGTTCAGTTACTTGTGTTGGGGTTATTTATGAAGAATCATATATTTTGATAACTGTGGCTGACTTAAGAATTTTGAATTGATTAGATCAACTAATTCACCCCCATCCCCCCCTCTCTTAGTAGATTGTGCGCCCTTCATTTGCCACTCAAGTTTCCCTATCAAAAGAGCTTCTTTCAATTTTTGCCACATGTTCCTTTAAGACTTTATTACCTTCCACTAAGGATTGATTTGCTATTATGATCTCATGGATTTTTTGGTCCCTTTTGTGTTCCTTGACTTCCCAAGCCTCCAACCTCTTATTGGCATTTAACAACTCTTGCACATAAGGGTTTGGGAACTAGGTAAGAGGTGTGGAAGTAAGGCTTAAATGACATAATCTTCTCTACCTCTTCTACCCTTAGAACTTTTACCACAACATACTTGGAGTAGAGTCTTGTTTGAGAGAGTTTTACACCTATGACTAAAGATTGCATTATTTTCCCTTTGAGACTGCTTTCTTCTTGCTCGTTCCCATTTTAAGGGCAAGCCTATGCTTTAAGATACCCTTAAATTGTTTTGTATTTACCCAAATCCACTTTCTAGTTTTAACTGATGATGCAATCTTTACTTGGAGGCAACCGCACGTTGAAAAAGCCTCCCTGAGAGAGAGATTGACTGAAGCCCACCAGAAACTATGAAAACACCCAATGCTAAAACCATGCTTGAGATAGTTGGATCCACCTACACCCTTTTATAGACACAAAACATGAGTTCACAATATCTATAGAGTTACATACCCCATAAAATAGACAAGATTCTCGGTTTTTCCTCCAAGCACAAATCCACACTTGAACCCCACAAAACATATAGTTGTGCACACGACACTCCATGATTTTCAACCTCTAAATACTATAACGAAAACACTTTGGACTCCACAATACGATATTTCTTGTTAGTAGAATCATGACCAAAAGAAAATCAATCAAACCTCATTGTGAGGTCATATATATAATCATTCAACTATCAAAACATGAACCTTAGACTAAAATCTCTTTGACTGAAAACGAAAAACTAAAAGATATCCATAACATTGTAGAAAAAATATTTAATTATTAATACCAATAAAATCAACTACCAACCCCTATCGCCTCATAAATAAGTTCTCTAGTTTGTTCTCACATTGATATGATATTATTACTTGCAGTCAAATATATAACCAAAAACGTGTTTTTGAATTTGACTTTCATGCAACCTCTCTCTCTGAATGATTCAAGTTCACGAGCTTGCTGATGCTGGCATGATGCATCGCAACGACTGTCCGCTTGTTCAAGAATACCATTCAAATCGCAGATCTGAAGATGCTATCAGATTGTCATTTATATGAAAATACAGGCAGGTTGACCAGACTTAAAATTAATTATAATAAAAATTGAAAATTTCTAGATGATGTTGGGAAGTCGCAATGTCTTCTTGTTTTACATGATTAGATTATATATGTTTTTCATACTGGAACTTTTACTCTATCAGCGCCATTAGTTATTATTAAAGTTGATGCGCATTTCAATTACTAGTGTCTATTTGTACAAGATTATAAGTGAAGTTGCAGTTCTGACGGACACTATTAGATCAGTAGACCAGACTCTGGCTGATTAGAAAGACGATTCAGTTGTAAAAGAGTAGTTGGGAATGGCTCATTTGCTTTCTTCTGCTTCCTCTTCTCTGAATCGTTCTGTCTGTCAAACACCCATTTCAACTGCATCTCTTCATCGTCCACATCAGTATTATAAGAAGGCACCATCACTTAACCAGCGTTTGCATAGCCTGAGAAATAAGTATGGATTGATCCATGGTTACCCACTTAAGCTCAAGGGTGGAGATTCATGTTTGCAGCCTTTGGGTTTTAATAATTATCATAAATCTACAGGGTTTGTGGCTGAAAATAGATCATGGTTTCAGAACCAGTCCACTGCTCTGTTCTCTGCTTTGAAAGAAACTGTGGTAAACGAAGGGGAGAAGGTGTCGTGGATTGATACATTGCTTCCAAGATGGCTAGGTCCATATGCCCATTTGGCTCGGCTGGACAAGCAAATTGGATCCTGGCTGCTTGCTTGGCCTTTCATGTGGTAAGTTCATTAAAACTCTATGCTTTTTTAGATTTAAATATTGTAAGTATCTGCTCTATTTATTTTATCTAAACTCATGTAAAAGATCAACTTCATAAAAGTGAGGTTCTATGGAGGGGCTGGGGATCTATTTTCATGAAGGGAAAAAAATTATACTACAAGATTAATTGGAATCTTTTTGGGAAAAATAGCAGCCCCTACCTTTTAGAAATGCAAATTTCAGCGGGTGAAATTGAGGTGGGGCTAGAAATTGCCCATATAGCTTAGGAACATGTTTTCTGCCACTTGTGTATCACCTAAAATTTTAAATTCCTATCTGAAAATAAAAATGAGAGAATTTCTATTTATTTATTAATTTTTATCAAAGTACTCCAGTTCATTCCTTAAATTTTGGAGCTCAAACTTTTAAGCTGAATTGCACTATTACCTTTTAGAAATGCAAATTTCAGCGGGTGAAATTGAGGTGGGGCTAGAAATTGCCCATATAGCTTAGGAACATGTTTTCTGCCACTTGTGTATCACCTAAAATTTTAAATTCCTATCTGAAAATAAAAATGAGAGAATTTCTATTTATTTATTAATTTTTATCAAAGTACTCCAGTTCATTCCTTAAATTTTGGAGCTCAAACTTTTAAGCTGAATTGCACTATTAAATTCATGGGAACACCAGCTTTAAAACTTTCTAAAATATCTCAACAGCACCCACTGAAATTTTTTAGGAAGCCCCCCTCCATAGGACCTTACCCTTAACAACCTAAGAACATTTAGGCCACTGCAAAATGTGTTTTTGATGTACACAATGTAATTAGATGTATGTCGAAATGATATCACAGTGTTCCTTTCTATTTTCTATAAGTGATATCATAACAAGTTGTCTCTAAATTATATCTTACTAACCCATCTATTGTTTATGAAATGTAATATTTATATGTCAAATGATATAATTATGACAAAACTCTAAAGGGCATGTTACATCATTAGAAATATAGTTTGATTGCATATATATGAAATGCTTCATGGCACTTGACATTGCCTTGCATAAAATAAATTTCTTCCTTTAATTATTATATATTGTGTATATATAGTTATAAATATTATAAGTTAGCAAGCTATAATCAAGAAAAAGTTTAAGATTGTATGAGAGTGCTGATTTCTTTAATTTGTGGGAGAAGTTTCATGTTTTCTTTAGCATTATCAAGCACACTATTAGATTTTACAGGATATGTCTTCTCTATATTAATGTATTTATCTTTTTTATTATATGATCATATGAAATTAATTTTTAAGCATATTTATATGCTATTTCATTTTTTATTTTTCATGTTGGATTGTTGAGAAATCTCTTTTATTCTTCTATTTTGTTGGTTGTTTCTATTATTATCTTGTTTTTCAATTTTCATTAATATATATTGTAGTTTAACTTTGGTATTTGGTTCCTCATATATTAGGATGTGATGTGTCATTGACCTTGAGAATTTCTTTTAGCTCTATGGGGAGGAACTTTGTGACATATTATTTATAAAAGTCATTTTCTGAATCTTTAGTTCCATGGGCTAGAACCCCTCTTTAACTATGAGCTATTTATGGGATCATATTTTATTTATTGTTAATGTTTGTGCTCTTGTTTACATGCTTTGAAGTTAATTGTGATTGGTAAAATTGTAAACATTATAAACTAAGCTCTATTAAATTTGATGGTTTTTTGGTTTCTTTTATACAAGATTAAGCAAAACTTTGTGATCACTATCTAAAAATTCTTAAATTTATTAGGTCCATTACTTTGGCTACAACTTTTGGAAATCTACCCGATTTTAGAATAATGTCATTGATTGGAGTGGGATCTGTAATTTGGAGAGGGGCAGCTTGCACAATTAACGACATACTTGACCAAGATATTGATGCAAAGGTTTGTCTTAGTGCATTATGGATTTGGAAATAATGAAGAAAATGTGCTTGATAATGATTTGCTTCACAATTTATGGTATAATGCATAAAATGTGCTAGTGATTGTTTAATGATAGGATTCTTTTTATAAATAATTTTATGACACAAACAAGAATAATTATAACACAAAATGAAGATGTTCTTATCACTAAATATATCTATAGTTTCATAAAGAATTGTGTTTGTGTCCATTTTCAAATGCAACCATGATGACCAATTTGAAAACCCTTTCCTTCTTCACATTATAGAGACATGCCTAGTTTCAACTTTTTCATATATGTAATAGAGATGCATGAATATTATATCTAATATTTACAAATAAATTGTTGATATCAAGTCTTTTGTCATGTGATTATTTTTTGCTCCATGGGGGATGCAAATCTAGCAAGAATGTGTGTTGGTCTTATAATTAATGGTGTTACCTATGGACTAGCCATAATTCTCAATTTCCAATAAAATATCTTTTCTACTACTATAGAAGGGTTGTAGTTCCATAGTGATAAAAATATCAAAACTATTTTTAAATAGTTGTTAGGTTCTCTTATTGTGTGGGAGCTACATTTGGAGACTACTCTTCAAGTGCATTCTCATTTTTCATTTAGCATGCCTCTCTATTGATATACAAACTATTCTAATTCTATATGACCTTTTACTTCATGTCAATAATTTGTGTGAGTATGTTAATTTCTTAGATAAATCATGTGGAAATGCTTCACCCTTAGTTAGAGCTTAAAATGTCTCTATAGAGCCAAAAAATTTCTACTTCATATTTTCATTGCTATGTTGTGCACTTAGTTGAGTGTCCATTCCCATAGTAGATTGTAGGACTCTTTGAGACTATTCCTTAGACCTTTATCCCTCACCAAGATTCCAAAGTGTACCTTCTAACACACTTTAGTAGTTTCTAGATTTCAATTTTATTTTCTTAATGTTGAGATGTTAACTGAATTACAAAAGATTCCTTAATAAAAATCTAATTATATAATGGCCAAAACTTGACTTGTGTTTCTTCCAAAAAAAAAAAAAACTATTTTCATGGTTTTTATATGTTTTCCCAATAACCTATTCACATATTTTATTAAAAATAACTCCCTTGATTATTTAGATAGACATCAATCATTTGGTCTATTTATTTTGCTTCTTTCAATGTCTTCTTAGGGTGGAAGCATAAAAGTGTGACCAACTTATGAGATAGGGTACACCATTGTATTGTATGAAGTGAAAGAGTTTTGGGACCTCTAAATCAAAGTTTATATTTGATAAAAAAACCTTCATTTATTTGAAGATATCTTTGATTGAAGGTTTTTCTATGAGTGATAGAAAGTGAAATTTTGGTTAAAATGTTGATTTGAGTGTTCACTTAGGCTAAAAAGTGGGACACATTATTGTGTTTTCACCCACCATAAATATCCTCTATAAAGTATTCATCCATTATTTAATGTAATTACGCAATGTTTTTTTATTAATTCTAAGCTCCTCTTTATATTCTTGACACCATTATTCTTTCATTTACCCTTGGGAAAACTTGATAATTTCTCTTTCTTAAATTCTTCACACATAATGTAACACATAAAATTTAGAAAACATGTAGGATTCTTACAATTTTATGAGTCTAGATATTTATTTCATAGCACAATGCACCCTAGGTAACACACATTTTCAAAATATCTTCAACTATAGTAAGGTTGAAAGAATTCAAATAGATGCTTGACTAAGGAAATCTTTCAAAAATTAAAAAAAAATTGTATCCAAAATACATAGGTCCAGGCTAATATAATTCTCATTAAAGTGTTGAAATATAGGTCTACAAGTGTAATAATAATTAGTATATTATCATATAACTTCTAGAATCTAATATTCATAAAATTATGAAACAACTTCCTACTTAACATTCAGAGATAGCAGTACAAATAGGCTGCAAATATGTCAATTCTAGGAAGATACACCACACATGCAATAGCATGTGAAAGATAATAATATAATTTACACCATATTTTACCTTTGAAAACCCTTTTAAAAGAAAATATAGAGAAAAAATGATACTCAATGTATTATTCAATAATCACCAATACCACAATTACAATGCATTGCCATAATTGACTAAATATTTTAATGCATGCCATAATTGGCTAAATATTATTTTTGTTCTTCTTCTAGTCTATAATTAACTATCTCTCTCTTCACGATCTTTCTATCTTGGAAACTCTTACACACCTTACAATTGTCATAGTTTCTTTAAAAACTTCCATGAATCTAAGTGACAATTATAAATTTCTAAATATAAATTAATTAATTAAGTCAAATAGTAGGATTTGCAAGGTTTATGCCCCTAATCCAAAAAAAATCCACTTGTCATATATAATATAAGAAAGAAATGGAAAACCATATAAGTGAACTACCTTTTAATGGTACAAATGATCATAGCCTTGTTGTACCATCTAAACTTCTATATCCTCAAAATATTCATCAAAACTTCAATAATAGTTACCAAAGTATCCACCTTCTTAAACATAACCATCCCATCCTCCACCATGTCATGAAAAAAATGATATTATACATCTATGTGCTTAGTTTGTGTGTGAAATGTAGGGTTCTTTTTCAAGGTTATGATACTCTAACTATCATAGTCAATACTTACTATTCCTTGACTTAGCCAAATATATGAACATAACCTTTAAATATATATTTTCTCCTTATAGATGAGTATCTATCATATATTTTCTGAGCTATAGTTAAAAAGATGGCCATAGCCTATCTCTTATTCATCCAACTAATTGTACCAATAAACAAGTTAAAATCATAGCCAATAAAAGATAAATATCTCCTACTCAATTTGAATATACATATCCATATATTCAATGACATACTATGGAACTACCTTTTTGTAGAAGATCTATTCTATTGAAGTTCCTTCTTGTTGATCTTCCTTGTTGATGAAGTTAAACGTAGTGGTTGAAAAACTAATAGTGCTAACAAAGGCACACCCATAAAAAACATGATTGAAAAGAAATACCTACCAAATACATGGTTGATGAAGTTAGTGTTAACAAATATACCTAATAAAAAATAAGGAAAAATAAAGTATCCATAGATATATTTGAAAACCCTTTTCATTATATCCCAATGATCCCTGCCTAGATTGGCTATAAACTAGCTCATGTATCCCACTTCTTGGGAAATGTTTGGTATGGTGCAAATCATAACATACATGATGCTACTAATTGCATTGGAATAAGGTACATGATTCATATCTTTTCTCTCTAGGTTTAGAAATCAAATACTCAATTGAAATATTTATTCCCAAAAAATTATAAACATTCACTAGTTTGTAATCTACTATACTAAAATGTTACAAAATAGAGTCAACATATGTCCTCTAACTCTTGAACAAAGTTTTATGTTAGATTTATCCATTTATTTTGATGAATATTTTTTATATTGCCATTTATAAAATAGCATTGAACATATTCACAAAAAACAGGTGGGTGGAAAAAGTCACACCCTTGGAGTACAAATGGGGCTATGCTTAGAGCATAAAATACTACAATAATAAAAAATAGCCGCATAGTGGAAAGAGTAAGTGAAAATCGAGGAGGAGGATCTTAGTCGTATGATTTTCCCCATGCATTAATAGGATCCTAAGTGTCCTTGGAGTACAAATGGGGCTATGCTTAGAGCATAAAATACTCTAATAATCAGTAAGAGAAAATCAAGGAGGAGGATCTTAGTCATATGATTTTCCCCATGCATTACTGGGATCCGAAGTGTCTATGGGAGATTCCCATCCATTAGTATCATCTTTATTATCTTTATTAGCAATGCAAACAAGTGAAACATGAAGAGCTAGCTGAGGGAATTTATCAAAATCAAGAATGATTGTATTCCCACCTCCAAGAGGTGATGGGGAAGAAAATAAATGATTAAGAGGTTGTGACTAACCACATTGATCATGATCTCCTCTTATAAGAGAGATATATGTATGAAAATCCTAACTATGATAGGTTGATTAAATGAATCCATGATAGTGCCCATAAGGTAGGGATTTACCTTGAGAGGATGTGGGAGTTAGGGGAGCCCTAGAAACAACACAAGGGGAATTACTAATGTGATCCAAAAAAACACGAAAGGGAGAAGCCTCAAGTTTAGCTTTATTCACTTGCACTTGAATTTAAATAAACACGTTAGAACATACCATAGATTTAGTATAGAGTGATAAATTGAAGTCCACAAAAAAATTAAAAAAATAGTAGGATTTATATCTTTCTAGATGCCAAAAATAATCTCCAACTTGAAAGCATGCAAAATTTGATTGTATATGGTTTGGATTTGATGTCTATCCTCTAATAACACCATATGTCAAGAAAAATGTTCTAGCCTAAAAGGTTTGAAGAAATCATGAATCCATGTCCAACACTTGGAGCTCTAGAATAGAACTAGAAAAGATGCTTGAGAGAATATTAATGAATAGAAAAAGGACGTCAAATATTTAAAGTCGGGTATGTAAAGGATCATCATGGAAAAAACAGGCCCTTAAGTGGCAAAAAATTTAGAAAAACTAGAGTTAGGCAACTTGACGTAAAAATTTGAATAAGTTATCTATATTATTTCAAAAATATGTAAGAATAGAATCTATAGCAAATTGAATGTAGTTTCTAAACTACTAGGTTTA
>VDFB02047230.1:43668581-43705410 GCA_007258455.2 Sequoia sempervirens
TTAGTATCATCATAGCATCATGGCATTATTATATTTCATATCACGACAACATCATTAGTTTTTATTGTAGCTTCCATTTAGCAGGTTTCATGTCAGGATAGTTTACGATAGCATCATATCATCTAGAATTCATTATCAATCATCACATCATTTCATTTAGCATCCATTTTATTCTCTAGTTAGGAATTTTAAACAGTTATGGTGCTTACAAATTTGAGAGCTTATGTAATTTGATAAATCTTTGGAGATAGGAGATAATGAGACTCTTTCAAGATTTTTTGTGTTTTAAATTAGTTTAATTCATGTTTAATCTTGATACAATGTTTCTTTAAGAGGTGTATTTCATTGTATTTATTTTACATTTTCCACACTTACATTTTGGCACCTACCGTGGGGTCGTACCCCATGTTTTTAACGACTTTTTCTAAAAAAAATTCTTACAGGAATTTGGTGTAATCTATTTTAGCGTGATCAAAAGATTCTATAGCGCTTCTGAGGAGAAGTATAACACTTTGAAGGACTATTCTAGTGCTTCTGAGGAAAAGTATAATGCTTTAAAGGATTGTCTTAGTGCTTCAATTCTATAATCCAACACAAGCCAATTGTAACATCTAGCATTTGTTTTAGTGTGTTTCTAAAATCCTATAGTGCTTCGGCCTAATTCTATAGCACTTTTGATAAATTTTATAGCGCTTCTGACACTTCTTTTAGCGCATCCAACAACACAATAAAAAAAAACAACTCTGTTTTAGCGCTTATGAGGAATTTTGTAGCGCTTTTGACCTCTGTTTTAGCGCTTTGATAGTCAATCTTAAAATGACCATATCTTGGTCATATAGAGGTCTTTTTTGAAACTTTTTTTTTTGAAATGGGGTAGAATTTTATAAGATATGCAATGGTGTAGGTATTTCACACTTTTTTTAGAGTTAAATTTTCAATTTTCAATTTAATGTTAAATCACATTGTAACTTGGTCTAAGTTTTAGGGTTTTTATGCTTAATCATTCATCTAACCCTTATATCTTCTTATTTCTTGATCTCATCTAATTTTTTTGAGAATTTATTGCATGTTTTAAGAAGAAAATGGAGCATTGAAGTGAAAGAAAGCATTTGATATCCATTGTAATAGTGTTTTCAAACACTCATGGGAAAATAACCCATCATATGTTATTTATTCATGCTTTAGGACCAACTAGCATTACTTTGGGATTAAAATTAACCATCTACATAAAATTTGTCAAAGTTGGTTAAAAAGAACATTAGAAACTCACTGGTTTTTGGATTTGGACTTAAAATAAATCAATCTAGGATAGTTGGTTTAAAATGAATCAATCCTAGGATAGTCACATTTTCAATTGGACTAAAATTTATCAATCTAGGGTAGTCACCAAACTTTTCAAATTAGGATTTAAAAATGAACACCATGTATTTTTATGAAGCATCATCTTCACCGTGAAGCAAAATCTTCACCGTGAAGCAACATCTTCACTATGAAGCACAATCTTCACATAGATTAGAACTTTTTTCATTTGGGCTCTAAAATTTGAACAAGTGGTTTTTGTGTTTGAATGGTTGATAGGCATATGCTCTCCCCTTAACTGGGTGATCCAAAAAGCCAGACTCATCCTTTTTATCCATTCTTCAAGTTTTATTACATCCTTTAGAAGGCCTACCATACTGGGAAAAAGTACTCACCCTACGAGAATGACCTAAGTGGGTTCAAACCAAAGCCGGGTTTTTCCACCCCACTGTAAAATTTAAAGCAAATTTGGGGAAACCCACTTTTTTTAGAAGTGTGCAAGATAACCATCCCCAAAACCTTTGTTCTAAAGGTTGGGAGGTTTGCTAAGGGAGTTTATCACTTGCCGCTCTAAACAGAAACCCTTTCTAAGAACCTAGTGTAGTATCCAACCGAGTTAATAACCAGACATTGCAATACTCGTAGTGTAAGGGGAGGGAAGAATCTGCCCACAAGACACTCACCCTATAATTTCTAAGGACCGTTTGCTTAGGGGATCGAGAAATCTAACCTTGAGTACACACCTAGAAAAGACAAAAAATACAAGCGCACTCTAGGGGGTGACATGGCTATGTGAGTCGACACAATTTTAAGCTGTGGGTTGTTGAGTATAACGATGACCTTTTGACTATTAAGAGTGAGTCTGTTTGAAGTGATTTATTTTTATCAAACCAGTGAAAATAGGACCATGTATGGTTCTTTTGAACATACACTATCTGTTTAGATTACAACTCTTAAAAACAACTATCCACATTTGATTGTTGTGTATTCCAAAATCATTGAAATCCAGATAAAGATCATCCAAAAAAAAGAAGAAGCAAAACAACACAAAAGAGTCAAAACAGAATAAAACGGTGAAATTTATGATTAGGGATTGGAAATCTACAATGTTTTTCAAGAAATCCCTCACAACAAGAGTAAAAAATCCAAAGAACAAGAAATTGAAACTCAAACCACCATGGCTGAAATAGATGAGGATCAATTGAATGCTTTATTTCATCAAATGAAAAAACTTCAACAAAAAATTTGGGATATGCAAAGGGAAACAACCACAGACAAATATTTTTTTCCAGACATTTGTTCTTATTCCTCTAACAAAAATCTAGACATGAGACCTTCTTCACCCAAAACTACATCATCCAAGTTCAATGTCGTTGAATTTTTGCAAAAGTTCAATAAGCCCAAATCTAAATCCTCAAACACAAATGATATTGAGCAATCTTGTCATGTCATGCATTTATCTCCATCCACCATAAGCCAAAATAAACCTCAACATTCTTTCAATCAAGTTAATAATTCCATCCAATCATCCTCTTCTATCATATCTTCAACATCCAACGATTCTTGTCAATCTCTTAATCCAAAGCATGCTAGCATAGACTCCCCTACACATCAAGATCAAAATATTCTTTCCACTCCATCCAATGATATCAAAATTCCACAAAATCTTCCAATCCTTAATCAAGATCCCATTTCTCAAGAATCTTATGATGATCCCCTCCTTTCACTTTTCATCCAGAATAATTCCCTTCCATCTCAAGAGATAAGTATCCTTCCAGGTTCTTCTTCCACATCATCTAATCAATCTATAACATCTTATGATTCTATTTCATCACAAGAGCATGATAGTTCTTCCATCCTATCTAATGATGTCTTACCAACTGATGATCAAGATATGATTTCTACAAAATCTCATGATTCCCTTCCTCATCAAGATCAAGATATGCTTCCATTCAAGGATACCCTTTCATCCCATGAAGATGATTATCCTTCTCATGATCAAGATATTCCTTTCATACCACTTCATAATCCTTTTTCAAGTCAAGATCAAAACACCCCATCATCCCCATGTCAAGAACCTATCACACCTATTCAAGCTATCCATGAACCCACACCTATAATTGGGATCCTCCACCTTTATCCTCTAGTTTAGCTTCAACACCTATCCTCTATCAAATGGACTATCTTGTTTCACAAACAATACATATCCATTGGTAAATGAATATAAGTATAGTTACAAAAGGAAAAAGTTAGGCCTTCATGAGCAAGGTATCCTAGAACCCCTTTCTGTTCAAAACAACCCTTATCACCATGACCTTGGTTATACACCTAAGTGTCCTAGTCCATCAAACCTACCATCTATCTTAGGTCCTCATCCTAATCCACCAAAAAATCCATCTATCCTAGGTCCTCATCCTAGTCCATAAAACCTTCCCTCTATCCTAGGTCCATATCCTATTTCTCAAGAAAAACAAAGGCACACATCCTTGAAGCCCTTTCAAAATTCTACCCACATTAACTCATCCATAAACCTCCATATCATTCATCTCCATCCACCCCTCCCATTTCTCTTGGAAGCAATTTGGGTGCCAAATATCAAAAGCTTATATATCAAAATCCACATGTATCAAAGGATCAACATGCCTCCTCAAAGAGACATGCAAAAATAAAAGAAAATTTGATCCAAAATCAAAAGAAAAATCTAAAAGGCCACAAAGGCCCATCAAAGAAAAAAGGAAATTTTCAAAGACTAGAAAGGTCCATAAATCAAAATAAAAATTTCAAAGGTCACAAAGGCCCACAAAGCAAAAATCAAAGTCAAAATTCATGTGGATTCCTAAAACTCTCATAGAAGCAATAAAATCTAAATTGGCATCCAAATTTGCTAATCCAAAAGCTTCCTCCAATTTTCCATCTAATAACCTATCACCTTTCAAATCCATTTTTCCTCCATCACTCCACCATCCTTCAAGGTGTGTGCCAATGTTTATCTTTCCATCCTTTCCATATATCCATCAACAAGCCTTTTAACCTCCTATCCATTATCAAAAATTCATTCCCCGTCATTCTCCTTTAATCCAAACCTTTACGTAAATCCCTAGATTCTTCCATCATATCATTAGTTTGCCAACATTTAGGAGTCTAATTCCCATTCCTTGGTTTATTAGAGGGATATTTGGTTGTGAAACTCAATGCTTAAGTCCTTCCTCCATTTCCCTATCATCCATATCCTATCTTCCATATTCCTCTTGCACTCTACACTTAGGGACAAGTTTCGTCCATCTTATCATTCATGGTCATTATCCTTTCTATGCCCATTCCTTACATTTCCACCTTTGATCTTGACAAGGGTAAGGATCTTCTTGAACAACACATATCTTATCCAATACACTTTGTCCATATCTTCCGTACCATATCCTTCACCTTATCTATATTCCATCATTCTTACTAGATACATCCTTTCTTCCCATCCTTGGTCTTGATGAGGAATAGGGGCAAAATACTTGGGCCTTGTGTCTATATCTTATCTAGTTGATCTTGATAATCACCATTCATTTATTTTTATCCTTTCTTTCTTCCATTCCATATCTCCTAGCTTATCAAAATCCATGTCACCATGTCCGTTTGCAGCCTTGAATCTTATCATGCACATCATATTTGAGCCTAGCTACAAAACATTATCCAATCCTCATATCTTTTGTCAATAAATCATCAACAATCATCAATTTTATCATACTTAGGGGAATAAGTGATCCTAAGTACTTATCATCATCATGCCTTATGGAATCAATCATTCCTGACATCTTAATCAATCAACCATTATCATCTTTTGACAAGAGATATGTTGCTTGTGTGACATGTTTTGTAGTGAATCTTTCATTTTGATCTATCATTTATCCATGGTTGTATTACCCCTATTATGGGGAATCTTGTTCCTTTAATTAGTCATATCATCTCATTTCATCTTAAATATCTTGAAAAATCCAAAAAATAAAAGAAGCTATAAAATACAAACAAATCAAAAATTAGAAAACAAAAAAAAAATTAGAAAAGAGAAAAAGACAAAAAATATCAAAAAGAATGAAAAGGTGCAATTAAAACATATAGTGAAAACTTGGAAATAGGCGCTATTTGTGATTCGAATCAGGTCTCCCATCTATTTGGACTCATTTCATGGTCATTGCTTTCACCATCATCATTTTTGCATCCATTATCATATCATATCACATGGTCATATTTTACCTTGGCTTAGGGGAAACATCTGAAGATCATTGGGGGCAACATAAATCTTGAACTTCACAAAATGGACAAAAGTGACAAAAAGAATGATCGAAACACAACCTAACATGAATAATCAATCACCATCAAAAACACATCAAACATTCATATCACAACATAAAATCCAAAAACAAGTCAAAAATTCAGTCTCAAAAAGTCAAAAACATGTGTCTCTATTAGTCAAACTACGTGGTCTCTGTGTGTATAACATAGGCAAGGATAATCTTTGATCAACCCCTGAGGCCCCTAGAATAGGTCTATAGGTTAGGTTTGATCCAAAATCTTGAAAACACAAAAACATCACAAAATCAGGATGGATGATCTAATCTGAATAATGATTGAAATACTTTAAACAAAATTTGGATATGTTGTACTTTTGATCATTGTTATCATTTCTTTGGAGCAACTCAATGATGTATTGAACTAGAGAAGCTAGGAAGAAGAAATGGTATTTTCTTTGTCTGTTGTCTGTGAATTAATCATAATTATTGTGTGAATCATCGTGGGAAATGCTCTGCAAAGTATCATGGATGACATTCCAATTCACATAGGAAAGTGGTTAATTCTTGTTTGTTTACGCAAGAAATGCTTAGGTCATCTCAATTTAATTATACCTCAATGCTTGTGTTCACTTGCAATATCAAAAATTATGGAAGTGGTACTCAGGTCATTAAGGTCTAACTCATACCTTTGATGCTTGTACTCACTTTCAACATTTTTAAAGCTCTATGATGATACAAAGCACAATAAAAGTATTGTTAAGATGCCAATGCTTGCATATGTAGATTTGCATGGTTAAATTAGATTGCATTCATATTAGTTTTGCATCTGCATTATAGATTTTCCACATCGATTGATGATATCTATATAGACCTGCACCAAATGCAGAATCATGTCACACGTCTTTGGGAAGAACTCTAAAATCCTCCTATGATCATAACATATTGCAAATCAGCAATATTATCAATCAACCTATCAATCTATTCAGCTTCGGTGATACTTTGATCAAATCTCGTGAGCGACTATCATTGAACCTCGCCTATCATGAGGTCAATCAATCATCAACCTATCATTGATCCTCACCTATCATGAGGTCAATCAATCATCAACCTATCATTGATCCTCGCCTATCATGAGGACAATCATCAACCTATCATTGATCTTCACCTATCATGAGGTCAATACATCAAATCAATCTCACCTATCATGAGGTCAATCATCAAGCATCATTGAACCTCGCCTATCTTGAGGTCAATACATCGAATCAACCCTTCCTATCATGAGGTTCATCAATCAAACTATAATTATTCCTCACCTATCATGAGGATAATTATTATCACTCAATCATCAGACCTCACCTATCATGAGGTCGAACATCATCTACTTGATCAGGAGCATCAATCAATATCAAATCAAAGGTGACATGATCGAAAATCATCAAACACAAGGAGGCAAAGTGGGGAAAATTTCTTCATCAATTATCAGGAGATAAATTATTTTATCATCAAATCTTCATCAAATCTACATCAAATCATTAGAAAATCATAAAAAAATTGATTTTTTTTGAAAAATAAAAATAAAAACAAAAAATCATTAATTTATCTCCCGAGGGGGCATATATCCATCAATCACCTAAAAACATGTTTGGGGCATTTTAAAAATTTCTCATTGATACTAGCAACAACAACACAAAATTTTCTTTGAAGCAATGCATAAACACATCACTTCAAAGAGGGGAAAAATGTAGACACCTAAAATGGTTTGGAGAATCTAATTAATTAAATACAAATTATTTCATTAATTAATCTTAATTCATCTACTTAGTAAATAAATAGAAATATTTTATATGGATTCATATTAATTCTTCTATCTCATCGTATTTCTTCTTAATTAAATAAAGATATCCTAAAATCTTTAATTTAATTA
The DNA here is from genome assembly GCA_007258455.2 of Sequoia sempervirens. Taxonomy (NCBI): domain Eukaryota; kingdom Viridiplantae; phylum Streptophyta; class Pinopsida; order Cupressales; family Cupressaceae; genus Sequoia; species Sequoia sempervirens. The sequence continues at coordinate 43,676,085 of VDFB02047230.1, forward strand.
TCATATTCCTTCTATTTTAATTTAATAAACAACTTCTATAGTTTGTTTTATTAAATTATTTCTCTTTTTGCTAATGTAAATAAACCAAAAATATTTAAATAAATGCATAAATCAAATCCCTCTATTCACTCACCAATAAAATTAGATTCTTCAAATCTAATTAATGCAACTGGCATTCACGGGAAAAGCCTCAGAGACAAACCTGCAGGAAATCCTCTCAATCTTCTGCCTCAAATCTTTCCTCTCATCTTTCCTAGTGTTTTCATTGGGAGGAACAATCCTCCATGATCAACTCCACCTTCTCATCTCATACCATTGAAATCTCTAGATTTAATCTCAGCCTTTGTTGTGTTACCCCTATGCAAAATTGTTGCCAGAAATCTATATATACAGCCTTCTGAAGCATCAAAACCCCCAAGAATTATCATCTTTTATGAAAACTTACTCTACAGGAATTAGTACTCAAGAAACCAAGCAATCATTTAGCATTAGCATTTTAGTATCATCATAGCATCATGGCATTATTAGATTTCATATCATGACAGCATTATTAATTTTTACTATAGCTTCCATTTAGTAGGTTTCATATTAGGATAGTTTGCGGTAGCATCATATCATCTAGAATTAATTAGCAATCATCACATCATTGCATTTAGCATCCATTCCATTCTCTAGATAGGCATTTTAAACAGTTATGGTGCTCACAAATTTGAGAGCTTTTGTAATTTGATAAATCTTCTGAGATAGGAGACAATGAGACTTCTTTAGGTTTTTCAGTGTTTTAAATTGGTTTAATTGTTGATTAATCTTGATACAATGTTTCATTAAGAGGTGTATTTAATTGTATTTAGTTTACATTTTCCACATCTACAGGTACCTTTTTGGCCTTGTTTGTTAGGACCCATCTTGCATTCTTTTTTTTAGGGTTTTTTAGCTACTCCCTAAGTTCATCTTAAGGGGGGGTGTTAGAGTTATCATACATTATCTAATAATTAATTAATATTTAATTGATTATTAGTCTAATTTATTCTCACATGCTTTAGCTAAACTTAGGAATGCTTTATTAGTTGATTTATTATTAGATCATTATGTCACATCCCATGTAATGTTGACACTTGTCATGATTTGATCCTTTCTCATTTAGGGATTTAATCTTATAAGCATTCAACCCTTATTGTAAATATCACTTGGATGTTATTCATGAGAAATATTGAAGCTTTCATATCTTCTTGAAAGCTTCTTCTATAACTTTTCCTTGTTGATGAATATAGCAATTCTTGTTTGTAGATCTCTTGCGTGGAAGGTGTACTTGTTTGTTGTTTGATCTTGTGGCTTGTGGTTTTGTGCTTGTTTCACAATTCTAACAGGATTGGTTGCTTGCAAGCATATGGTGACAGTGAATTGATTGTCAATTAGGTGAGAGGTCTACATGTCACTAAGAATGATGTCTTAAAATCCTACAAGCATGGGGTGTGGGATATGATAGAAGATTTTGATGCTTTCAATCTAATTTCTATTCCTAAGGATCAAAATAAACATGTTGATAGATTGGCTACAATGGGTGCTGAAGTTGATATTCCAAGTGAAATTAGGAAAGAAAAGTTGTAGCCATATGTTAACATAGTTATCAGACCTTCTATTATGGATAATAACATTCATTGGAAAGTCTTTGAGAGTGATGAATAGGTCTTGAGCTTTATGTTGCAAGAAGATGAATTTGCAGCAGTCAACTGAGAGAAGCTCAAGCAACAATATGATGATTAGATCATCCAATTGAAGTCTAACAAACTGCCCAAGGGTCTAGTCACCTTGGAATCCATTTTCAGCACAAATGACCAGTTGGAAAAGAATAAGACTAGTATGTAGGTCAAAGAAGAACATTATGAAGAGCTTGAAATTTTCAAAGGTAAGCTCCTTAAAGTTTGTAAAAAAATTTCACATGCAGATAGGCAAGCTTTCATTGCTCTTTGTCAAGAGTTCCAAGATGTTTTTACATGGGAATATTTTGATTTAAAGGGTTTTGATCCCCAAATTTCCCAGCATACCATAGAGCTTGAGCCAAAATCAAAACCTATTAGGTAGAAACAAAGACCTTTAAACCCCAAACTTGAGCCTCTTATGGTCAAAGAGTTGACCAAACTGATTGAGGGAGACATCATTTTTCCAATCAAACACACCTCATTGGTTTCTAAACTTGTCTTGGTTAGAAAGAAAAATGGTGAAATTAGGCTGTGTGTTGACTTTAGAGACCTTAATAAAGCCTCGTTAAAGGATCATTATCCATTTCCCTCCATGGAGAAAATTCTACAAATTGTAGCTGGTTTAGAAAGATTCTCATTACTTGATGGTTATTTAGGTTATAACCAAGTCTTAGTCAAAGAGGAGGATCAGTACAAGATTTCCTTCACCACATAATGTGGCACCATGGCTTATAATAGGATGTCATTTGGCATGTCCAATGTTGGTGCCACATTTCAGAGGGCAATGAACATGGAATTTAAAGGTTTGATTCACAAACTTGTACTTATTTACCTTGATGATGTAATGATATTCTCAAAAAAGGTTGATAAACACCTTGCACATCTGAAACAAGTATTTGAGAGGTGTAGGGAGTATGGTATATCCCTCGACCCCAAAAAATGTATCTTTTTTGTCCATGAAGGAAATATTTTAGGACATATTGTGTCAAAATAGGGGATCACCATTGATCGAGAAATAGTAAGTGCCATTTTGGATTTTCCCTTTCCTAGCCATAAAAAAGGGGCTGCAAAGTTTTCTTGGTAGAATCAATTTCGTCAGAAGGTTTATTCCTGACATTGCAAATCTTTTGAAACCACTAACTGCAATGCTAAAAAAGAATGCCAATTTCAGCTGGACCAAGGAGGCCAAGCATAGTTTTTAAGTCATAAAAGGGGCCTTATCAATAGCCCCTAGTTTGGTAAACCTGAACTTCTCAAAGGATTTCATTTTATATTCTTTTGGCAGCATTGATATAATTTCAGCAATGTTGGTATAGCAGAATGATGTTGGCCTAGAACAACCAATTGCCTTTTTTAGTCAACATTTAGAGGAGTACAAAGATATGCTTTTGTAGAGAAACATGTACTTGTTGCTATCAGAAGCTTGAAGAAATTTAAACCTCTGATTTCGAGCAGCAAAGCGCATTTTATGGTTGCTCACGCTAGTGTGAAGGAATTCTTGCTAAGTAGGGATCTGAATGATAAGAGGGTAGGTTGGATTACAAAATTCATGGAGTATGATGTTGATATCAAGGTAACAAAGCTGCTTAGGGGTAAAGGGATATGTGAATAGCTAGCTACAAAGGGTGAAGATGAAGGAAATGTAGAAACAAAGGCAATTTTGGTTGCTAATAATTAGCTTGTAGCAGATGCATCTACAACAAATGCAGGTTGGGTGCAAGATATGACTCACTTTTTGCAAACTGGTGACTGTCCACTAGGTTTAGATAAATCCAAATAGAGGTATTTTAGATTGCAGCCTATTCCTTATGTTCTGATTGGTAACATTCTTTTTAGGAAGGACATTAATGGTATCCTCTTGAGATGCATTGATCAACACCAAGTTGATAAAGTACTTCATGAGTTCCATGATGGAACTGCAAGGGTTCATTTTTCCCCAAGAACAATTGCATGGAAAATAATGAGAGCTGGCTATTATTGGCCAAGATTATTTAAAGATGCCCATGCTTGGGTCAGGAAGTGTGTAAAATGTGCCATTTTTGCAGGCAAAGAAAGGTTGCCAGTTTTACCATTGCAACCCATCAAGTAGAGCAACCCTTCATGAGACAGGGCATTGATTTTATAGGTGCCATTAACCCACCTTCATGTGTAGGACGCTGGTGGGTGCTTACTGCAATTGATTATTTCACATGATGGACTTAAGTAGTGGCTTTGAAAGAAGCCAATGAAAGTGTTGTTTTAAATTTTTATGATGATTTAGTAACCAGATTTGGGGTGCCTAAGTCAATCATTTCTAATAATGCCTGCGTTTGTTGGGTTAAGAGTAAGTGATTGGGCTATAAAGAATGGTATTCATCTAAATACCTCATCACATTATTACCCTTAGGGTAATGGTTTGGCTGAATCAACCAATAAGAATTTGATCAGAATCATCAAAAGGATTTTGGAGGATAACCAAAGAACTTGGCATAACAAGTTAAAATCTACTTTGTGGGTAGCTAGAATAACACCAAAGAAGTCCATTGGAAACTCCCCTTATATGTTGGTATATGGTAAAGAGGAAAGGCTGCCTTTATCAGTTGAGCTTCTAGCTCTTGACATAATGAACCAGCTTGAAATGTTTGAAGAGGAGGACCCAATGGCTATCTGATATGCACAACTCATGGAATTGGATGAAACCAAAGATAGAGCCATGAAAAAAATGGAGCTGCATCAAATCTAAACAAAGAGGTGTTCGATAAAAGAGCAACACCTAGGGTGTTTAAAGAGGGAGATGTTGTTCTCAAATGGGATGAGTTAAAGAGCAGGCCTATAAAGAATACTAAGTTTTATAGCATGTGGAGTGGCCCGTTTGTCATTACCGAGTGCAAAGAGCACAATACTTTTCAGTTGTCATCAATGGATGGAGAAGCTCTTCCTATCCTATTCAATGGGATACACCTCAAACTCTATTTTGAGGTATGATCTAAAAACTTCTTTGTACAAATTAGAGTAGGTTTTGTTTCCTCTAAGTGCTGATGCACATTAGTTAAATGCTTTATAGTTTTCCTTGAGTGTTGTTTTGCATAGTTAGGTGGTAGTTTTAATTCTGCATTGTTGGTTTTTTCTTGGTTTAAAGTGTCTCTTGGTGGTCTAATGAGTTACAAAAATTTGCAATGTTGTTTTCAAGTGGTATTTCTTGAGTGACCTCATGCCCAATGGATAAGCTTAGGCAGTTGGTCTCATGTTTAGCAGGAAAACATATAGCAGATGTCGCCAAAAATGTTACTTGATTTTCAAGTTTCAGCTAAAATTAGGTTTAGTGTTTATTCTTTTGTGTTGTTCATTTAAACATTTAAAAGCTAAGCCATAGATTTGCTAGGTTTAATATGCATGGAAAAAAGATTGTCGAATGAAACAGATTACATTTTGTCATTTCAATGTTGCAATTACACCACATGAGAAAAGAGAATCATATGTATACAAATGTGATCTTTTATTGATAATCATGAAGTGTACATTTCCCTCACAAGCCAAGGGACTAACTTTACTTATTCAATGGAAATATGAAGCAATTTATACATGAATAAGTAAAAAGAAACAAACCAATGTGCATATGAGAATAGAGACTAGTCATTGCCTAAGAATGACTCGTTACAAAGTTGCCTGATTGCCCTGTTGTTGCTGCCCTAAGCCACTTGTGTCCTTCCCAGCTCCATAATTCCCTTGGCTCCTACATCTAAAATAAAATGATATTAGAGTGAGGCTCTAAGAAATGAAAGATCTCTATCCTTACATACACACCTACCTATGCATTTATAAACTGATCCATAAGTGCATTAAATAAGAATGCAAACCTTGGATGTCCTAGAAAACAACAAATTCATCAAACATATCCAAAATATGCATCTATTTTTCTAACCGTTTGCTTCATGTACAAATTTAGGACAAGTCTAGTTACTATCTGATTCAATTAAATACTTGCATGCAGGGTAAATGTGGCTCCCACGAGGGTAGAGCTCAACATACTTTGAAAGAAAAAGGAAATTGAGCAACTTGATCAAAGATGTATCTATTATCAATGCATTAAATGAATATGGAATCACTTCAGTTGATCAACTTTCATTATCAGATTCAAAAGATGCAACATATTTTGTTGATATGTCCTTCAATCTTCTTAAGAAGATCCATGATTTGCTTATAAAAGAAGTAAGTGACTTCATAGATGCATCAAGTTCAATTATGCATCTCTTAAACAATGAGGAAGCATTCCAAGATGTTGTCAAGCCCCTCTCACCATAATCCTATTTGACAACAACACATCACATAGGAAGGTAAGCTTTCAGGTCACCCACATAGGTGACATGTGGTAGTCCACTAAAATTAAAGTGAGAAGACAGTGTGCATTTATTGCACATAACCAAAAGGTAAAAAATGTTGTGGAGATCAAACAAAAAAAAAGGAGCAGCTGCATATACATTAATGAAATCACAAGCTGACAAGTATGGGAGGGTATTCATGACAAAGCATAATTGTTTCTCATGGCAAAGGAACATAGCCACCTATTTTTTGTAATCTTCTTGTGATATCATGGCTAGAAGAGTGAAAGGAGAAAATCAAAGAATCCATGACTTACTGCCATCATGTGTGTGGAGGGATAAACATGCTTAAGCTAAGTTTCATTCATCATCATTCCTTGAGGACTTTGGTTCAACATATTAGAAAATGAGATAAATGAAAGTCATGCACTGTTTTCTAGATTGGGAATATGATAAGCTTGAAAGCATTCCAATCATGTACAATAGGATAGAAAAAAGGACAATCCCAAGTTTCACAAGGCTTTATTCAAGGCCTTCTCAATCAAACATTAGACAAAAAGAAAAATTCAGCTAACAAGCAATGCATGATGGTTTGAGGAAAGGCACAAAAGGAAAAGACATTCAAGAAACATCAACTCTAGTTGACACAGATAATATTCCTATTATGAACATGCCATTGCAAGAGGTCAATGACAACACTGCAACCCTCATATGATGTGATCAATATATAATTTCTATGCCATAATGCAAAGAACAGGGGTCTTCTACTATCTATACTGGTCCATTAACTTATGTCAATGAGTGAGCAGGTTGCCAAATGGTTTTCTCTAGAAATGATTCTTCTAAGCATAGACAAAGGATTCAAAGAAGAGCAATGATATTAAAGATGGAAATGGTATTCTTGATTGAAATAAAGAAGCTCATAAAATTCACATATTGAAGTCATCATAAATCATGGTGCTTCAAGTGAACAGAGCATAGTCATGAATAAGAGCAGTGCCATTAAAGGTTACAGGTTTATCTTCATGTTATCTATGAACTTGAAAAAACAAATCAACAATGAATGATAAAATTTGACTAAGCCATGTAATGCAAGGTGCAGTCATTACACAAATGGAAATAAATCTTACAGTCTTACTCTGTGTTGCATTATGAAGACTTTGAATCAATATCAACATTTATGACTACATAAAGAAAGTATTAATGGCACTACCATCAAAAGGATACTATTGTGATAGTGTGTCTACTTGAAAGTTGATAAATAAGCATGCTCATCAGAGGACATGAAATACAGTCCATTCACAACAAGGTCATAGCACAAGTAAAGGACAGTCAGTATGGTCAAACCTTAGCATTTCATTCACCAATATGAAGAGCTATTGCATGAGAAAGCAGCCTATTACCAAGTTACAAACCTATGCAAAGAAAGAAATTTCAATGCTAGTCATGATTAGTAAAAGGGAGTATCAAAATCTTCCTTGTGATAACAATAGTGATATTTGAAATGGCACGACAATCATAGGAGGGTAGTGATAGTTTCCAACCACAAGGCAAGGATGAGATTTCATGATAGGTCTGTGTTGAACCTTGACAAGTATGGAAAAATGCCCTTCTTTAAAAAACTTATGAGCAGATAAATTTCAAAAGGTAATCCATTATACTTATCATGGTGCCAAAGTCTCATATTGTAGTGTTTTTTCAAAGTGTTTGAGGCATCAAAAGGGGGTTACGATGAGTGTTGTGAACATGAAGAGGTATCACCAACAAAGGAAGAGTATGGTACTCTCAAAAGAAGTGTCGAATGCAAGAGTTATTCACAATGACTAAACCCACTTTGGGGTCTTTTTTGTTCAATGAAATTCTACAAAAAAAGTACATTGCAAAACCAATCCAGATGCTCACTAAAAAATCACATTTTTCTACAAATTGGAGCTTTCATTGTACCCACACTGTGCAATGAGATTGAATCATTTTTCAACAAAATCTGAAGTTGCTTTCAAATTGAAAAAAAGACCCATCTGGGTTCATCATGAAAATTTTATATAGAGGCTAATATGGTGAACATCCTACAGGAGTCAACAAAATGAAAACCATTTCATGTATTATGACAGGCCGTGGTCAAGTTTGACCTCTTTTATGCAAAATATGGAAAACCCACCCGAGGTTTCAAAAAATGAAGCAACATTGCTATGTTCTACAAAAAATGGAATGTATTTACAAAACCATTTGCATTTTTACAACAAATATGAATTTCTTCAAGAAATCAAGAAACCCACTTGGGTTCTTTTGAAAAGCAGTTGCAGATTCATAAATATATATGCTACAGGAAACCCAAAATATGGGTTTTGCAATTATGGTGAAAATGGAGCAAAAATTGCGAATATAGAGAAAACCCAGTTTTCAAAAATGGAGGCCAATCTCACAACAAATATTTCTTCTTCTACACATCAAAAACCCATCTGGGTTGTTAAGAGATTTGTTAATACAAAGGAAAAATCAAAAGACAATATGGGGTTTTTAGAAAGAAGCAAAACTACATCAAACAACACATTGTTTTTTGTCCATGGCCGTGACCAGGATGTTTTTTATCCTTCATAAAAGCAACAGAAACAACAATGGAGTGTCATTATTGTCAAATGCAGAAGAGAAACAAGCTTCTATGCTTTATTCTCAAGGTAGAAATAGAAAATATAGCTTTCTGTTGAAGAAAATCACAACAAAGTAGTCAAATATACTCTACAGGACGGGGCCTTTACTCATCAAATGGATCCAAAAGGTGGAAAAAATGCAGATTCTAAGCCACGAAATGAGCCTTTACCTGCTGTCGAGGTGTTTCCCTCAATGAATCACCAAAAGAATAGTGTGAGTCTCCATGTTTTCCCTATGTTTTCTCAAACCCCACAATGACAGAGTCTTGTTCTAGATTCTTCAACGACCAAATGATGATGTTTTTTTTTCATTATTTAGGTGTTTTGATTATTAGGGTTTGACCCTATTTGATGGGATGTGATTTTATTCCCATGTTTTTAAAATAAAAAACATGTGTTAATGCATGGGGGTTGAAACTTGTTGTTGACTTAGGCATGTTGTGTTATGCCTTAGGTGTTTCCCGTTATTTCAAACTTTGTACTAAGTCCTCAACAAATAAAACACATATGGAGTGTTCCATGCAACAAATGTGATGCCTTTGTTTTTTCCCAACTTCATGTGACTTGGAATATGCTTTCCAAGGAATTTGGAGGTTGGCCATATTGGCCAAGTGCTTTGGAGCTCAATATGAGGCCTTTGAAAACCAGTGATATTGCCCATGTGGATTAAAATCCAAAATGTGGTAAGTTAAGATGGTCAAATGCCTTGGAAGCTTTTGAAGGATTTTAGATATGACATTATTTGTTACATTTTATTCCAATATTTTAAGATATCATGTAAGTGATTTGAATATCACTTTTATTGTGCCTTTTAATACAAATGTAACACAAGGAGATGGTGGGGACCTTATTCTTGTTTTGAATTGTAAAATGACTTGTTTAGTGATGTTTTATGAATCACTTAATCAAGATCATTATTTGTAATGCTTTTTGGAGTCTTGTGCTTCAAAAATCACATATTGCATGACTTGTGTGTGGGTCAAGACTTTTGTGAAGACCAATTATGACTTGCAGATGTGAGGAATGTGTGGGATGTTGTTTTGATTGATTTTGGAGGAAAGGGGGTTGTTTAGGTATTTTTGTCACATTTTTAGTGTGTCTATTGACTTGGCTTAACTTTTCTTCATGTGGAGGACAATTTGAAGGGTTTCTAGAAGGTTCTTTTTGGCATTTTCTATTATATCTGACCATAATCTTCTAGAAGCACTCGTGTGAGGGGTTTTGGTGTGTTTTGCTTAAGTATGTTCATTTTGAACATTTTGAGCTAGTTCTTTCTTTCCAGCAACATGATAGCCTTGTTTTGGAGCTATTTTTCATGGAGCAGTATTGTAACTTTGATGGGCCTATTATACAGTAAACACTTTGAATTAATAAAGTAGAGCATTTTTACCTTCTCATTCCCTATTTCTCATGTATGTTGTTAATGATTGATTAGTTTGTCTTGTGAAAATCTATCTTTTCCTTGCAATCTTGTCTCATGTTATGCATCTATTTAGCATAAGGTGTATGTTTCCAGGTTGTAAGTTGTGTTATTAGTGGTGTTGTTAATTGTGAAATCTTTGTTTTCCTTTTAATAGCATTATTTATAGACATTCTAATGAAATATTTATGTAAATTTCATTAGAAAGTGAGTTGTGTAAGTCCAACTTTGTGATATTAATTTGAATGTGATAGGCTGTTAACAGGTCTAGGTTATTTTGGTGCATCACCTTAGGTTTTTTTTTAGCATTAAGTTTATTTTCATGCAATCCTTACCCTTTAGCTTCAAAGATTAATAGTTAGGTGACAAAAAATGAGGAAGCCGACCCATAATCCAAAGGTCTACTTTCAAACAGGTTACCCACAACTTGAAAGCAGTCCCATGTTAGTCCAAATCTGCTGAATTCATTTAAAGCTTAGCAAATAGGGTACAGATTTGGGAACCTAACAGTCCTCTCAACTTTGTACAAGCATATTTCACCTTCTTATCTTCAGTGGTACCTTCAAATTCAAAATAATTTTCCATCTTTGTTATCCAATCCAACAATACATCTGAATCCAACTTACCATTATAATCTGGTGGATTGCAATGGGGTTTTGTATTCACTCTAGTTAGGGCTCTTCTGAACCTCTCTTCTCCCTGATCTAAGCTAGGTTGCTCTTCTCTTCCTCTTTCTTCCTGTACTTCTACTTCTTCATCACTTACATCATCACTTGGTCAACCACTCCTCTGGGCCCTTTCAATTGCATCTAATCTGGTAGCAATTCCTCTTAACATCTCCATCATAGATGGGTCTGCATTTCCATGTGCTCCATTTCCTCTACCATTTTTTCTTCCCACCATCTTTACACAAGTCCTCTGCAGCTGCAGTTCGGATCCTCAATCCACCACCCCACAAAAAATCTTCAACAGGACTCCACAAAATTTGGCGATCTCACAAGCAATGAACCTCACTTTGATACCAATCTAGCATAGTCACAGTAGGAGGGTCCTCAAAGAGAACAATTTGGAACATACAACAAGAGTAACACAATGAAAGTAACACAAAATATGGAGGAAAATGTAGATGCAAATATTATCATTCACATAAATCTTGATTAAATTCAGCTAGGAACATCTAGGCTTACAGATTCAGCTCACAGGCCTGATAAAACATGCTAAAAAATACAACCTTCTAACATGCTCTTATATGCGAGTAAAAATATTACAGATCAGATCTATCTTAATCTACTCAATCAACTACTACCATTCTAATGATCGATTACAAGATTTATATCATATCCACAATTCTGGAATCATTTGCATTGGCCAAAGATCATCACATTATCCAAGGAAAGAAAATGTAACGTGTGCATGAATAGGTCAGTCTCAAATTTGAATTACTCTTCAATTGGTGCATAATATGAATTTTGGACCTATAATCAAGGTTGGGGACACTCCAAGAAAAATTAAAATCACACCATCAATATCCACAAGTCATAGGAATGATCCACAACGATCAAACTAGCTGAAAAGTTTGAAATTATTTTGGGGTCGGTTCAAGAAACTGCCATGAAATTTAGAAGCAATAACTTTGTCGGAAAAAAAGATCCAATCAGGCTCAAATCTTAGAATAAGGAAGATGAACATGTCAACGATGTAAACCAAGATCCATAGGGTCTCGTGAGAAAATATGATGAATCATGAACTGAGTAAGAACAGAACAAGAACAAAAACTGAAAGAAAATATTTGTTTTGGTTGATGCGAGATTGCCAAGAACCAAGGATGCTCTTGCATCAACATCACTCCTTAAAAATGGTGTTTACTTTAAAAAAAATAGTTTTTGAAGGAGATGGAAAAAGAAGTGCAATTTGATTCCAATTTTTTTTTAAAAATATATTTAGAATATACAAAAAATTTATCACAAATCACTAGTTTGAATCATCTTCAAATTCCTCATGATTTAGCCGCTATAAGTGCCCAAAAGTGAAGATTTAGTTAGAAAAAAATATTTTAATGTCGAGTTTGGCAAAAAATTATAAACCAGTATTGTGGGATCACCTGTGTAAAGGATATGCTCATGTTGAAGGTATATATTTTGAAGAGACATTTGCTTCGGTAGCAAGACTGGAAGCAATCAGGATGTTTTTAGCTCTTTCAACATTTAAGCATTTCAATGTATATTAGATGGATGTTAAGTTAGCATTTCTGAATGGACAACTAGAAGAAGAGGTCTGCAGTGAACGATTGGAAGGGTTTCAATGTTTTGACAATCCAAATTATTTCTACAGATTGAAGAAGGCTTTGTATGGACTCATACAAGCTCTGAGAGCTCAATATTTAAGGTTGGATGGATACTTTCAGTAGAAAGGGTTCTGGAGAGGAAGTACAGATAGTAATCTGTACATTAAAATAGAAGATAATCAATTGCTAATAGTTGTGGTCTATGCAGATGATATTATTTTTGGTGGTAGCAATGATGACATGTGCAAGGAGTTTCAAAAGACAATGCATAATGAGCTTGAAATAGCAATGCTAGGGGAGTTATTTTCTTTTTTGGGTTGCAAATTGCACAATCAAACAAATGAATATTCATTTCCTAGAAAAAATATATAAAGGAGATGCTAAGTAAGTTCAAGATGGAAGACTGCAAACTGGTGAGTACACCTATGGTTATAGGATGGAAGTTGAGTAAAGATGAATCTATTCTAATGGACCAAACCTTGTACAAATCTATGATTGGTAGTTTTCAATATGTGATAGCATCTAGACTAGATATAATGTAGGTAGTTGGAATGGCTGCTAGATTTTAGGTAGCACTTAAGGAAACTCATGTTAAAGTAGTAAAGAGTATATTCATATATTTGAAGGCTACAATGAATTTTGGACTGTGGTATCCAAAGAGTGAAAATTTCACTCTAACTACTTACACAGATGCAGATTTTTAGGAAGAATAGATCACCGAAAGAGTAGAAGTGGTGGAGCATTCTTTCTTAGTGGTAGTTTGGTATCCTAGTTGAGCAAGAAACAAGACTCAATTTCATTATCTACAACTGAATTTGAATACAAAACTTCATGTTGCTCTCAAGTGCTTTGGATGAAGCAAAATTTAAAGGAGATGAAGATCGAGTTTGATGAAACTATTTCTATTCTTTGTGATAGCACTAGTGTCATAAAAATTTCAAAGAATCTAGTAATACACTCGAGGAAAAAACATATTGCAACCAAATATCATTTTCTAAGGAGAAAGGTTGCATAAAAGGAGGTGAAGTTGGATTATGTTGAGACCAAGGAGAAAATAACAAATATATTCACAAAACCACTTCCTAAGGAGATATTTGGAATTTCTTCGATAGAAGTTGGGAGTTATTGCTCCCTTATTTTGAATCAAGAGGAAGCATAGGTTGAGGGGGAGCTTTGTCTCTCTACCACAAGAAGGATAGGTGGTCTTGTAGAATATTTTTAGAAGTAGTGAAGCATGGAATCAGGGGGTGTCTATTCGAGAAACAAGTTTTTGGATTTTGTAGTGTACCAAAAATACAAAAAGGAGTGTTGATCTTTGCCATTGATGTCAAAGGGGGAGAATGTGAATTCAAAATTCTATATCTTCCAAGGGGAGAAATCAATCTAAGGGGGAGAAAATGTCTTCGTGTGTGTCTGACTAGTTTTATGAGGTGGCCCAACATTTTTCTATTATCCATCAATGACAAAGGGGGAGATTGTTGAACAAAGGTTGTCATTCATGAAGAGGATTGATGTCAAAGGTTGTTTTTGTGTCAAGGGGTACTTGAACTATCATTATATTACCCTTGAGTTATCATTTTAAGTTGTCGAGATTTACAAAAATATATGTTATATTGTTGGTAGTATATTGTGTGTCAAAAGCTTAGTATAGTTGCATACCTATTCGTGTTGTTAATTGTACTGCCATATCAATCATATCACTAAATCATGAAACATACATTATTAATTTTATTGAGTGACTACCTTCTAGAAGTTAGTGTGATTGGTGTATGCTTGCAATATCATGTATGTATCTATTCACCATGACAACAGTGGTATGTAAGTTTGTACCAAAATGTTTCAGTTCAGTATTTATCAGGTTAAATGTTTCTCAGGTCTCCCTTCTAGAGACGTTGTAGGCTCTACATTTTGAAAGGAGAGTATGCCTACACTTGTTCTATCATATTCTAGAGTTTCTAGAGGATATGTTCATCATACAAAAAGATTTAAGTGAAAAAATGTTCTTTGTGGCTATTTGGCATCCAGTTGGTATTTGAGACTCATGCAATAATGACTAGTAGCGTGTGGATTCAAATCTTGTGTGTGGTGTCAAGATAGGACTTGATTGAGTTTCCTGTGATAGTGCATGGTGCATCATGTTCTTTTGGCAGCAACATAATTTGATTTTGGACCAGTTTGTTACATATTTCATGTAATTTGAATTTAGGTCTACCTTATGTCGTCCTAGAGCTATTTGCAGATCCCTGGCCGACATAGAAGAGTGTGAATTTAATATCATTTATATATTTCTTAGTTGTACAAATGCATTTGGTGAATGATGTTAAGTAGAATTACATTGATGTGAAGGAAAGTTGGCGACGGGTGTAAATTGAAGAGAAGGTGGTGAATATAAAAGGAAGAGTTGTATTTCAGTGTGTGTGCTAGTATTAGAAGATCATATGCAGTGAGGAAGAGTGTCAGATGTATCTTTGGCACATGTATGAGATATATTGAAGATCCGCAAGCATTATCTCTATATTCCAATAGGATTGGTGTTCTACTTGTTGTTTTAATTCCATTGAGGATTGGTGCCTCCAGTAGGCTGGTGCCTACAAATACATTAGAGGATCGTTGTCTTCAATAGGTTGGTGCCTACTTCGGATTGTAAAATTCACTTGTATATTTCTACTTTGTGAGGTTAGATTTGGACAATAGATCCAAGCAACTATTCTCACTGTGGTTTTTCCATCTTGGGTTTCCACATATATCTAGTGTTCTCTTGTGTGCATGTGCGCTCTTGATGTTGCTTAGTAGTAGTGGAGATTCATGTTTTATGTTCAGTTACTTGTGTTGGGGTTATTTATGAAGAATCATATATTCTGATAACTATGGCTGACTTAAAATTTTTGAATTGATTAGATTGACTAATTCACCCCCCTCCCCCTCTCTTAGTAGATTGTGTGCCCTTCATTTGCCACTCAAGTTTCCCTATCAAAAGAGATTCTTTCAATTTTTGCCACATGTTCCTTTAAGACTTTATTACCTTCCACTAAGGATTGATTTGCTATTATGATCTCATGGATTTTTTGGTCCCTTTTGTGTTCCTTGACTTCCCAAGCCTCCAACCTCTTATTGGCATTTAACAACTCTTGCACATAAAGGTTTGAGGACTAGGTAAGAGGTGTGGAAGTAAGGCTTAAATGACATAATCTTCTCTACCTCTTCTACCCTTAGAACTTTTACCACAACATACTTGGAGTAGAGTCTTGTTAGAGAGAGTTTTACACCTATGACTAAAAATTGCATTATTTTCCCTTTGAGACTGCTTTCTTCTTGCTCGTTCCCATTTTAAGGGCAAGCTATGCTTTAAGATACCCTAAAATTGTTTTGTATTTACCCAAATCCACTTTCTAGTTTCAACTGATGATGCAATCTTTACTTGGAGGCAACCATATGTTGAAAAAGCCTCCCTGAGAGAGAGATTGACTGAAGCCCACCAGAAGCTATGAAAACACCCAATTCTAAAACCATGCTTGAGATAGCTGGATCCACCTACACCCTTTTATAGACACAAAACATGAGTTCACAATATCTATAGAGTTACATACCCCATAAAATAGACAAGATTCTTGGCTTTTCCTCCAAGCACAGATCCACACTTGAACCCCACAAAACATATAGTTGTGCACACGACACTCCACCATTTTCAACCTCTAAATACTATAGCGAAAACACTTTGGACTCCACAATTTGATATTTCTTGTTAGTAGAGTCATGACCAAAAGAAAATCAATCAAACCTCATCATGAAGTCATATATATAATCATTCAACTATCAAAACATGAACCTTAGACTCAAATCTCTTTGACTGAAAACAAAAAACTAAAAGATATCCATAACATTGTAGAAAAAATATTTAATTATTAATACCAATAAAATCAACTACCAACCCCTATCGCCTCATAAATAAGTTCCCTTGTCTGCTCTCACATTGATATGATATTATTACTTACAGTCAAATATATAACCAAAAACGTGTTTTTGAATTTGACTTTCATGCAACCTATCTCTCTGAATTATTCAAGTTCACGAGCTTGCTGATGCTGGCATGATGCATCACAACGACTGTCCGTTTGTTCAAGAATACCATTCGAATCGCAGATCTGAAGATGCTATCAGATTGTCATTTATATGAAAATACAGGCAGGTTGACCAGACTTAAAATTAATTATAATAAAAACTAAAAAATTCTAGATGATGTTGGGAAGTCGCAATGTCTTGTTGTTTTACATGATTAGATTATATATGTTTTTCAAACTGGAACTTTTACTCGATCAACGCCATTAGTTATTATTAAAGTTGATGCGCATCTCAATTACTAGTGTCTATTTGTAAAAGATTATAAGTGAAGTTGCAGTTCTGACGGACACTATTAGATCAGTAGACCAGACTCTCTGGCTGATTAGAAAGACGATTCAGTTGTAAAAGAGTAGTTGGGAATGGCTCATTTGCTTTCTTCTGCTTCCTCTTCTCTGAATCGTTCTGTCTGTCAAACACCCATTTCAACTGCATCTCTTCATCGTCCACATCAGTATTATAAGAAGGCACCATCACTTAACCAGCGTTTGCATAGCCTGAGAAATAAGTATGGATTGATCCATGGTTACCCACTTGAGCTCAAGGGTGGAGATTCATGTTTGCAGCCTTTGGGTTTTAATAATTATCATAAATCTACAGGGTTTGTGGCTGAAAATAGATCATGGTTTCAGAACCAGTCCACTGCTCTGTTCTCTGCTTTGAAAGAAACTGTGGTAAACGAAGGGGAGAAGGTGTCGTGGATTGATACATTGCTTCCAAGATGGCTAGGTCCATATGCCCATTTGGCTCGGCTGGACAAGCAAATTGGATCCTGTCTGTTTGCTTGGCCTTTCATGTGGTAAGTTCATTAAAACTTTATGCTTTTTTAGATTTAAATAATGTAAGTATCTGTTCTATTTATTTTCTCTAAGTATAAGGTCTTATGGATGGGGGCTTCCTTAAAAATATCAGTGGATGCTGCTTAGTTTTTTTAGGAATATTTTAAAGTTCTTGGTCCCATGGATTTAATCTTGCAATTCTGCTTAAAATTTTAAGCTCCAAAATTTAAGGAATGAACTGTAGTGCTTTGATAAAAAATAATAAATAAATAAAATTCTCTCATTTTTATTTTCTAATAAGAATTTAAAATTTTAGATGAGAGACAAGTGGCATAAAAAACTCCTAAGCTGTAGGGGCAATTTCTAGCCCCACCCCAATTTCACCAGCTGAAATATGCATTCCTAAAAGGTAGGGGCTCCTATTTTTCTGAAAAAGATTCCAATTAATCTTGTAGCACAATTTTTTTTTCCCATGGGACCTTCCCACCATGAAAATAGAAGCCCAAGCCCCGATTGGACCATACAGTAAACCCATGTAAAAGACCAAAGGGAAGATTGGTGATGGTAAGATTGCAAATGACAAAGGACGATGAAAATGTCAAGTTGAGTGCAGTCTTAAATACAAGTAGGATAATCCTTAACTTATGATGAAGGAAAGCACAATAGGGGCAAAACTTAAGAAGTTAGAGAACATTCATACAAATTGCATACACAGTCATGAAGGGTAGAGTCTCATGAAGAAACACAAATGATAAATC
This sequence comes from Sequoia sempervirens, assembly GCA_007258455.2. Taxonomy (NCBI): domain Eukaryota; kingdom Viridiplantae; phylum Streptophyta; class Pinopsida; order Cupressales; family Cupressaceae; genus Sequoia; species Sequoia sempervirens. The sequence goes on from VDFB02047230.1 coordinate 43,694,088, forward strand.
CATGAACCTTAAAAAAAATTCTAATACACAAGAAAATGGTTGTAACCTAATGACAATGCATAGACAAATCAAAGTATTGAAGATACTGCCATTTGAATTGTAGTCACAAATGGTAGATTTTACGTGATGACAATTATTATTGAAATAAAATCATAAAAGAAGATGATGCAAAACAAAATAGTAGGCAAGGATGAACCTCTCTTCAAATTCCAAGGGGAAGCTTCTAGAAAAACTAAACCAACCCGAGACTCTAAGCCATCAACAAAATACACAACTATGTACACTTTACAATATTCTCTAGGGGGGCCTACATAAATGAAATAACTAAAATAAATCTTGCCCTATCTTTTTTTGTCTTGGAAATAAGCACAAGAGTCAAAATGGTTTTTCTCTCACAAGCAAGATTTTATATTTTAATCCTTGCAATTGAATGAAACACTGACACAACAAATACTTCTTTACTAGCTAAAATAAGAGACCAATAAATCTGATTCACAAAAATAGGGTAAGTGAACAACCTCTGACACACATGATCATGATTTTACAGGATATGTCTTCTCTATATTAATGTATTTATCTTTTTTATTATATGATCATATGAAATTAATTTTTAAGCATATTTATATGCTATTTCATTTTTTATTTTTCATGTTGGATTGTTGAGAAATCTCTTTTATTCTTCTATTTTGTTGGTTGTTTCTATTATTATCTTGTTTTTCAATTTTCATTAATATATATTGTAGTTTAACTTTGGTATTTGGTTCCTCATATATTAGGATGTGATGTGTCATTGACCTTGAGAATTTCTTTTAGCTCTATGGGGAGGAACTTTGTGACATATTATTTATAAAAGTCATTTTCTGAATCTTTAGTTCCATGGGCTAGAACCCCTCTTTAACTATGAGCTATTTATGGGATCATATTTTATTTATTGTTAATGTTTGTGCTCTTGTTTACATGCTTTGAAGTTAATTGTGATTGGTAAAATTGTAAACATTATAAACTAAGCTCTATTAAATTTGATGGTTTTTTGGTTTCTTTTATACAAGATTAAGCAAAACTTTGTGATCACTATCTAAAAATTCTTAAATTTATTAGGTCCATTACTTTGGCTACAACTTTTGGAAATCTACCCGATTTTAGAATAATGTCATTGATTGGAGTGGGATCTGTAATTTGGAGAGGGGCAGCTTGCACAATTAACGACATACTTGACCAAGATATTGATGCAAAGGTTTGTCTTAGTGCATTATGGATTTGGAAATAATGAAGAAAATGTGCTTGATAATGATTTGCTTCACAATTTATGGTATAATGCATAAAATGTGCTAGTGATTGTTTAATGATAGGATTCTTTTTATAAATAATTTTATGACACAAACAAGAATAATTATAACACAAAATGAAGATGTTCTTATCACTAAATATATCTATAGTTTCATAAAGAATTGTGTTTGTGTCCATTTTGAAATGCAACCATGATGACCAATTTGAAAACCCTTTCCTTCTTCACATTATAGAGACATGCCTAGTTTCAACTTTTTCATATATGTAATAGAGATGCATGAATATTATATCTAATATTTACAAATAAATTGTTGATATCAAGTCTTTTGTCATGTGATTATTTTTTGCTCCATGGGGGATGCAAATCTAGCAAGAATGTGTGTTGGTCTTATAATTAATGGTGTTACTTATGGACTAGCCATAATTCTCAATTTCCAATAAAATATCTTTTCTACTACTATAGAAGGGTTGTAGTTCCATAGTGATAAAAATATCAAAACTATTTTTAAATAGTTGTTAGGTTCTCTTATTGTGTGGGAGCTACATTTGGAGACTACTCTTCAAGTGCATTCTCATTTTTCATTTAGCATGCCTCTCTATTGATATACAAACTATTCTAATTCTATATGACCTTTTACTTCATGTCAATAATTTGTGTGAGTATGTTAATTTCTTAGATAAATCATGTGGAAATGCTTCACCCTTAGTTAGAGCTTAAAATGTCTCTATAGAGCCAAAAAAATTCTATTTCATATTTTCATTGCTATGTTGTGCACTTAGTTGAGTGTCCATTCCCATAGTAGATTGTAGGACTCTTTGAGACTATTCCTTAGACCTTTATCCCTCACCAAGATTCCAAAGTGTACCTTCTAACACACTTTAGTAGTTTCTAGATTTCAATTTTATTTTCTTAATGTTGAGATGTTAACTGAATTACAAAAGATTCCTCAATAAAAATCTAATTATATAATGGCCAAAACTTGACTTGTGTTTCTTCCAAAAAAAAAAAAAACTATTTTCATGGTTTTTATATGTTTTCCCAATAACCTATTCACATATTTTATTAAAAATAACTCCCTTGATTATTTAGATAGACATCAATCATTTGGTCTATTTATTTTGCTTCTTTCAATGTCTTCTTAGGGTGGAAGCATAAAAGTGTGACCAACTTATGAGATAGGGTACACCATTGTATTGTATGAAGTGAAAGAGTTTTGGGACCTCTAAATCAAAGTTTATATTTGATAAAAAAACCTTCATTTATTTGAAGATATCTTTGATTGAAGGTTTTTCTATGAGTGATAGAAAGTGAAATTTTGGTTAAAATGTTGATTTGAGTGTTCACTTAGGCTAAAAAGTGGGACACATTATTGTGTTTTCACCCACCATAAATATCCTCTATAAAGTATTCATCCATTATTTAATGTAATTACGCAATGTTTTTGTATTAATTCTAAGCTCCTCTTTATATTCTTGACACCATTATTCTTTCATTTACCCTTGGGAAAACTTGATAATTTCTCTTTCTTAAATTCTTCACACATAATGTAACACATAAAATTTAGAAAACATGTAGGATTCTTACAATTTTATGAGTCTAGATATTTATTTCATAGCACAATGCACCCTAGGTAACACACATTTTCAAAATATCTTCAACTATAGTAAGGTTGAAAGAATTCAAATAGATGCTTGACTAAGGAAATCTTTCAAAAATTAAAAAAAAATTGTATCCAAAATACATAGGTCCAAGCTAATATAATTCTCATTAAAGTGTTGAAATATAGGTCTACAAGTGTAATAATAATTAGTATATTATCATATAACTTCTAGAATCTAATATTCATAAAATTATGAAACAACTTCCTACTTAACATTCAGAGATAGCAGTACAAATAGGCTGCAAATATGTCAATTCTAGGAAGATACACCACACATGCAATAGCATGTGAAAGATAATAATATAATTTACACCATATTTTACCTTTGAAAACCCTTTTAAAAGAAAATATAGAGAAAAAATGATACTCAATGTATTATTCAATAATCACCAATACCACAATTACAATGCATTGCCATAATTGACTAAATATTTTAATGCATGCCATAATTGGCTAAATATTATTTTTGTTCTTCTTCTAGTCTATAATTAACTATCTCTCTCTTCACGATCTTTCTATCTTGGAAACTCTTACACACCTTACAATTGTCATAGTTTCTTTAAAAACTTCCATGAATCTAAGTGACAATTATAAATTTCTAAATATAAATTAATTAATTAAGTCAAATAGTAGGATTTGCAAGGTTTATGCCCCTAATCCAAAAAAAATCCACTTGTCATATATAATATAAGAAAGAAATGGAAAACCATATAAGTGAACTACCTTTTAATGGTACAAATGATCATAGCCTTGTTGTACCATCTAAACTTCTATATCCTCAAAATATTCATCAAAACTTCAATAATAGTTACCAAAGTATCCACCTTCTTAAACATAACCATCCCATCCTCCACCATGTCATGAAAAAAATGATATTATACATCTATGTGCTTAGTTTGTGTGTGAAATGTAGGGTTCTTTTTCAAGGTTATGATACTCTAACTATCATAGTCAATACTTACTATTCCTTGACTTAGCCAAATATATGAACATAACCTTTAAATATATATTTTCTCCTTATAGATGAGTATCTATCATATATTTTCTGAGCTATAGTTAAAAAGATGGCCATAGCCTATCTCTTATTCATCCAACTAATTGTACCAATAAACAAGTTAAAATCATAGCCAATAAAAGATAAATATCTCCTACTCAATTTGAATATACATATCCATATATTCAATGACATACTATGGAACTACCTTTTTGTAGAAGATCTATTCTATTGAAGTTCCTTCTTGTTGATCTTCCTTGTTGATGAAGTTAAACGTAGTGGTTGAAAAACTAATAGTGCTAACAAAGGCACACCCATAAAAAACATGATTGAAAAGAAATACCTACCAAATACATGGTTGATGAAGTTAGTGTTAACAAATATACCTAATAAAAAATAAGGAAAAATAAAGTACCCATATGATGGAGAGCAGGGAGGAAAATATCACAAACAACTCAATTTGACCAACCTTGCATGATTCTTTCACTTGACAATATCATAACTTGACGGTTCCTCACTACACTCACACATGTGCTTGTAACACTCCAACTGATGTAATTTGGCTACAACTAGAAAATGCTAATGGATACCCACAAATTATTGACCTTTCTAGATACCCTTTATCCCCTTACAAAACATAACCCAAAACCTCATATGGTTACTTTGGAACATCATACCCAAAATAGGGCTACAATGCTATCCTAATAGGCTAATTAGGCCACTTTTACAAAGGAACCACCCTTTAGTCACACAACCAGCTTCCAAAACCAATTCAACTATTCTAGGAAGACCCTAAACAAGAGGATTCAATAACTTTTAGTTACCCAAACCTCCATTCACATGCCAAACCACAAAACCCTCACTTTTGGCAATTTACAAGGGGGTTTATTGGTACAACACCTTCCACACCTGCTCTTATCAATCCAACACTTCAAAAACTCTCTATTTGGTCTACATATACTAAAAAAATCTTCATAAGGCCAGCCACAACATCCTTTGCTCATAACCTACACCCAAACCCCATATTTTGCTTGCAAATTGAAAAAAACCCACCTAGTGCATCACCTTACAATTCACAAAACACCTTCCCTACTCAAACCAATCACATGAACACAACCCTTACACCCTATTAGGACATTTCATCAAGCTACAAAACTTTACAATGGGTGGAATGGCCAAAATTCACATTTTACACTTTCAAAACCTCAAGCTTGTTGTTACACAGGTTGCCTTAGAAAAATTTTTCTAAAACTCGAAAAAATTAATGGATCTACAAAAAACCAAAAGTAATTCAAAGTAGATTCACCTTACCATCCATTCCAATTCAATTTATAACAAGAGTTAGCTGGTACGTGCCATATAGGGCCTGCGAACACAGAAATTATAGTGAAAAGTGCAAGAAACCACCTTGTTTGTATTCAAATTTTTGAATCTTACATCAAAATACCCTTCTACAATGTTCAAAAAGGATTTTTAAATCATTTTTCCACTTCCTAAACCATGCATAACTACCTTTAAACCTTCCCATAATTAAATGACTTCATCTTCCATAGTTTGCACTTTTGCGATTTTGCAACATTGCAATTTTGCCACTTTTACAATATTTTGCACTTTTTGACAAAATGACTATAAAACCAATTTGATTACATAGAGATGGTCTCAAGGACCTTATTGAATGCTAAAGGACTCAAAAACACCTAATTTCTAAATCTTGACCTTTCCTAATTTAGTCTTGCAACTTGGTGCCCCTGCACCACCATAGATATGTTTGAAAACCCTTTTCATTATATCCCAATGATCCCTGCCTAGATTGGCTATAAACTAGCTCATGTATCCCACTTCTTGGGAAATGTTTGGTATGGTGCAAATCATAACATACATGATGCTACTAATTGCATTGGAATAAGGTACATGATTCATATCTTTTCTCTCTAGGTTTAGAAATCAAATACTCAATTGAAATATTTATTCCCAAAAAATTATAAACATTCACTAGTTTGTAATCTACTATACTAAAATGTTACAAAATAGAGTCAACATATGTCCTCTAACTCTTGAACAAAGTTTTATGTTAGATTTATCCATTTATTTTGATGAATATTTTTTATATTGCCATTTATAAAATAGCATTGAACATATTCACAAAAAATAGGTGGGTGGAAAAAGTCACACCCTTGGAGTACAAATGGGGCTATGCTTAGAGCATAAAATACTACAATAATAAAAAATAGCCGCATAGTGGAAAGAGTAAGTGAAAATCGAGGAGGAGGATCTTAGTCGTATGATTTTCCCCATGCATTAATAGGATCCTAAGTGTCCTTGGAGTACAAATGGGGCTATGCTTAGAGCATAAAATACTCTAATAATCAGTAAGAGAAAATCAAGGAGGAGGATCTTAGTCATATGATTTTCCCCATGCATTACTAGGATCCGAAGTGTCTATGGGAGATTCCCATCCATTAGTATCATCTTTATTATCTTTATTAGCAATGCAAACAAGTGAAACATGAAGAGCTAGCTGAGGGAATTTATCAAAATCAAGAATGATTGTATTCCCACCTCCAAGAGGTGATGGGGAAGAAAATAAATGATTAAGAGGTTGTGACTAACCACATTGATCATGATCTCCTCTTATAAGAGAGATATATGTATGAAAATCCTAACTATGATAGGTTGATTAAATGAATCCATGATAGTGCCCATAAGGTAGGGATTTACCTTGAGAGGATGTGGGAGTTAGGGGAGCCCTAGAAACAACACAAGGGGAATTACTAATGTGATCCAAAAAAACACGAAAGGGAGAAGCCTCAAGTTTAGCTTTATTCACTTGCACTTGAATTTAAATAAACACGTTAGAACATACCATAGATTTAGTATAGAGTGATAAATTGAAGTCCACAAAAAAATTAAAAAAATAGTAGGATTTATATCTTTCTAGATGCCAAAAATAATCTCCAACTTGAAAGCATGCAAAATTTGATTGTATATGGTTTGGATTTGATGTCTATCCTCTAATAACACCATATGTCAAGAAAAATGTTCTAGCCTAAAAGGTTTGAAGAAATCATGAATCCATGTCCAACACTTGGAGCTCTAGAATAGAACTAGAAAAGATGCTTGAGAGAATATTAATGAATAGAAAAAGGACGTCAAATATTTAAAGTCCTAGTGGGCTAACCTAGAACTAATAGGGAGGACTTGGAAAAGAATACAACAATTAAAGCGATCAAGATTTGGTTCAAGCACAACTAACCAAATGGTGTAAAATATATGTTTCCAAATTGATAGTAGAGACTAAAAAGGCCATCTTTGATATAAAGTAGACACCATGGGAAGATGACATGAAAGCCAAGAATAACATTTATGAGGCTTATATTTCTAAAATATTGTATCAAGATGCCATTTTCAATCTTTCCACCAAGGTTTGTAAGATCGAATGCCAATTTTATGAACCTTATCAATACAAATGGATTCAATTAGAGCATCAAAGGTTTCATGATCTTAATTGGAAAAATGAAATTTATCCTTGTCTTCATTCCAAGGTGAAATATTATTAGTAATTTTAGAAAAGATACCAAGGAGCTTTTTAACCCTCTTTTTGAAAAAACTTGAAGCACAGACCCAAGAGGTCTTACCAAGAGGATGATTTTGAATTGCATAATTGGGGACTACCAAATAGTTTTCTAATTGTAGAAAGATCATCATGAAAACTAGTGACATTCCAAATAAGCCAAGGATTCATATCTTTACAAGCCCACCAAATAATTTTCATCACAAAATACCCTTGAACGAACATGCTCTTTTATTATAAGGAGGGTGTGAAGACCAATCCCATTCTATTCTAGACCCCCAACAAGATGACTAGAATATATACAACACCACAATATAATTCTCCAAGCCTCATTACCATATAAGGCACAAAATATCCACTTGCTACACAAAACCAAATATTGACAATGAGTGGAAATTAAACCCAACCCACTTGAATCACGAGGGAGATGAAAATAACCCCAAGATAGTCAATGGTAAGTTTGATAATTTTCTATACGGACCCAAATAAAATATCTAAGAATCATTATTAGCTTCAAATATGAGGCTTTCGAAGACACCCAACAAGAATAATAATGCGTATGAGAGTGTCTATAATAATTTTAAAACAAATTTGAAACTTCCTACCAAATATAGATGTTTAGTAACATAATAAACCAAATTATTCTCAATTTTGGCAACATAGGTGCCACAAAGATGTCAAAGAAGATTGAAAATTAAAATATCTACCTCAAAACGTAAAAAAATCACCACAACCAATCCACTTCAATAGATAAGAGTTTATCTAGGAAGGATTGGGTAAGAAGGAGAATCTATAGAAATGAGTATTTTTCCATTGAATTGCTAAACCCAAGGATTTATAAAAAAATCCAAGTAGTGGAAATCCTATTTTACATTATTTCCCTCTTCTAAAAGAGTGAGAAAAGATTCATAAAGATGATCATTAACAAGTTGAGCTAAGGAACTAGCTAACTCTTGAGAAAATAATTGAGGAAAGAGGTATTCAAACTCTTTAGGTTGGAGCTAAATGGTATCCTAGAAAATGAATTTTAAAAGGGAAAAAATACTAAATTGATTTTCATTGATATTGAGACATGTTGTACCATATACAAAAGAGCATACAAATTGAATATATGAATAAATGAACAAATACCAATTCCTAGAGCATTACAAGGATAAGGGTTGCTCGAAATGCATTCATATGGTATAGAAAATCAATTTTGATGAAAATGACCTACTATTGATGGGGTTATCAAGACCATTTTGTACCTCCCAAACTACAATAATATTATATGCGATAAATCTAGATCTAATAAAACCAATTTATATAGGTAATACAATCTATGAATAAGATGAGAAGCACAACTTAGAGGTACAAGCCTACTTGAATGGCAATGATATTTCAGGAGACATTGAGCAAAGTGACCGATCTTCAATTATAGATATCTTTTGGATCACTAGATTTTAGTATGGATTATACATTTCCTTTATTAATAATATTTCTTAAGGAATTGGAATGGAAGACTTCAAGATAGAATTTATGGAGATCACCCCATCCCAAAGGGTATTGTAAATTAAAATGATACACATGTCGCAATTAGGGGATTTTCATTGGTCATAGTGAACACCCACTTCCATGAGAAGATAAACAATGGAGAATAATTGATCATAGAAGATTCATAAGAAAGAAGAAATTTGAAAGTAAAAAATTTAAGGCATTCCTACAAGGCATGGTCACACTTAAGAGAATTCTCTTGAGCCTTGAAAATGTGAGCCTAATGCTTAACAAAGAGGCATGAAGGATATCTAAAATTCTTGTGAGAGCAGCTTTTGGTCATCTTTAACCACGATATTACCTTTATTAGTAATATGATGAGAAAAATATCTTGAAAAAGGATTTTTCATTCAATGCATTTATAATATTTAGTCTATGCATCTCTACTAGTATGATTAGATCAATAATTTTACTTTTTGCCTTATTAAATCTTAGCCAACTATATTAAAATCAAAACAAGGGTTGAATTTGAGTGTTGTAGTGGCAGTAGAGGAGTTCAAATTGGTATCCTTGCATGAAAAAAAAAATAAAATAGATAGCTAGTTATCATAGACATAGATGGTGAGAATTATGTGATGTCCCCATTCCTTGGAAATTCACCTAGTTAACTAAGAGGCCTAGTATTTGGGTTGTACACACAATGGATGTGGAAGGATAGTATAGGTTGATGAGTTAGCAAAGAGGTATTAAAATAAAATTGTGATTTGGAAAACTTAGGAAGAGAAAATTTCAAGTCAATATTCAACCTATAGGACAATGATAAAAAAAATTGAATTCTATCAAAATTTCCACTAGAAAAGGAAAGTAATTGGAAAAAAAGAAGGATTGAGTGGAAATCATAACATAATCAAGGAATTTGTACACTCTATCAATTGAATGCACAAGACAACTAAGAGAGGGGGGGTGAATCAGTTGTACCTTAAAACTTCAAAAACCCTCATGAACATTTAGATCCACATTCATTCATTAAACCCTTAAGTCTATTATGATGAATTAGCATGAAAAGAAAATAACAAAAACTAAAAACTACTTAACACCATACACAAGAGAACACCATATTTACATGGAAAACCCAAGAAGAGAAAAACCACAGTGAAGATTAGCTCACCATATAAGTAATATCAATACCAAATACAATAGGGCTCACTGTCAGAGGGATCACTATTGAAAGAAGAAAGGCTCACTACCATAATATAAAAGAAGATTGAGACAAAATGTTACATAGAGAAAAGCATCTCAATGCAACAAATATTCCACCACAATGACATGAACACCTTTGTAGTCTGATTGAAGAATTGTAGCCACTTTCTTCTCACTACATCTAGTATACTAACACATGATAGCTCGCTCTACACTTCTCAATTTCACACTCTACAACTCTACACTTCACATCATTTGCATCTCTCACATCTATCTTAACATCCTTCAACAAATCAAGTCATACTTATACCGTCTTCAACCTTGAAACCTTCTCCAAGGTTGGCTATGCACCTCAAAGGTGCAAATTCAAATTTGGTCGGTTCCAAAATACTTCCATGGTGGATAGAAGTGAATGTGGACCACATCAAAACTTAATTGGGACCCAAATTAACAACTCCATGCAACCACATTCTTAAGCAATATTTATCCTTTTCATGTAGTGTAAACACCAGGTCGGTTGATATCCATGTAAATGCCATTAAAATTTTAAGTACACACTTCCTCAAAACAAGGATGAGTTGTGAACCACACACCACAGTTGAACATGATCTAGAATATTCCTCAAACATCTTGAAATCCAACAAACTCCTTCACAACAACTTTCACTTGAAGAATGTACACACCCAATACACTCAAACAACTTTGTCATACTCTACTACTCAGAAAAGCATCTTTTAAAGAAAAAAACCTCAAACCCTATTGAATTCAAGGTAAAATACCAACACCATCAACATATCTTCAGAATTACAAGACCCAGAACATAATTGTGGAGAAATGTAGAGCAAAAAAATTCTCCTAGACACCTCTACAATGTACTATCACACATTGGTGAACACAAATTATTTTGTACAATGATCTAGCATACCAACTCTTGAATATAACACCTTTGAACATCTCTCACCAACATATCTAAATCACACAGGTAGATCTTCAACCTAGAAGAAATGAAAAGAAAAACTAGAACACATCTCTGTCACCCAAAATACCATTGCAACACACCGTTTCCTCTTTTTATCAATTTTTTTCAAAAGCACTTGGAAACCAAGCACCAGAGACACATCCTCATCATCTTCATTA
>VDFB02047230.1:43705510-43717860 GCA_007258455.2 Sequoia sempervirens
GAATTCACTCACCAATTACACCCTGAGGGCCAACTCAACATAAAGGAAATTAATCTTAAAAACCTTTCATAGCATCTTTGAAGTGAATTTTTCTAATTTTGGGTAATTCCCAGTTTGGAATGGGGAGGAAAACCCTTTTATTGATTGGATCAACTTCCACTAACGCTATTGTCACCTTGTCTTATAACACCTTCACAAATACCTAGAAGCTCATCGAGATTCTAACTACCACCCTTACAATGCCAAATAAATGCAAAGCACTTATCAACTTACTTTAGCATTTACAAAATGGCTTCATTAATACTTTGAGTAGATTTAAAGGCCTTAGAATGTATTCAATGGTACTTGCCTAGAAAAGGAGACATGTGGAGTTGCCACTAGTTTGGGGAATGATTACAACTTTGGGAATTGGGACCAAATTATCATGTGAATGATTTGGTGAGGCTTGCTACCACTTTCAAGATAAGTAGTGCATGCTTAGATTTGATGGGTCTAACTGATCTCCATTTGAGATATTATATGGTTAGTGCAATCATTTATGATGGTTACAATTAATATTTGTCTGGATATATATTTTAAACATCAAATGACTAAGGATGGATGGCCACATGCTCTTAATATTGAGTGATGAAGATGGTACATGCATTCAAAACAAACAAAAACTATTAGTTACCCCTTTGGGCAGGGTTGGCCATCTTGATTGGCTATAGATCTAATTGTAGGATAATGATCTATTCCATTCACTCTTAGAACCATCATATTGGTGTTTGGTTCACATGCCATGTTAGTAAGGTAATATACCATTTTTTTCCCCTTGCGATAGCAATGGGATATAAAAAAAATGGTCAAATGATATGAGGATTTGAGAAACATGTTGCATTATGTAGTTTAGGTGCCATGGGGGGGATTCTCTTTTTTCTTAAAGAATTAATGATATTTAGGGAATCTCCCTCAATTCAAATCTATTTATTTCTTTCCTTCTTTTTTAATACTAATCTTGCTAGCAATTCCTATGTTTTGGCTTTATTACTTGTTTCCAAAGGGAGTTTCATAGCTAATGTCAAGTGAACTAAGCCATACCAATCCCTAATCACACAACCAACACCAAAAATTTTTGTATTTCCCTTTGAGGCTCTATCAAAATTCAATTTCTAGGTATTTACCTGGGTAGGAAGCCACTAAACATGATGCCTTATTGATGCTTTGAGTCTCAAGATAGCAACACCACCAGAGGTTGGGAGTACAATATTTTTCCATTTATCCATCATTTGGAAGTTCCATGAAGATAATGGTCTACTATTTTTGGCTACCTGAAGTTTAAATACCCTTGCAATAACCATTTCAAATATTGATATCTCCAATTTCCAAAGCACTTGGATAAGAGGATTTATCTATTTTCTAAAAATTCTTTTGTTTCTTTCCCACCATATATTCCATATAATCAATGAAGGAGAAATAATCTAGAGTGTAGATAATAGTGAAGAGCTATGTAATGAGGGCCAACTAATAAAGACCTACACCAATGTATTGTCAAGAGGGGCTTGCCAATCTAGTTGATTTTGAAGCCATTTCCAACAAGCTTGAGAAAAATCAAAATTATTGAAGAGAATGATCCAATGTCTCCTCACATTTACCACATAAGATGCAAATAAATGAATTTGTAATACCTAAATTTTGGAGGTGGTCACTTGTCAGGATTCTATGATTCAGTACAATCCACACAAATGCCCCAACTTTTGGGAAAATCATTTTTCTACAACACAACTTCTATAGCCAAGAAGTTCTAGCCAAGTTGTCTCTATTTATTTGATATTTATACCCTTGATTCATGTTGTATACTCTTGATTTTGTAGGAACCCAAATCAATTTGTTAGAATGACTTGTAACAAAAATTATTCTACTTTTGAGGTGGTTGGTAAGCAGGACCTTTTGGTCTTGTGGGAATGTACAAGATAAGAAGTATTTCCATTTAGCATTTGATCCATATGATTTTTGGTATGGGGAAATGTAATCTTGAACATAGTTTCCCCAATTCTACTTGAGAATTTTTTTTGCTTCCTATAGACCTTCAATTTTCTCCAAGGGAGGAAGAGCATTCCAAGAGTCTTCCCAAAATAGAGCCATGTCACTCTTGTTTATGAGCCACGGTAGATGGGGAGTGATAACTTCCCTACATTCTATAAGAAAGTTCCACATCTTGGAACCCTACATTGGATTTTGAATCGTAAAGATTTTTTATGGGGCAGTTGTATCTAATTATTTTTCCTCCATTATTCTGCACCAATTGGATTTATGCTTAGCATACAACCTCCATGTTATTTTTTCTCCAAACTCTTTGTTCCTTGATATATTTTGTAGACCTGCCCCCTTGAGATTTTTCCTCACACAAATTTGGCCAAGCCATGAGGTGTATCTTGGATTTCTTGTCCCCCTCTTTAAATAACTAACAAAGAAGTTGTTTAATATGTTTTTTTATCACCTCTTGAATCATTTTTGGAATCTTTAGAACTGACATTATATAACTTGGGTTTGCTAAGAGTATTGATCTAATCAATACCAATCTAGCTAAAAGGGACAACCATTTCCCTTTCCATGTAGAAACCCAATTTTTTATTGATTCAACAATATTTTCCCAAAAATAATTTTTGTGATAGTTTTCAAAGAAGGGGATTCCCAAAAACTTGCATGGTAGTGATTCCACTTTGAACCCCAGAATTGGAGAGATTCTTGAAGACAACGAAGGGGCTATGTTCAGGAAGAATATTTTTGACTTGGAAGGGTTGACCCTTTGACCTGATACTTGTGAGTACTAATCGAGAACTTAGTTGATGCATTTTTCTTTTGAAAGTGAAGGTTTACCAAATAGCAGGTTGTCATCTACAAAGAGAGAGTGAGTCAACAATATTAGTTTTCTTGATATCTTTACTCCTTTCCACTATTGTTCTTGATGTTTTACTAATATGAATATGCTTAGAGCCTCCACCATGAGAATGAATGGGAAAGGGGAGAGTGGGTCCCCTTGCCTAAATCCTTGGGTTGCATTAAAAACCAACTAGACTTCCATTTACGATGATTGGGAACATCACCCCTTGTAGCCCTAATAATATCCACTTACACCATTTCCTACAAAAGCCAAATTTGGATAAAAATTTCATTAGGAAACTCCAATTTACCTTATCATACACTTTCATCATATCTAACTTAATTAGCATGGCTGGAGTTTTTTCCAGTGTAATGAGTGAATTGTTTCATGTACTAGTATTGCACCTTTAATTGTTTCTCTTCCATGGACAAAACCCCCTTGTTCCTTTGAAATGAGCTTTGGGATTAATCTTGATCTAGATAGAGGTAGATTCCTTTCGTAAATATTTTATATATTGTGTTACTAGTGATATTGGTCTGAAGTTAGTAAATGAAGAAGGGTTTTTTTCTTTTTCAGTATTGGAGCAATAAGTGTTGTGTTGAAATCTTTAAGGATACTAGCATTCCTCTGAGATTCTTCCAAAGCTCTCTAGATGTGACATTCTTTTGAAGCTCTTTGTGTATCTTATTCTCATATGCAATTTTTTATCATTATGATATGATTTAGGTGTTAATCACCCTTTTTTTTTTAAAAAATACTATTTCATGGTTTAGATTTCTTCCATAAACAATAATTTTTTTAGAAGAAAAACAAAATAAATAAAAGAGAGAGATAAGTGTATTTAGAGTTGGGAAACATAAAATGTTTCTTATGCATTCATTTAGTTGAAAAGTAAGCATATCTACAAATATAGAATTGTGATTCATTTCACTTGTTCCTACTTGAATATTTAGAATGGTTTGTATTTTGTTTTAGATTCATAAAACCACATTCATGCATAAAATTTTTTCATGAAAATAAGTTGGTTTTAGAATTCCTAAATAATTTTTTTAATAATAATTTTTGCATTAGAAAGAAATTTCTATGATACTATAGTTGATGGTGGTCTCCAAGTCAATGAAGACTACCTTTAGTTTGAAGGGTGACTACTCATCCAATTTGTCTTGGTAAATATAAAGCCTATTAGCTCTATTTATCTTCAATAAATTAGATAGGACATTTCTCATCACACAAGTTTCTTGTATCTCTTCATAAATTTTACAACCTGGATTTGATTACTAACTTATTTACACTTTTCACAAGCAAGAAATTTTAAATTTATTTCATAAACTCTAAAAAAAAAAGAATAATATTTGAAGTTTTATACCAACAACAAAAATCCCTCAAGAAACTCACCTATAATTGTTTAATTGTAGCAATATCCCAAGTCCCAAAAGCCATTGGAAGCCTAGAAAGCATAGTGCTTGCAAGGTTGTTACCATACCAGATGCAAGTGGTCTAGATTTAGTTCGTTGTACCTACAAGACAAAAATTTATTTCAATCTTAGTTTTTTAAGATAATTAATTTTCCATAAATGATAGTAGTGAAGTGACATCTCATAGACGATGTCCTTACATAAAGTGAAAATTTTGTTACACTATTCTTTAGCTTCCATTTTATTTCAAAAAGTAACCTAACTATCAGTTTATGGTCAAATATGGAAAGTTTTTTTCTTAACTAAAAATAAATGGTAGAGTAAATAAACTTCTTGTTTTACAATCCTCCCTATAAATAATGATGGTGATTTTCTTTATGGAACCCTAATGATAATTTCAAAGTTTTAGCTAAGGATGACACACTTTAGTTTGGGTTCACTAAAGAATTAACATATTCATGCAAATTTTTGACACAAGGTATGGAGTCATATATAATTAGACTAGTGTACTATATATCAACAAAGGGGGAGACTAACATAAGAAGACATTGTACTAGGAAGACTGATTCAAAATGGATTAGACATGTTAGTGAAGTTGGCTAGCATGATCGCTAATAATATTTATGCAAAAAGGACAAATAGAATGTGAATGATGTATTGTATATCAACAAAGAGGTGAAGATCAGATTAAAAATATATTGTATTAGAAGAGAAATTCAAAATAGACCAGATATTTTAGTAAAGTTGGCTAACATCACCATTAGAGATATTATTAAATATATTATTTGAACACAAGATATCTATAAGACTCATTGCCTTTAGAAGTAAAATACCAAATGCATATTTTTAAACAACTCGATACATTAAAAAATGTATAAAATTCACTTGAGTGATTGGCGCCTAAAACATCATACAAATTCTTCTATGGCTCTAATACACACACAAGATGGTTTTGTTTGAATTAAATACCATATCAAAGAGAATAGAAAGGAAAATAATTCAAATAGGAAAATAAATTAAAAATTTTAATATTCCTTCACTAAAAAAAATACTAAGAGTTGGTTTCAAACATATATACTTTGCTTATTAAATAAGGTACTAAAGATAGATAGGAAATGGAGTTTGTTCTTGGTTTAAATGGTTTATAAGCTATAAAATACTAATGTATGAAATTGAAAACTAGTACATGAAGCATTCAAAAGCCTCCAATATGGTTCTTAATGCACACATACAAAATTGGGTTAATGTCCTCGGATAAAAAATAGAATTGTGAAAAGTAGTAGAAATCAATATTAGAAAAATATTAAAATATATTGATGCTAATATTAGCAATGTAATAGTGACCTTTGATTTTACAATTTGTGTAATTTAACTTAACTTATTTGTATTTGACAATTTACTATCCTGTTAAAAGCAACTTTGAAAATTGCAAGGTTTGTAAGAACTGCAAGATAGAAAGAGAATGAAGTGATAGTTGGTTTTGAATAGGATAATTTCAAAGAAATTATTTAATAAATGTTGGTATTCATGAGTATCTTTTTAAAATGATTTTTTATTTATTTATTTTTGGTAAAAGTTCATAGGCATAAACATTATGTTAATATTAAATAAAATATTATAGAATTTCAATATGCCATAGCTCCAACAAGTACATGAAGTTCTAGGAGGACAAAATTAAAAATCCGACAAATTAATGATTGAATGAACAAAATGGTTTAACCAAAAAAAGCCATAGAATATTCAGGGGAGCCATAGAACTAATAGAATGGGAGCAAATTACTTGTTCATAGAATTAAATTCATCATCAATCAAAGCAATAACATCAAGGGAACAAGGGGGTAGATGATATCAGGGCTCAAAGTAATTATGGCATGATAGAGCTCCATTATTCTCTCACACAAAAGAGCACCAAGTTCCTTCTTGTGCGTAAAAATAGAATATTCTACCAAATTAGTTCAAAATGACACCCCCTTATTTGGTGAAGACATGGTGTTTCTAATTTGACATGTAGATTGATTATGCTTTTTGGAGGAGTTTTTTTTTTTATATTATTTGGATTCCTAAACTTTCCCATGGTTTCAACACATGAAGTTAGAACCACTTATGGTTTCTATTTTTGGGATTGGTTGTATGTTAGATGACAAGGATGGAGATTATTATGTACTTATTATTTTACAATGATTATGCTATCAAATCTTCTCTATATATTTGATATTTTGATATTTATGATAGAAAAACATGCATCGTTATTATATTATAACCACTATATTGGTGATTGTTGAGATTAGAGTTTTTTTTCTTGGTATTTTCCTAAAAGGGTTTCCCCAAGGTAGATAATGTATTAATTATTATTGTTTATATATTTCACATTATATGCATGTTATTTCATGTTTGGTGTATCTTTCTAGAATTGAAAACTTTATATTCTATTTGTATTCTCTCCTCTTGAGATTAAGTAGGAAGTTATATTGCATTTTAATCTATCTTCCTTCCATTTGGCACTGCAAACTAGCTAGTTCATGAGGTCTTTACATAGGGAAACTAAAATTTTAGTTTTAAATTTGGTTTAAGTATGATTTATGTGTAGGATCTTATTTCAAGTAAAATATGTCAAGCATATCATGATTGGAGATGAAGAATTTAATTCACGATGAGCTTTTTGTCTATTAGGTTACCTTGCAAAATATTGATCTTATGCATCATTAATTTTTTTTTCTTCAAGAAGACATGGTTCTATTTTCTTAAGTATAAATTTTAATTCTTCATTCAATTCAAAGAGTTTAAGGATCATGTTGATAACTATATTTAAAAAGAAGATCAATGTGTTAAGAAAGGGAAATTGTGGGGAATAATTCTCAATGGAGTTTGATAGATTCTATAAGGGTAATGGCATTGCATGACTGTTTGATTGGGAAAATGGATCTAGGTTCTAAATTGCACTTGTCCCAATTTTGAGGATTAGAATTGATCTCAAATCCACTTGAGTACAAACCTGAATGGAGGAGTTAGAATGGTGGATCAGGGTTCTAATCCTTGTTTGGGGAGTTTTTGTTAGTTTTTTGACTGATTGGATTGATTTAATTCTATGATGCAATGATGTTCCTAGATAAATTATGAAAATGTAGCAATTTGTTATGATTTTTGAGAAATTGAATACAACTAGACAAAAAAAATCCAAAAAGGTAGAGAGCATACATAGAGGAACTTGGTGTGTAAACTTGAAGTTGAATTAGATAGTATAAGGTGTGGTGTGCCCCAAACTATCCTCCTTTTTTGTAAGATCTAAAAACACAGGCCTAAGGTACCTGGTCTGTAGCTCCTATTCTCCTGGGGTCACTATCGAAACTTCATTTATTGATGATAAAATATAGTTTTTGTGTTTTGACAACTTTTATGCATGAATGAATGAGCAATTATTTGTTTATCTTCCTTCAAATAGCTTCAGATCTAAAAATTTTCACACATGAAAGATGGTAAAGGTTGTGCCATATAGGGGATTGCCTAAGTTAAACCCCATTTTGGCATTTCTACATTCATAGTGGCTATGATGATGTATAAAGAGAGATTACCCTCAATAGGACAAAGGTTAAATGATAAAAAAAGTAATGAATTGACTAATGTTACAAATCGCCACTCAAATTTGCATTCCTTGATGGGCTAAAGTTATGTACTCATCACCTTCAAGGAGAATTTTATTTGATTGATTAAAGTCCTACATGTGTTAGTACTCATAAAATAAATATGAACAAAATATGAACAAACTAAAATAAAAACATGATTGATGATTGACATGATGCTTGACATGAATGAATGCTACTAAAATGTTGATAATTCTTCTCTTGACTACTCTTCAATGCTTGACACTAATATTAATTGCTTCTCCAAAATTTCTAGCTTTAATTAGGTGTGCTTAGGATTTCAAATGTTGAAAATACCTTGTATTTATATGCAATTCTTCTAATTTCCCAAAAATCAAATGTCAATATCCAACAAGTGAAATTGGAAATTCAAATAATAAAATAAGGACACTGACATATTCAAATTGGATCCAAAAAGAGGTGGTTTAAGGCATGGGGTGCCCTAGACCAAACTCATTATTTTTGGGGCCCAAAGTGTCGAGGGCACATATTGACTTCTCATTTTTCATTTCCCTTTGATTTATTTTATGAAGATTTTTATAAAATAGGTGATTAAATGTATAATTAGGTCCAAGCACATAGGGGGAGCTAAACCTAGTGTGAAATCATAAAGGGTGACAATTTTCTATGCTACATTTAGTCCCCACTTTAGTGAGAGTACAAAATTACACTCAAAATCACACTAAAGTATAGATAAGTCAAGAGGGGTTCAATTGTACAAATATTGAAGAGATAGGATGGAATTGAATCTAGGGGATGTGCTAGCCCCCATGATTCAAGATCTTATGGTAAGAAAACATAAGAATAAAGGGACACACATGTAGAGTAAAGTTTAATATGAACAACATGAAGAAAACATGATGGAGACACAACACATAAAATAACATAATGGAAAATAAAATGATGCAAACACAAAGAAGGATCATTAAACACAAATAATAAAACACAAGATTAGTACTAAATGGATTCGAGTTGGTAAGGAAAAGAGACCTAGTCTTAATTTTTTCTCAAATACCAAATGTCATTTCTCAAATATGTTTTTAGACAAGAGAGTGCTCTCATGAGGTCTAGCAAGTTACATTATGCCAAGTCACTCATGGGTTACAAAGATCCACTGGCTAGCAAATTATGTTATGCTAAGTGCCCATGCAATATGATGGGTTCCACAAGGCTAATAAATGCATTACGCTAGGTGTCTCATGAAACACATGGCTCCATTGATAAGAAAGTTGTACTATTCTAGGTGGCCATGTCAAAAGTTGGTCAATTAAATGAATCAACAAGCTACGTTATGTAAGATCCATGGATTGTTTAAAAAATCACACCTTAGGGAGTGCATAAAGTTTAAAATCATGAGGGACTGTTTAACATTGTAGGAGACAAAAATTACCTCAGGGAGTGCACAAAGTTTAATTTCATGTGGGAAGAACATCAAAAGGCCATGTCTCAAGAGGCATTATAAATAACACCACCACCAAGTGTGTATTTCAATAAATAAATCACAATATGTCAAAGGAAACTACCTAATACATGGGAGATGACACTGTAAGAAGTATCACACATGACACTACTACTAAGAGTGGACAACACATGGAATGAAAGGTCACACCTTAGGGAGTATCAAGCATAAGAGGGCCGCTAAGGGGACATAACATGTCATGAAAAGTCAAGCTTTTAGGGGGTATTAAGCCTAATACCACCACAAAGGGGACACTAACATAGATTAAGGAGACCACAATTTAGTGAAAATCCATGTGATATTACTACTAAATATGACACAATGTGTGAAACAAGGCCACATTTTTGGGGGTATATAATATCACCATTAAATATTTTTATTCAATAATTGTAATATGTTGGGTAATATACCCCCATAAAATGTTAGTGTAATTGCTACACTAATATTTTTAGTAGATAATGAAACACATAAAGTATCCCTTATATCAAGGAATACACCTTATAAGAGGCTACCTACCTTGCCCCCCAAGTGTAAGGGTCAATATGAGCCTATAATATCACATTGCTCCTTATTCATGAAATATGATCACACAAAATAATGTTGTGCCCCATGCATAGTAATGAGTATTATATAATACTACAACTACCACATAACAAGGAGCAAAGCCGCAACTATTTAGTTTACTATCTTAGCATATTTATCCTTGCAAGGATCTATATCATCTAATATCTTCTTTAAACCATGGTATTCATGAGTAGGGTGACCAAATAGTATATGATATGCACAAAAGGATGAATTTTATTCATGTTTTTAGCATCTCTTCTTTCTTGCATAGGAGATAGTGTAATCAATTCCAATTGTTAAAGTGTTTGTAAGGTACATTTATTCTCGAACAAAGTATGTGGAGCAGGTAATAGATCTCTTCTAATAGGTCCATGAGCTTTGTGGGGGTTAGAGGATGGGACAATTTTTTTATGTAAAGGTGGAGGACCTTGATAACCAATTCCTTATGTATCTTCAGATGGTATTTGTTTCAAGAGGGTGTGAATTTCATGTTCATTCTTTATATCATAACCTTCTTTAGCAATAATCTTAATCATTGGCCATGACACTTTTCTAAGTTGATGGGTGTATAACTTACATTGTTTTCATAGGATGGAGGATCATATGTGGGTACGGTCTCATCTTGGCTGCCATTGGAAAGGGCTTTCATATGTAATGGTCAAGGTATAAATTATAAAGAACTTTATATGTGTGGGGAAGAAAATATATCTAGTGGAGGTATGGTAGGATTTTTCGATTGTTGATAAGGATGAGTAAGTCATCCTAGTGAAGGATAAAGGACAATGTTTTCTTCAATTTTAGGTATTACAATATTTAATATTTCATCCATGATTGCTTTGTCTTGCCTCGAGATATCCTCATTAGGAAAATATGAATTAGGAGATGAAGGGACATGAGTCTCATCACTTGAATGAGAATCATTACCAAATACATAGCATGAAACATCATCTAAATATTTCAAGGAGGGAAATTTTTAACCAAAGCATACAAATATTATGACAATGTATTCTTAACAGATATATGCACTGAGATATAGATTGTTATAGTATAGTGAATAGTGAAAATGAAAGAAGATCTATATAGAAGATCTCGAGAAGCTACTATCACAAAAATTTGAGAAAAAATAGCTTGGTCAGAGGCATGATGCACCCTATACTAGCAAGGTATTTTTGCTAAGTTCAAATTTTAGGTGTCTACTATAGTGTTTCAATGTCCTGTTATGTGAATGTTTAGGTCTGAGAGCAAATAAATTTCCAAAAATGCGTAGAATTGTGATTTTTATATGTGAAATATAATCATGCATACAATTTTCAAAATTTTGAAGCAATAAATGTGATCCAAAATGCAATTTTTTAGATTGTAAAGTATAGAATTTTACTAATCCTAACTTAAAAAATATGGAAATTGAAATCTTTCAATGTTTTTGCAATGAAAACAATGCAATTTTTCTACTTTTTCAGTACATACATATTCCTAAATGATCACTTTGAACATCTTCAATTTTTTTTTTCAAATTTGATGATGACCGGATACAAATTTAACAATGTAAGTATGAACTATATCCACTTTGTACCAACTAAAATTAGCCCTAGTTATCTTATGAATACAAAATGCGATGAAATTTTGCATATTTTCAATGCTTTTTATGATAAATATGCATACATAAATGATAAATACAAAAAGATAAGAGCACACTCAGATTTTAAAATGATATGTTTTAGATTTCAAAAGATCTAAAGTGTTTGAAACAGTCGGGTTCACCAAAAAAAATTATTGGGAAAAGGGATATAGGTCCTAAATCACACTTGTCCCAATTTTGAGGATTATAAATGATATTAGATCCACTTGAATACAAATCGAAATGGAAGAGTCATAATGGTGGATTAGGGTTATAATCCTTTCTTGGGAGATTTGTGTTGGCTTGTTGATTTATTGGATTGATTTAATTCTATGAAGCTAATGTTTTCCTAGGCAAAATTATGAAAATATAGTAGTCTATTATGACTTTTGAGAAATTGAATATAGCAAAGACAAAAAAGAATCGAAAAAAAGTTAGAGAGAAAACAAAAAAGGAACTTGAAGTGTGTAAATTTGAAGTTGAATAAGCTAGTCTAGGGTGTGGTGCACCTAGAGTGTCCTCCTTTTTGTAAGATCTAAAAACATAGGCCTAAGGGCATTGGTTTGTAGATCTTTATCTCTCGGGATCACTATCGAAACTTCTATTGTTGATGAGAAAATCTAGTTTTTGAATTTTGACAACTTATAGGCATGAATGCATGAATGAGAAATTAGTCCTTTATCTTCCTCCAATTAGCTTGAGATATGAAAACCTACACACATGAAAGAGGGGGATAGGGGCTTGCCTAAGTCAAACCCCATTTGGGTATTTCTACCTCCACAATGTTTATGAT
>VDFB02047230.1:43717960-43729888 GCA_007258455.2 Sequoia sempervirens
GATGGAATCACTTTTACATTAACTCCATTGATAGAAGATGATAAGGGACAAGGTAAGGAAACCAAGATGATAATGATAGGTAAGGAGTTTATAAAGCTTGAGGAAGAAAAACATGAGGAGTTTGCAGCCACCACTAAAAATGAAGATGCTAAGACAACAATTTTGAAGAATGTTTCAATGTTGGAGGGAAAAGATGATGATTTGGTATCAAAACCTACTATGGAGAAGGTCAAGGATGAATTGATTATGGGAATGCAAGATTGGTTGGAGAAGCATGTTGAGGGGATGATAAAAAAGTGTTTTGTTCATTGTTTCCAAAGAGGACAATAACCATTCAAGGTTTGGTAAATTTGAGGTTGGTAAACATTATTTTAGTTCTCTTTCATATCAGAGGTTTGTACAATCTGATGGAGTAATAGACATAATGGTAGATCAATGTATAAGTGCATAGTGGTGAAAAAATAGTGGTGAAGAAATCAAAGACAAACCCAAGGAAAATAGCAGTTAAGCAGATAAAAGGAGTGCAGAAGACAATTCAATCAAGAGTGGAAGAAGTTGGATAGTAGGTATAGGGTAATTAGACAACATTACATGATGAAGGAGCAAACAAAGAACATCCATCAAGTGGAGGACAACAATCTCAAGGAAAGAACCAGTCAAAGTCAAGGAACAATGCATATTTTCAATACTTGACTCATTCGAAGAGATCACCAGATGGAGATGCAACTTGAAGATCACTGAATGATGAGATGCAACATGGTTTTTGTCATAACACAACCCTCAAAGGGACTTTTGTCCTTTTTTCTGTTTGGGTGTATGGTGTAGGGGCACCATGCCAATTTTTGTAAATATGGTCATATGATAGGTTTTTGGGGGTACAGGGTCTTATTTGGTATAATAAGGTCATAATAGACTATTCTCCATGTATTAAGTCATTTTGAGTCAGTTAGAGTTAAAGCTGTTAAGTTTTGGGTAAATGTTGTCAATGTTGCTTTAGCAACTTTTGCAAATTTTGTTGTTTTGGAAGTCCAATGGTCATTTGGTTTCAAAGGGAAGTTGGAACCATTGAGTCATGGATATTTTATGTTTTAAAAGGCCTCACAAACTTTGAGGCAACATTCTGGAATTGATTTTGTTGAAGACAAGCAATAAGAAATCCTTATTTCTATGTGTGTGTGTGTATGATCCCGCATAACCTTTATAATCCCTCCACATTAATCAGAATCCCAATAAATCAACTAGAGCACCAAACCATGCAAAATTTGACTTTAAGGTAGATATGAACATTATCAACATACCTCCAAAACCACAAGACTAGAAACCAAACTATAGAGAAATGTATTAAAACAAATTCTCAATGCATTGACCATTTCATAAACACAAGCCTACACTGTGAACACATCTTTCTCTACATAATAATGATATGAACAAGAATCTATGGATATAATGTCTATGAACACTTCTAATCAACATATCCAAAACCACACAAGAAAACACCACTGTGATGCTGTAATACCTTGCAACACACCTTATTTCTTTGCCCAAATTTTCAAAAGCACTTAAAACCAAGAATTATAAAACATATTTTCATAATCTTAACCACTTCTTATTATCACCAATCAAACTGCAACACAACAGCTCAACCAAAAAATATCCAAAACAAAAGCTTAGTTGACACCAGTAGCACTTACTAATGACAACATAATGAAACTTATTAAGCATCACAACTTTTCAACCATCACCGTTGACATTAATGACAACAACCATAAGCCTATTGAAATCAATGACAACACCAACTACACATACTTGCAACAATCTCCCCCTTTGTCGTTGATGGAAACACATGATGTGAAAAACCATCAACAACAAACATAACAACTCTGATTACCAACATACTACTCCATATTTCTCTTTCTCTTTCTAACATTAATGGAAAAGGGCAACATATTTGCATCACTTTCCCCCTTTCAAATTAAACATACATACTTTCTCTCTCCACCAAAGGAAATTCCTACAAGGGACAACAAATGATCTATAACTACCTTTTCTTCTTACTACACTTTGTTTTCTTCACACCTTTTCTATACACTCCCCCTTAGGAATACACACCATACTGCATCAAACATTAGCTAGCCTTTTATCATTGAATTTCTTTTCCATTTCATTCTCAATATTTTCTTCGAAACTAGAAAAATACTCCTTAAAGGAATCTAACAATAAATTCAACTATTGAATACCTGGAAAAGAAGTATCAATAGATACTCTAGGAAGGGCTTCTTGCAACACCTTCATAGCTTTATCCACCAACTCAGTACTCTTTTGGTGAGTTTGAAGAATCTCTTTTCTTGTAGAGGCATGAAAAACATCACCAAGCTGCAACTTATGTAGAGGGGAAATCTTGTCTAGGTCCAATTGACCTTGTTGCATAGGAATCTATAGCAACTATGCATATACCACTGGTTGAAATTGTAGTTGCAAGTCCAAAAGATATTTCAATGAATCTCCAAAGGATCCAAAGGATTCACCACCTATTTTGTGCTTTCTTCTTCATTTTTATCATTCCTCTCCTTCTAACCACTACTATAGCTTTCTTCTACATTCTTCTCAACTTCCAAAGGAGAAAAAGTTTCTTCTTTTTTTGCTTCACTCTTCTCCAGGGCATCTTGCTTATCTTCTTTATCCTCCACATCAATTATCTCCACATCTAGATGGGTATCACCTATCATTACCTCTTCTTGTTTCTTATGCTCATTGATTTCCAAAAGAGGTGTATCTTGCTACATTTGATCTTTAGTCTCTGGAGGAGTGGTTTTCTTATCTATAGGAATAACTTTCTTCATTTCTACAAGGATCATGGTTGTTATCTCTTCTATGTGTCTCTCCATCCTCTTGATTTCTTTTGAGTCCTTACCTATTAGGGTATCTACCCTATGTTTATTCCTAAATTCTTTTACTTGCAATTGAGAAAATATTATTCTTTCTTCAAGAGTAAGAGTTACTCCAATTTTCTCCAAGGTTTGTTTTCAAAATATTTTCTTCTTCCATGACAACTTCTTATCTATTGGCACTAAGTAAATCTACAAGACTGATCAAGATTTGGTCATGAATATCACCTAAATTCATATCAAAGGTCACCATATACATTTCTATTTCCTTTTTAATTGTAGCTTTGTTAGAAAGAGTTGACTCTTCATATAGGAATGGTGTTTCCTTTAGTGCACTATGCTCTACAACAACACTAAATAATGCATCAAACTTCATGGGACTATGTTCACAAACCAAAGGTACCAATCTCTTCCTGAGAGACCTTTTACTTTCTTTTTCAGACCAACTTATATTCTTCCTCTTCCTCTTCTTCTTCAAAACTAAAGTTATTTTCTGTTGTTTCTTTTTCTTCCCTTCTCCTCTTGGGAGACTTTTGTTGCACAGAGGTGTTGGATGCATCTTTCTTCTTAGAACCAGTTGAATACTTTGTTCTAGAAGGATTTGTTATAGTAGGTGTTGTGGAAACTAAGGTCCTGCCTGACCTTCTTTATTTCTATGAAGTAGTTTATGGAGGAGCAGATGTACCTTTAGATTTATCCATAGGGTCCTTAGGGGTACCAAACTCCTCTAGATCAACCTTCATATTTTCAACTTTTTCCTCAATTTCCTTATTCTTCTTCTTCAAGTTTTCTTTACTAGATATCTCTTTATAAGTATCAAAGCTTTCAATTGTAGGACCTTTAGGTTTTCTTAGTACAATATCTGCAAGACCAATGCATTCTGACTCATCTACCTCATAAGGTAGTTTTGAAACCCAAACAATTTTGTGTTCAACTACTTCCATAGAGTAGGAATCTCTGCTAACCACAAAAGTTAAAAAATTCTTTTACTTATCCATAATTTTACTTGGAATCCTTTCTCTTTCTTGCATCTAAGATTGAAAAGTTTTAAAGAAACCCGAGAACATTGAATCACTAGATTCTTTACCAGTGAATCTCCTCAAGTGATCTCTAATTTTTGTGGCTATAGGAATATTATCTATCCATACAATATTCTTTGTTCTAGGAAACTCATTAAGAAAGTAAAACATCAAGAAAATGATAAGAGTACCATATAGAAAAGGGTATTTTCACTCCTTTTTCTTCTACAAATTCTCCATCAAGTGTAATCTCAGGAGCTCACAAAGATGAAAATATTTTCCTTCTTTCACCATTTGATGGGTTGTGTGTATTGCATTAGCAGAGAAAGAATTCTCCTTGTTTATGAAAAATAACTTGTAACCAATCACCATTGAAGCATACTTGACTACCAAATCTTCAATGTCGTTCATAGTTAGGGCACACTTGTCAAACTTCACTCCAGTAAGCTTCATTAAAACTTTATTCTTTATGGCCCTCAATGTCGAAATAGGTCCAGTGGATCACAAACCGATAACAACCCTAATTGCCTCTTTTGTTATCATATGTGGCACATCCAACCATATGAATTTGTCATGAATTCTACTCAGAACATACTTCACCCACTCATTATAATAGCAAAAATTAGGAAATTCATTCCACATCCAAATTCTTCTTTATCAAACTAGCATACTTTAGCTTTAACTCGAATTCATCTCTAGTTGTATCTTTTCCCTATACTCTATCATCTTCGAGTGATCATATTCATCCAACTTTGAATGAATGTAAATCCACACATCCTCTATGTGCAAGACATTTGATGGAACCCTAGAAAGTGCCCCTTCTTTCTCCATCTCCATGGATTTGTATAGATTCTTCTTGAATTTAGGTCTCGACTGCTCAAGGACA
This sequence comes from Sequoia sempervirens, assembly GCA_007258455.2. Taxonomy (NCBI): domain Eukaryota; kingdom Viridiplantae; phylum Streptophyta; class Pinopsida; order Cupressales; family Cupressaceae; genus Sequoia; species Sequoia sempervirens. Next base: position 43,722,751 of record VDFB02047230.1, read on the forward strand.
TCAATAACTTTTGGAGTAAACATTTTGAATGCTTCTAAACTAGGGTTTGCAAGAAACTGAAAATAACTTATGAAATTTGTTGGTAGAGTTTTGTTCAACACTTCATCACTTTAGCTCTTTTTTTTACTAATCTCCTCTTCAAATTCTTGAACACAGATGACTTTTAAATATGCATAATAAAAATTCCTTTCTAGTGACCTAAAATGCACATTAATTGAAATAGAGAAAGTTAGGCCCAAAAGCTATCAAACCCTCTCTATGATATCACAAACACTCCTAAACTCTCTAAAAATATTTGCAACAAGATATTTCCCACTAGAGATTTCACCAAATGATCAAGAATATCAACCTACACATGCAACATTATGTTGAAGACATTAGCATCTCACCTTTGGTAGGGGGTTGAAAAGGTTTTTGCTAAATCTCCCCCCTAAACCAATTCTCTCTATCTAGTTTCCAAAGGAAACATCTACACCATGATTTGGTACAAACTCATTCTTCATCTCATTCTCTTCCTTTTTCTTCCATATTTTGTTCATTTCCTTCTTTAATTCAACCAGATCAACCTTATTTACTAGATCAATCTTCTTTTGTGAAGCAAAGGGCTCCACATTCTTTCCTCTACAAAACTTAGCTATATGTCTAGGTTTATTTCATTCATAGCATTTGACACCTTGTTGCGGAGAAAACTTACTTCTTTCTATTGTAGTTTTTCATTCAAAATATTTATGCCCAAACCCATTTCATGAGTAATAGTAACCATTGAATGATTGAAATAGCATACCATTATTGTAACCATTCATCAACTAACTTTTTCATTCACTATCCTTATGACCAAATCTATTGCATATATCACATTGACCAAAAAATAATTTAAAGTTCTCATCCATTCTTCTTCTACACTCTACAACTCTATGTCCAAATTTATTGCAATAATAATAGTAACCATTAAAAGATGGGTACCTTTGTGCAGCTAGTTATCTGATAGGTGGTATTTTGAAATATTTCTTTTGGTTTTCGATTGTTTGGTATTACTCTTCTTATCTCCAACCCTCATTTTTTCATCATTCTTTTTAAAATTGTTTGGAGTTTTATTTTCTCTTGATCTTTCTCCTTTTTCAAACCCTAATATTTCTTTGTCTTTAGAAGCCTATTGACTAGCAAGAATACCATCAAGAAAGGTGGAGCTCTTTTTGAATTTGTCCTCTTGACTCTTTTCTTTCTCTAGATCTTTCCTCAGAGACACAAATTCTTCTTCAATTCTTGAACATTCTGTAGACTTGTCTTTTAAATTGGCATTCAAGTAGTCTTCAACTCTTTTTCCTTCTTCAACCTACACTTTTAGACTAGTAATTGTCTCATTTTATTGTTTGAGCTACTCATTTGTCTCCTTGATTATTTTTTTAACTTTCTTGATTTGATCTGTCAAATTCTTGATGCACTCATCCATTTCCTTAATATTTTATTTTAGATCTCTATTCTCACATTCTACTTTATCTAGATCATCAAGATAAGATTTAAGTTATCCTTCCATATCAACTTCATAGTCTTCTTTAGTAAACCCTTCTTTGATAATCTATTCTAGAGGGATAGGATACCTCCTAGTTTCCATGTTTTCCACCTCCAATACCTATCTTAGCAATTAATCCAATTGAAGGAACCAAGCTATGATAGCAATTATTGAACACTTAGAATATTGAGAGGGGGGTGAATCAGTATTCATTGAAAGTCATTAACTTCATCAACTTAAACATGCATTCATATCATCTAATCAAACGTATAGAAGTGGAAAAGAACAGTTGAAGCATGCACCACAAGTAACATAAAAATTCCAAATTTACATGGAAATCCCTATGAAGGGAAAAAAACAAGATGGGGATTAGCTCACAACATATTATATTGGTTACAATGGATTACAGATTGGAGGACTCACTATCCAAGGAATCATTGTCCAGAAAGAAAGGTTCACTACCAAGAGCTCACTACCCAAAGGACTCACTATGTAGAATAGAAAAGAGAATAGAAGAATGACTCATTGTTATATTTTGAATTGCTAACAATGCATCTGCAACATGCTAAAGATACAATTCCAATTAAGCTTAGAAAACTGACTTTACACACTTCATACTTCACCATTATCACCTTTCACACTTCACTCTACATCACATCTCACACAAAATCTATACATCACACCTTCACACACTAAATCAACCTTCTATATGTACATACATCTTCCATAAACAAACATATCATTAATTAGGTTGCCTAATTGGATGAAATGTGTAACACCATATCCTATCAACTCAAAACTTCAACCCACATACCTTGCGGAATAAACCAAAACATGTTCTTTACCAAAATAGGTCAAAATTACCTATAATTATTTCCATAATTTTGATCCTTACATAATTCAACTCCACACAACCCAAAAACCCTTAGGTCGACACCACACAATGAAATTGGTGAAGCAACAGCTGAATGATCCAATTGATCATCCACAACTCAACACATGGACCACCAAATCACTTGCCACTTGGATTGCATACACTTTTTACATCCTCAAATACTTCCTCAAAACCACATAGCATAATAATCATCTATGATGGAATGCAGAGCATTCCTATATGCACTCTACACCAATAACTTTGCTTCTACTAAGCCTGATACTCTATCGTTGATATCTTCAGCTATGGAAGACATGAAACCTTAAAAATTTGGATATAGATACCTTCAATACATACCATTATTACCTTAGAACCACATGATAAGATTCTACAAAGTAGAGCAATGTGGACCACAAAACTGTTGCTCTATTACTTACTATTCCAATATGGTACTTAGGAAATTTTCACCAAAACACCAAGTGGTCTTCCCTAAAATTCTCCAGACTATGTATAGAGTGAAGGTTGAGGTTTTAGTTGCCATTGTTTCCATTTGAATACTTGTATTTTTTATTTTCTACATGTATTTGTAGCCCATTTTCTGTAATAGTGGTCTTGTGACCAGATCCTTGTAATGCATTTTATTGCATATTTATAATAGATTTTATAAAGATATATTAAAATTTATAGGTTGTTTCTAAAAATTGTATCTGTGTAGGATTTTGTTCAAGGGAGAGTCTCCTTACATCAGGTTTACTCATAGGAATCAAATTATCACTAGAAAAATTGATGGTATTAATAGTTAGGGTTAGAAGAATCTACAACTATTCATACATAATACACACTATTTCATCTCCTTGTCCCTTAAAATAATTTCATTCCATTTCTTCAAGTGGGGTATTGGTGGTGTAGAAAAAATAATAATCATGTTTAGGAGCATATGCCTTCATATGATATCCATTTTCTATGACCCATTTTTAATTTCTAACATAAATTAGTAGAAATCTAAAAAATAGAGGATTATGGTTTACCTTAGATTGAGCTTGCTAAAATGGTCAAAGTGCAATATTATAGAGGGGTTGGAAAACCAAGTATTGTTAGTAAAAATATAATTTCCCATTTTTACCTACCATTATTTGGAATAAGAAACCACTAATCAATTTTCTATGTATTTTCTCTATCCATCACTACCAAAGCCCATGATTAACACTCAAACACTCACACTCCCTACACATTCTTCCTTCTTCTAAAGGGGTTTTGTCCCTCTTAGGTTCATTATAAATTTTTATCTTGCATTAGAGCACAGTTGGAGGTTCCCATTTTACACTTTTATCCACCTCCTTATTATCCCCCTTTTTGGGTCTATACCTAACATTTCTTGTGATTAAATAGTGAAAAAATAATAATTTATTATTGTAGATTGATGATGCAAAAATAATGGTATGAAATACAACCTCCTAAGAAGGATGAAATAAATTTCATCTTTCTCATGATCCTATAGAACACTAGGTATTAATCATCAATTTTGTGTTTTAGTATAAATCATAAAACCATTGTCACCAAACTAAAATCTAGTATTTTATTTTATCCTATTTCACAATATTGTAGAATGAATTATTCCCTCATGTATACTATTTCTATTGTTAGGAATGATGATTTAATTTTTGGTTGCTTCTTTATTATTTCTTTTATATATTGTCAAAACAATATATACTTGGTTAGTGTATTTTTTAATTCAAGCTCATCTTATAATTATATGAATTATGATAAAATGATCTAATTTTTAATATTTTTGTATATTGTGAACTTTATTCTTCATTACTTAGACTACACCTTGGAGATACATATATACTTAAATAATTCACTTAGTACAATTCAAGCCATGATTTTTTTTAATACACTTATTTCTAACATTATATTCATTTTATTTTCTTTGCATTAACAGTCGCATCTTGGGAGCACCATGGCCATTGCTAGTTTCAATATATCCTCTCTTGAAAAGATTCACATTTTGGGTAAGAAATATCTAATAAATATATTCTTCTACCATCCAAATGGGATTGTATGGCTAAAAAAGGAAAATAACTCCAATTTTTAATTTTATATTTACATTTAATCTCTCATTACACACATCTTTATTTTATCCTCTCTTTTTTTCATTTATTTTTATTAGATTATGATAGATTTATATACTTGAATTAATTAGACTCAAATATTTTTCCTATGAGTAAACTATGAACTTATTTGGGATCATTATTTCTTTTTGCATTGGGAAAATACTATCATGATCCAACTAAGAGTAACTTTCATGGTTTTATTTGTAGCCTCAAGCATATCTAGGATTTGTATGCAGTTGGGGTGCTCTTCTAGGATGGGCATCAATAAAGGGTAGTATAGACCTAGGTGTTATCTTTCCTCTCTTCACATCTGGAGTATGTTGGACCCTTGTGTATGACACTATCTATGCTCATCAGGTATGCTACATGGTCTCTTGGCACATATTAATAATGTTGGAAATAAATATTTCAAGTTTCTTTAATATAGAATCTTACTATTTAGTTTGTGCATGCATGGTATGATCTATTATTTTTTTAAAGGACAAAGAAGATGATATTAAAGCTGGTGTCAAATCAACTGCATTACTATTTGGAGACCAAACAAAAACTTGGATTACTGGATTTAGTATTGCATGCATAAGTGGCCTTATACTTAGTGGATTCAATGCTAGTCTTGGTAAGTATTTCAGATGATTTATAATATTAAAAAAGATTAAAAAATATTAATTGGTTGGTTATATTGTGTACAGGATGGCCATTTTATTTATTTATGACAGTAGCGGCTGGACATCTTGCATGGCAAATTATAACAGTTGATATATTTTCCCCTACCGACTGTAAGAAAAAGTAAGTATTGTTGAATTGTCTCTTTTTTCCCATAATATGAGGAATGAAAATTAAGAGTGATTCCCCCTCATGAAATGATTTATACATTAGGTTTCTCTCCATGGATTCCTTTCATTTACTACAATTAGATGTATATTTATATCATTCATTTTTCATAATTGTAATATTCCATTATATTAGTTGAATTTTAGAATCATTTTTTAAAAACAATTTTTTGTACATTTTTCATCTTAGTATTTTTATTTTGTGTTTTTCATTATAATTCCTTAAATTTTTTGCTTATATGGTCATACCATTATTATTTTTCTTTAAGTTGAAAGTTCAAAATATATTAAAATAATTCCTCATGCATGTCCAATCTTTTATTGACTTTGCATTTCTCTAGTGTCAATTTTTTTTCCTAAAATGAACTACTATAATTACACCATAGGTACCATATTATTATTTATTGTTTGTGGCTATTCAATAATTTTATATTTATCTTTTTCAATTTTTGGGTTTATCTCTTATTATCTTCAATCCCTAATTTTTTTATACTAGTGGGGTTTATGTGTATCCCTTACTCTTAGTACATAAAATGAGTTCTTAAAAAATTATAATTGACAAACTAAAATAATTATAAGGTACATCAAAGAATATGGGTAAGATACTAGTGACATTAGAGTCCAACACTTGGTCCAAATTTATATGTTATTATGATAACTAATATATTTTGAATTTAAATTTGGAGGAATAAAAGTACAAAGGTTAGTTAAACATTAAAATATTTCGAGCCAAAAAAAAGAGATATAATTTGCAATAGTAATAAAGATACCCAAAATAATATATCTATGGGGTGTATGACCAAATAATCACTAATAAAATGGTAATTTAAATTCTAACCAATTCTTGTGTTATTGTATTTCCCACTGCCAACCCAATCCAAGTCTTAGGAAAGAATAAGTGTTTGTATTGCATCTTTGGGCTTGGAATATTATATGAAGGATCTTCCATGCTTACAAGAATAAAATATAGCAAGATGAATAACATTAAAAGGGTGGATGAGGAAGATAGAGGTTAGAGGAGGTATGAATTGAGATGTTAGGTGAGGAAAACCTCACTGATCATCTTTCCGTAGATCCTATAATGGCTTGAGAGTTTCCTTTGTAAGAAAAGTGGTTGACATCTAGGGATAGTGCACATTTTAGGTCCTCCACAAGATCCGTGAAATATATAGTGTTGTTACTTGTTATTCCTATCTTGAGATAGAAATAAACAATATAAGAAGTTGGAACATAGAAATCACTTGAAAATGTTCCTAGCTTCTACTTGGCCATGTTTCCTTGGAGGTGTTTGTGAAGTTCCAAGTTTTATATAACTAATCATAGGTTCCAACCAATGTAACACCATTTACCTTATTTACTTATAACCTACCTCACCATCAATGGGAACTGATGGGACTTGCAAAATTTTTATGTTCCATCTCAAGTCCTTATTTCATTTGAATGTTGAACTCAGAGGGCTTAGGGTTCTCTTGTATCATTATTGAAGGGTTATTGTTTTGGCTTGAGTCCTTTCTATGAAACCCTTTGGCTCAATAATACTTCTGAAAAAACAATCTATTTCACTATTGACTTCCTATTGCTCGCTGTCGGTCACTTCAAAACATCTTATGCCATTCACTGTCGTCGGGTAACCGGTCCCTCACGCCTAGGTCTGAATGTCTTAATTTTTATAAGGTTAAGTAAAGAGCCTTTTGGCCTTTACATCCTTTGCATTATTATGATTTGTGCATCTTTGATCCCCTTCCATTATATCATCCTAGAGGGTCCCTTCATCCTAGAGGGTCCCCTTCATTTGAACAACATAAGAGCA
>VDFB02047230.1:43729988-43751440 GCA_007258455.2 Sequoia sempervirens
TTATCAACCCATTTTGAGGAACTCTCAAGGATTTCTATCAAAATAATTTAGAGAGAAAGGGATGGGTCCTCGATCATTATCTTTTGTTTGTTGTGCTTGTGGGATGTTCTTGTAAAATAACCTTGGAAAATACTTGCTTTGCTGTGTGTAGGGAGGTCATTTTGAATAGATTGTTGACTATTGCATATGCTTTGGTCTGAAATGTTCTATAATTCTAAACTACATACCAATGAGGTTTTCGTATGCCAAGATGTGAGCAAGGATTATCCTATCTATTCATAGAGTCAAAGTCCATCACATTAGATACAACACCATCCTAGTTATTGATACCTTGATGCATCGTGTCTATGTGTTATAACAAAAATAAGGAATGAAATGATGAGGTATCCCTATCCCTGAAACAAGAAAACCATCAATCTCATCACCATATCTAATAAAGTCTTGAAGAATCATAGACTTGTTGGACTTATGAATCAGTCTGGAAATCAATGATTAATCCATCTTCTTCTTCTATCTTCTTTCTACATTAACATGGTATCATGACAGTCAACCAAAATAATAATGCATCCATCCTGCATCCACAAACCATCAACATACATACATCTTGCATAATCATAATCATAATCATCACATCATCATCATATGGGAAATACACAAAAGGAAATGTATCCATCTCATAACATGTCATATAGAAAAGATATTGAAAAAGAAAAGAAAATCATCCATCACATTGCATCCATAACATGACTCATACATTGCATATCATGAATCGTTATATCATCGATCATACATCACATCATGTGATATGCATAAATAAAGGTACACATCCATAACATAAACATATGCATCCATCCATAACATGTGCATCCATACATGATCATAAAGAATCACATAAAATAAAAGAACACCATATAATAATCACATCAAACCATCTTGTATATATATCTCAATATATGACTGTCATGATACAAAATTGGAATCAATGTGTAATGTCATAAAAAATGGATATACAAGAGGCTATCAAAATCAATCGATGAATGTATTATACAGATCAATATTAGGGATGCACATCAAAAAGGTATCTATGAGTGCAAAGCTACCCTTTGCTTTTCCGATCTTTGTGGTGGATTGATCCTGATGGCTCGCTAATGGGTGCCGATGGCCATTACCCAAAAATTGTTGGTGTCCACCATCCCCAAGCTATCTATTTCTGCCCCTAGAGGGTTGATGTAATGAAAGGGCACCACTTGAAGCACTGGGTGCCACCCTACTTTGAAAGATAAAAAATATGATTGTTGCTGGTGCAGAGGCACATCTCTGTAATACAATGTCCTATAATATGCAGCCTCTGCCATGGCCTTCCCATACAAGTTTACAAATACTACCTACCTTGTGCTTGTTGGGACTGAGCAACCATCACCTCTAACTACTGTCACCAGCCTATCTCCAAGGCCAATTGAATAGTAAGCTATTGGGACTGCTGCCACTCTTGGTCACGCTCTTCTGTAACCTACTAAACTTGTATACGGGCTACATACCGTTAACCAATCAACTGCTGGACCTATTGTAAGGTCTTGAATATGTGTGCCCTATGGATCAAGACCTTGTGGCTGTTGCTGATGCTAGTGTGGCTGTGCCTGTGGTATTAGCTGAATAAGAGGAGGCTAACCTAGCACTTGTCCCATACCTTGATCCTATTGCTTCCCATCCTCGGGCGCTTGTCTATTGTGCCCATCATGGCCATCATGAGGAGGTTTTTGATGAGGATAATGTTGTTCTTGACCTTTTCCTCAAGCCTGTTGCCTGATCTGTCTCTATCTCCTCCTGGGAACTTGTCCTATAGTGGGATCTTTGAGTTACACTAACACAAACTGTAGAAACCAAGCATCATATGTAGGAGTGGTCCCTATATCATAGGGTCCACTTGCATATACTCATGGTTGTGGGACAAGTTTCCTAAAATCATCAATCACAACCTATGGTTGGACTTGCTAGCCTCACACTATCTCTCTAGAGGTTAAAGTGAAAATGGTCCTATACATAGGCTGTACTACATCCTGGGTCTTTCTGAACTAACGAGCCACTCGATCTGGGAGATACCTCTCCACCATAGTATGCTCTCAACCCATGATATGCCTTGTCTACTAGGCATAGAATAAATAATCCTACTCGTCGTACTAGGGATGGGCTTGTATCCATGACCTCCATCTAAACACTATCATGTTGTTTATGATGCACCTCCAATAGAGGATGCCTGTCGTACCCGTGTGCTCCAATGTAGTCATAGCTCTATATCTATAGATGACTGGATTATCTAGATTTGCATCAACAAGTGTAATAATTGAGTAGAGCATGAAAATATGCTCCTAGGCCCAAATGTGTAGAAGAGTCACTCTGGATCCTATTTCCTGACCCCTTAGGTACACTTCTTGATGCATATCATGAGATAGTGAGGCAAGAACCACTAGACTCCACACACAAAGTGTCATCTACAACACCATACCCGCCTAGGCAACTCCCTAGCCAAAATTGAATCCTCTACCACATTTGTTGGGGTAGAGTACACCACAAATAAATGATCCAATGACAAGTGTCAAATTTGACATCTGCCCTTTGTAGTCTTGTAGGTCAATCTGGTGGGTGTCCACCCAAATAGTCTCCAATTTGAGCACATCAAAAATCACACCTACCCCTGAATTGGTGTCATAAATAACTCACATTCCATGAATGGGGATTTGTAGGATGTGCCACACATCGTCCAAGGTAATAGTCACCTCTCTAGTAGGCAGGAGAAATGATGAAGTCTCATTGTGCCACCACTCAATTAGTGTGGTCATCATCGCTAGGTGTGTCCTAATTTCTAGCATTTGAGTGAAAATCCAAGCCCAGTCACTCCAAGAAAGAAGCATTGTCATCCCCAAAATGGCAAGTGTGGGACAAAATGCTTGGTTGACGCTCTCGGGACATGATAGGTCTAATGGTTTCCTGCACACACAAAGAAAACAACATTAAATTTGCTAAAAAATGACAAAATTTGGGCTCCTAAACCCTAAGTTTGTAATTGTACACTAGTTTGAAATTGACTCGGTTTCTAAAAAAACAATTGCATCACTATTTTCAATTGTGCGTTGACATTTTTACGTGATGTTGAAGCAAAATTGACTACTGTCACTATTTGCAATTACGCATCAACATTTTTTTAATGACACTGAACAAAGATTGACTTGTGTGACGTTATTTTGCAATCACATGTTGGCATTGCAATAGAAACACTAGACCTAAATCCAACACTGGGATGCTTCAGAACAAAAGCGATATTGCAGCGCAATAAGATTGCCAATCATGACAAAGGCGTCATAATACAACGATGCTTTTGTTTCGCTAACTTCAAAGCCTAATAAATGCACTAAAATGTAAAAATGAGAAAAGTTTTGGAATGTGTACCCAAGGGTCCTACGTCGGCTGGCTGCTAGTACTCTCATACCATTTTTGTGAGGTGCTTAGGAAGCACTAGATCGCCCATTTCTTCAAGAGGTCAAAGAAAAAAGCAACAAAATCTCTCTAAGGTGAATGTGTAAATGAATTGAAAATGACCCCTCAAGCTCTATTTATACATAAAAATTAGGGCTTTTCCCCTAATTTGAGGTGGGAAATGGGATTTTTAATCCTTTTAATTAAGTTTTGAAGCTATGCAACTTATTTTGAGGCATTTTTTACATTTCTGAGCTTATTCTCGCATCTTAAAGCCTATTTTTTGCATTTGAATCTATGTTGAACCTTTGTTGCAATATCAACCTAAAAAATAATTTTTTTTCTTGATCTCTTGAGGGGGCAGGGTACTAGCTTAATTCCTTTTGCTAGGGCAACAATGGGCCATCCAAAAAATTAGGATTTTTTAAGTTTTGATCTAACCAACAACATTAACCCAAAAAGCGTCAGTCTTTGAACCAATGTAACATGTACCTCACTTCAAAGAGGGGAAAAATGTGGACACTTTAAATTGTCCTAACTGATATTGCACATTAAATTTGATAATTATTAACACCATTTCATCCTAAATCATCTCTTTTCAACCATCTAATTAATTAATCTTCATTATTTAACTACATTCACTAGTTTTTCCTATTAATCAAATAATCAATGTTTTTTGGCTAGTTCATCCCCTTTCATGCTAATTTTCATCTTATTTAATTAGGTAATGTGAATTATTTAAATTAAATTGCTTATGTCTTCTCATTCAATGAAACAATCTTTATTATCTAGTTAAATGCCATTAAACCCCCTTCATTAAATAAGTGAATTATTTAATAAAAATCCTAATTTCATCTATCTTGCACAATTAAAAAATTGTTTTAATTATCTAAATGGATAATTTCCCTCACCCTCCCACTTGCAAGGTAATATTCCCTTGGAATATTCCTCCATTTGAACTCCTCCAAAATGGAATATTCTTGTAACAAACTTCCTAACAACTTCCTATTTTTTTAGAAGTGTGCTTCTTTGAATCAATGAGAGCCATTGATTAAATCCTTGATCCAAGTGTCAACTTGCATTCTCATCCATTGATGAGAATCCTTAATCCATTCCTTCACCCATCATTGATTCTCATCCATTGATTGATCAAATCAATCTTGACCATTGATTCAACCATTTATCCTATAAATACTCCTCATTTCTATGAGAAATGGATCCACTTTCATTTAGAGTAACTAGACTATACTGAATTTTATAGCATTCATCCATTAGTATTTCAAGAATTTAGAATCCATTCTAGCATAGCTTTGAATCAATTTTAGCTTAGTTTTCATCCATTTTAGCTCATCTTTTATCCATTTTCATCAATATTCATCCATGAAATCCATTTGAAAGCATGTTTCAATCTAGGGATTGGGAAAGGGCTGAAATTCCACATGAATGCAACACCAATCCCCTAATGGGATGAGGTTTGAGGCATTTAACTAGTTTTCATTATGCATTTCTTGTTAATTTTATGTTTAATGACTTACTTCATTTGATGTTTTCAAGTATTTCATTGGGAGCTTGACTTAACTAGCTAAATCTTTGTTTGTTTCATGTAGATCTTGTAGACCTTTAGCTTAGGTTATGATGATGCTCACAATATCATTCCTGAAACCATATGTAATCCTATCATTGGTCTTATATGGGATGTTGCATTGCTAAACTTGGCGTCTTATACAACATGCTTCATCTCCTTAAACTAGACTTTATCAAGAATCCTATCGTACAAACACTCATTGATTGGAAATAAGATCTAAATGATTGTTGACTCGTTGGTCTAGTTTTTCTTATCTTTTTATTGATTTATCTTTGGTCATGTTCCTATGCACCTCAAGGAAGTACACAAGTGATGAGAGGAGTGATGATGGATCATGGCCTTTTTCACTTTGATTTCTATTTGCATTTTATCTTGGCAATATAACTAGGGAAACTAGGTTTCTTGTGTGTGAATAGGTTCCATTTGGCATAATCAAAATATACTATGCAAGTTAAAGGTCATCTAATGTTTTCTTACATCAGGAATAACATGCTTTGTGGTCACTTCCTCACATATTCCAATAAGGATCTATTGTTACTAGTATGCATCATGACATTCCTTGTTTGCAATGTGTCTATTTTTTGCAAAGGGATAATATCTCTCACCTTGGTGTTTGTTATTCATTTCCATAATAAAATTCTCTATGATGATAATCGTGCATTAAAATTAAATTTCAAAATCTATTAGAAAGATCTCATATCAATTCATTCCATTTCATTCATTTCATTTCCTTCATCTAACTATTCCTCATTCTTACTTACATGATGTAGAGCAGGGATAGAGAATCTTGCACCAACTCCAATGAAGCAAACTTTCAAGGTATCAAGCATTAAATGGTGGGTTTTGGGCCTCTAGGCCTCAATCTCCTAGTAACCCTTCCTAATTAGTTTTTCTATCATAACTACCTGTGTAGACCTCATATCCAAACTATAAAGGAATTTTTTAATACCCTTTTTGTCCTTTAACAACATATCTAAGAATTGGATGGGGTTGTTTTGTAACACAGGGGTCTATTTTTTACCGTCTCATTTTGCACTAGGCCTAATTAGGCTTGAACAACTTGGTAGCAATGAGGTTTTCAATATCCAAGCCTTAAATCTTCACACCAACTCCTCAAACATGTCTTATGGGGTCTACAACATCCATCCCAATCACTGGAAACAACTTCCCAAAAGCTTTTTTTCAAACCCTAAGTCCTATGCAACTTCAATGCCTAATACATGAGGAAATTAGGCCAAGGAATCTACTTAGCACATGCTGCACACCTCCTCTGCACCTACAACTTTATAGAAACCAAAAATAACCTAATTAAAACCATTCCACCAAGTTTCATGAGGTTTCACCGGTGGAATGGTGAGATATTCATTTTTCTTCCTTCAAGGCACTAAACCTAGGGTTTTCAACCAGTCGGGTAAATTTGCTCTAAAACACTCAAATATTAATGAAATTTAATAAGAGAAAGTGCAATAGAAAGTAGACTCAATGCTCCATCAATTCCAATTTGTTTTAGACCATGAACTGACTATACAAGGCCGTACCAAGCTCTAAAACAACAATGTAACGTTCAGAAATACAGAAACAAGGATGTCTTTTATTGATTTTGCTTCAAAAATGTAACAACTGACCTTGGTTTCGACCTCCACAAGGATATTTAAACATGTACCAACCATTTACAACTTATTTTCAAACTACAACCATTCTAATTCCTTCATTTACACTTGTGTCTTTTCATATTCCATATTTTGCAACATTTGCTACATTGACAACATTTTGCAAAATTAACAACTTTAATAGATGAAACTTGACCCACCAACACTCTTAACGATCTAATATGGACTCTAACACACCTAATATGGTCTTAGATGAACTTATTACATAAAACCATTGTAATAAAACCAAAATTACAACTTGCACTTAACCTATTGAACCTAAGGTGCTCTTGCACCGTACTCCCAGGCAAAGAAAAGATTCAAGATCTGCTTGAATAGAAGGTAGCAACTTGAGAATCATGTCTGAAATCCCTTGCGTGATCTACATAGACCCCTACATATGAGCTTCTTTGAAATAGTGCCATAGTGGCTTCATCTTTACTTGAGGTTTCTTGAACATGTGGCGTAGGTAGGTGAACTTGGCAAAATAAACAATTGCTGAGAACTTGGAACAAAATAAATAACAACCTTGATTACCCTACTTCTCACACTCTTTTGGTGAACTTCTCAACATAGTAATATCTACCCCTTGCTTGCATTTGGAATCTCCAACCTGCAATTGCTTCCTTTCTTCATGATTGATTGCACGCATTTCAATAGCACCTCGCTCTCCCTCCGTGGCTTGTTTCAATTTAACTTTAGGTTTCTCACCCATTGAGTTTGTAATCTCAACAAGAAAATTATTTTCACTGCCATCTATTACAAGAAACAAATCATATCTAACTTTCAATACTCCCTTGTGAAATACTTGAAAAGAAAGTATGGATTGAAAACCAACACTACAAGTTCTTTATCACCGAAACCTACCATATCCCATGCTGCTTTCTCCTTAAGTCTGCACAATCAATAGACCTTTCCTTTGCTATGTTTATTTCAGTTTGCAAAATAGAAAATGAATCCTTTTGTTAGTAGTCAAACCTCTCAACTACATCTTGTATAGGGGTACCCTCCCCAAACTACCTAAGCAATGCAAAAATATAGTGGATTGCATCCTCACATCTCATCTTTCAATGCTAAATGTTTGTAAACACATTGAAGGTTTTTCCTTCCCATCTTAGAAACCTTGGAGTGTTATCTATCATCAAATTAACATGCCCTTGCAACAATTCTTGAATATCTAATGGAAATTGATCAATCCTAGTTGCTGTCATAACAATCATAGGTATATTTATACTAGCAAAGCACTTATCTCCCTTTCCTATGGCTTGTACATACTCCTTCTCCCTTATCAAGATAACACTAGATCCCAATTGTGACTCTTGGTTGTCATCTTGCAATGGTGTAAGGGTATATGAAACTGCATCCTTCACTATGGTATAAATGTTCTTTCTCTCATCATGTTTTTCTTTCCTATCATATTTCCAAGGTCTCCCTAGAAGAAAATGGCACACATCCATGGGTATTATATCACATAAAACCTTATCTTTGTAACCTCCTATGTAGAACTCCACCCAATTTTTTTCATTTACCACTACTTGTTTCCCTTTATTAAGCCATGAAACTGTATATGGAGTGGTATGAGGGATTCTAAATCCAACTCAAGCTTTTCAACCATCTCAACAGAGACCAAGTTATCTATACTTCCTAAATCAATGACAACTTTGCAAAATTTACCTTGGCACTTACAAGTTGTTCTGAAGAGAGACTTCCTTTGTGGTGGTTCCTTCTCCTTTGGCCCTTTGATCAGATTTCTCCTCACCATGAGAGACTCACCAACTTCTGGATTAACCTATTGTGATGAAGAATGCACACTTCAATGTAACGCCCCCGCCATGCAACCCTAGGGGAAGTTGCACTTAACAGCATAAACACAATTTTTTTTAAAAAAAAAAACAAAATAAAGTGAATGAAGGTTCACTACACAATGCCAACAACCCCTAAGGTCACGAGACTAAGCTTACATTAACCCGATTATGAAACATGCATTAAAACCATTACATATAATGATTAACAATTAATTGCTCATACATTCCATACTTTATAAAATTAAATCAGAGATATAAGCATTCCATGTGATCCCAATAATATACTTTGCAATATGATTACAATGCTCATTCCCCAAATGAGATACCTCCAAAATAAACAGGATTACAATTACAACTTCCACCTCATTACAAAGAGGGGTATCAATTTACATAATAACTAAAAGAATAAAGTATGCAGAAATGGATCACACGAGCTCTCCAACCAGAAGTCTCGCCCATACGAACGTCAGCCAACCCAATGGATTTTGGTGCATGTTCCACCCAACCATGTGATACCCGAAGGCTCACCCCTCGTGCTAGGAGATAGTAACCAGGATTCTTAGGCAAGACCTTCTACCCCTAGACATAGGCTACACAAACTGATACGAAATAAATACAAGTTCACATCACATGAATCAGATGGTCAAATGAACAACACTAGTATGAATCTGACATCACTGACTTAGGTTACATTGCTTCCAAACATAAAATAGATCGAGAGTGTCACCAAGATCATACACACAAACAGTTGACTTAGGAAGAGTGTCATCGCATAGGCTCATCATGGGATATCCTTTGGGAATCTTCCTAGGCTCCGACCCCCATTATGGGTTGTCTTGGTGGCCTCTACCAAATCCCGACACCCATACTCACTCATGGGGAATCAAATACCTCGTGGGGACTAGATGATGATCTTTTCCATTCCTGTGCCTTCTCCCATCTCATCCCAAGCCCACAAGTCTCTTTGGGTCCATGAGCGAGGCATAATTAATCTTGTTTAATGTTTGATGCAACCTAAGCTTCTAAAAGTTTTATTTAGTTATCACTGAATTAACCAACTTGCAAAGAGTTTCCCTGACACCACTTTGTGTGTCGGCCCCCATTGCAAGCCACTCTTCTAGACAACTCATGGAGTAATTCCACACTCAAGGGTACATACGTGCAACCTAAGGAGAATGACTCCTATAGAGGACCTCAAGTCCTCACATCCCGTTCTCAATAACCGGGTTAAAATTGGATAAGATTTGACGCACTACCCCCAAGAGTCCAAAGGTTGATTATCAAAATGACAACCCACAACAGGATACAACCCGCTAGCTAGAAGACTTCAAACAATTACTCTATACTCCCAACATTGAGCAAGAATGAATAAACATTAAAAACATTTCCATCAATTAAAATAAGCTAACGTTTGGATTTCCTAAATCCATTCAATCATAGTTTTCTTTTCTTGCATTTGAAATAAATAAAAGCCATTCATGTATTTTAAGTTTCACCACCAAATTCATAGTCAAAGCATTTAATAATCAAGGTCATTTGACTAAAATAAATCATCTATTAACTCTAATTTCACATCTATAATCATAATCAAAACACTTAAATAATGGAGTCATTCAACTAACATTTAAATCGATTTACTTATTCTAGGTTTACTATTATTTCCATATTAAATCATTTAAATAAATCAAGGCATCTATCTTATTCAATAAAACTTATTTCACACTAAAATACCCTGTTCATTAAATATATATAAATTTCACTAAAATATCTATTTATTTAAATATTTCCATCTTCTTAATAAAGCAACTTTAATTTCCTTATAAAACAATTTAATTGAACTACAATTTATTTTAAAATCATACATATATAAATATACATGTATATATACTATGCATATATATATATATATATCTAATTAAATATATATACATAAATAGATAAATCACATATATTTATATATTTAAATTAATTATTATTTAAATATTATAATAATATTATATATATAATATATTATATATTATATATATAATATAATATAATATAATATATATATATTATATTATATATTAATATTAATATAATATTAAATAACAACATAAAATAAAACATGTATAAAATATGGAACAAGACTCAAAACTTTCAATGTACTGCTTTTTAAAGTTCACCTAACCCCAACAGTCACGAATACCATATACATGTGTCAATGGTGGTTGGCGACACACCATGGTCAAGTAGGGCCATGTCCCTCGCGGTGTGACATAGTCCCAGCTATTTCGGACCAAGGGTTTCAGGTGGTGCACACGCTTCATGGTCGCTTCTACGCACGGGCTCGGTGGTGTGGTGCACACTGCGGGGTCGTCGGGCCGCTGACTGCAGGATAGCAATGTGGGTTTGACCTCCCACCCCACAACAACAAAACAAAAATTTATTTATTTTATTTTTATTCCCTGCGTTGCCCATGGCGAAAAAATAGGGTATTTTTTTGGGTTTAACCCAAAATCCAAAATTTTCAAATATAACAAATATATTTGTATATATATTTGTGAATATATCCATGTATTGATATGCATGGGTATATTCATAAATATATATACCCAGATTTTAATTTCTAACTTAAATTGTGAAAATAATCCAAATCCATTGCAAGAACATAATTTATTTTCTAAAACAACAAGAAGGGTTTCAAAATCTAGTTTTGAAATATAGTTTTCTTTGATTTTCATCCTATTTCTTGGTGTAAATTCTTGTTTAGTTTCCATTTCCAAATCCATCACACATTTGCAAGTTTGAATGCATTTTCCTTGTTTTCTATTGATTCTAAAACAACATTTCCAAAATTTAAAATTCTTTCAAATGAAGCAAGAATTAAAAGAAATAAAAGAAGGCACCTTGTGTTTTCTCCCTAAATTTGAAGCTTTCAACAATGGTGAATCCAAGCACTCCTTCAACTCCAAATCAACCACACCAAAGCAAAATTCTCCACCCAAAAATAAAAATTCCAAATAACAATGAAATTTCATTGCTTACATAGAACATCCCCAAATTTGGTCAACCCCCAAAAATATCCCACCCACTAAATTTATTGGGCTTTTGGAGGATATTTCTTATTTTCTAAAATTTAAAAACACATTTATTTTCAAATCCTATTTCATTGCATTTTCAAAATTTCATAACAAACCAAAATCTCAAGGATGCAATAATATGACTTATTCAAGATTTCCAAATGTGACATTTAAATACATGTCTATTTTGTTATTATCATTTAACTTAGATATCTAGTATGGTTTCCATTCCCATTAACAATTTAAATTTAAATATGCCATAATGGCAAAATAACTATTTCATTTAATTTATCACCATAGCCTAATTAATCCATAGACTAAAAATAGTTTTGTTAATTAAATAAAAAATAACCAATGGAACAAATGCATTACAACATTGAAATTAAAATATGTCAAATCATCATTAAATCATATCTACCATTTAATAACCATTAAAATAAGGAAAGAAATAGTTAACCCGAGAGGAAAGAACTAGATTAACCCCCACTAAACTCAACGATAACTATGACTAGGGTGATGACTTGGCACGGGAAACCTAGCTACTATCTCCCAATCGATTACCATTGGTAAATGGACACACTCAAACCTGTGAAACCAGGTGGAGTCGATGTCATGTACTTGTCAACCTGCAAGCCAAGAGTATGTCGAACATGCAATGTACATATATATATATAAAATAAGACTCATCGTGAAGTGGAAGTATCAGAATCATAGGGCGCTCGCAAGCGAGTGATACAATCCCGTCCCCTTCAGCAATACAGGCTCTAAAACTGACAAGTCTAACAACCACAATATAATTAAAGCATAAGCATTTTAAATTAATTTAGTGTTACACAAATTCAAAACATGGCATAATGATAACATCTAAATAAAATCCCATCACATCAAAATATAGTGTTTACATCGCTTAACAGATAGCGGTCAAAATAACCATGTGCCAAAATGGAGTGCTAACAAAAGTGAAGCATACACAAAAACAATGATCGATCCAATGAGCAAAATGGAGGGGTGCTACATTCACAATCATCTCCTCTTGTACAAGTTGAGTTCTTTCTTTCTCCTCCAAATGAAGTGTAGTATGATTTTTCAGTGCATTGCCATGCTTGGTGACCTACAAACTTTATTATTTATAACATTTACCCGTGGAATCGACTTTGAAACTCCCTTGGTTTCCAACATGCCCCCTTGAATACGATCTACCTCCACTCAAAGCCACCCTTGAATCTGATCTACTCCCCAAAGCCACCTCTTGAATCTGCAGCTTGCTCTTGACTGCTGCTTGCTTCTCCTTGAGGTTTTGTGAACTGCCCTCTATCACTAAATGCATCTCTTCCTCTAAAATTTCTTCCTCTACCCCTACTTTGCTTCTCTTTCCTTCTTTTCAATTTGTCTTCAGCCTTGATGGTCAATTGGTAGCATTCTTCCACCATTCTTGGAGTGGCGAGGCTTAATTCATCTTGGAGGTTGTATCTCAACCCATTCATATATCTTGCTACTATTTCTTCATCATCTTTTGTATGACCTGCCCTTATGCTCAATTTATAGAATTCCTCTATATATGTTTGCACATCCATCTCCTTTTTTTTGAGATTTTGAAGCCTCTTAAACAATTGAATAGTGTAATCAATAGATAGGAACTTGCCTTTGAGTTTAGTCACCATCCTATCCCAAGAGGTGATTTTGGACTTTCCCTTCTTCCTCCTTTCACTTTGTACATAATCCCACCAAAGCAAATCGTGGCCCCTCAATTTTGTCTTGTCCAATTTCACCCTTTGATTCTCTGGCACATCTTCATAGTTAAAATAGTCATCCAATGCTCTTATCCAATCTAGGATCTCTTCACCATCCATCATTCCTCCATACATAGGTAATTCCATCTTGATCTTATGATCATCTCCCTTGACTGCTTTCAAGAGTTTTGCCATCCTCAAGTCATCAAGATCCATCTCTTCCTTGGACCTTTGGGAACTTTCCTCTCCCCCTTCTTCTTCTTGGTCACTCAAGTCTCTTGTGACCATACCTCTCTTCTGACTTGTTTCCAGTGCAACAAGCCTCTCCTTCAACTCTTTCATCTCTCTTATCTCTTTAGCATGCTTTTCCTTCAACTCACTCAATTATCTGGAAATGACATTCCCTTTTGGAGGCATCTTTTTCTTTCTTCAACTCAATTTTTCTCTTCAGATCAGACCTATGCTCTGATACCATTACATTTTCTTCTCATCAATATTTCCTCTGTTAGTCCTCGCACTGACATGCACCCAATTAACATATCGATAAATTTTCTTTTTTTAAATTTTTTTTCAAAAAAATATCAAATTTCTTGAGGGGGCATCATCCTATCCCGCTTTAACTGAGGCATGTTGAGCATACTGGGTAGATCCTGAGTTGAATTTTCCTGATTATTCTTTGACACAACGTTCAAAATCATTGTATCAAAGAGTGGAAAAATGTAAACATGGAAAAATGTCCTAAGCTTGTAAACAATATTTTATCACTAATTTACATCTTTCCTACACAATTAAATAATTTTAATTATTTAACTATTCCTTAATACCACTTTTTTCTATTAATTAAATAATTTGGAATCATTTAATTAATTCACCTTATGTTTATTCTTCTTTTGATTAATTAAATAAATCTTATTTATTTAATTGCATCACTAATTACTCTCTTTTCTCATTTATAATTAAATAAATTGTTATTTATTTAGTTATTTATAATTATTTAATTATTTACCTATTTCCCTCCATCTATTATCAAATAATTGTTCCCAATTATTTAATATTTCATTTCCCTCTTTTCTTCTATAATTAAATAATTATTTTTAATTATTTAATTATTCATTTTCCCTCTCCTAAATCAAATATTTGTTGCAATTTTCTAATTTATTTATTCTTATCCAAGCCCTATTTCTCATCTAATTTCTTAGATCATGGTCCCTTCTCCCCACCCTCTCCCCACCCTTACCTCTTTTCCTCTCAATTCATCTCATCGATTGATCATCATACCTCATCACTTAGTCTTCACCCTTCATTTGAATTGGGATTTCTATAAAATGCCACCTATCAATTCCATTTCAAGGTTAACCATATTCTTCAAAGTTTTGCTATCATACAATCTTGAGATCTTGTTATCATATATATCAACATTGATCTTATCAAATATCTTGCATACTACAAATTTGAGAGCAAACAAAGCAAAATTGAGAAGAGCAATGGAGGAGAATCAACTTTGACATAGGAATTAAGGTTTTATTGCTTTATTATTTGATTTCCATTGTCATCTTGTTCTTCATTGTTAGATTAGGGTCTCTATGACTTGAATTTATGCAAAATGGATTACAATCTTGCAAATCACACCATACAAATATACATCCCAGCTACTTATAACAAATTTTTTGAATCTTCTAGAATTAGGGTTTTACAAGGTCCTTTTTCATTTGACATATTAATGGGAAAACCTTGATGTGTCAACGGGAAAAAAACCTTGACATGTCAATGGGAAAACCTTGATGTTTTAACCATTTTTTTTGGGTTGATGCCTTGAACACCACGATACATTATGAGTGTACAATATTTGCATGATCAGTCACCACATACCAATGATCTCCCACTTGGAGACTGATCAGGCTCCACACTAAACAATCTGCCACTTGGAGACTGATCCTGGACGACACCGCTGCACTTGTAGATCCCATTGGATTATAGGTCTGGCTAGTTTCTTATGTCCACCATTATCATTCATGAAGGCCAACGAAAATGGATGAGGAAATCAATTTCTCCCATGTAACTTCCTTTGTCAACATATCTGCAGTATTCTCAGTTTTGTGAATTTTCTCTAGCTTCAATTGTCCATCCTCCAAAATTGACTAGGTGAAGTGGTATTTGAGCTGTATGTGCTTAGTTTTTGAATTCAAACCAAAGTTATTAGCAAGATGAATGACACTCTGGCTATCAGTGTACAAAAGACTATCTTCTTGTCGTTGTCCCAATGCCTCTAGAAAATGTTGTAACCAAATCATCTCCTTGCTAGCTTCCATAGTAGAAACATACTCAACTTTAGTGGTTGAAAGCACAACCTTTTGTAGCCTTGAAATCCAACTAATTGTAGTACCTCCCAATAAAAACATACCCTGTAGTACTCCTCTTGCTATCAATATAACCCGCCAGATTAGAGTCAACATATCCTTTTAGGGTAGAATTTGTTCCTCCAAAACATAGTTTCTTTAAAATAGTGCCTCTTAAATATTAGAGAATCCATTTTACTACATTCCAATGTTCCATTCCTTGATTTCTCATATACCTACTCATGACTCCCACTGTATGTGCAATATCTGGCCTTGTGCATACCATTGCATGTATCAAGCTACCAATTGTTGATGCATATGGTATCTTAGACATTTTTTCTTCCTCCTCTTATGTCTTTGGACACATCTCCTTAGTCAACTTAAAATGACTAGGCAAAGGTGTACTAACGACTTTTGCATTTTGCATGTTAAACCTTTTGAACACCTTCTCTATATACTCACTTTGAGAAAAAAATAATTTTCTGTTTGTCTTGTCCCGTGTAATCCTCATACCAAGGATTTGTTTTGCTGGACCCAAATCCTTCATGGAAAATGAATTTTCTAATTTCTACTTAAGTTCATTAATATGCTGCATGTTAGACCCAAAAACAAGCATGTCATCAACATAAAGCAACATGATAATATAGCTGCCATTACCCAATTTCTTAAAATAAATAAAAAAATTAGAATGACATCTTTTGTAACCTTTTTCAGTCATAAAAAATATCAAATTTCATACCATTGTCAAGGTGCTTCTTAAGGCCATACAAAATATTCTTTAACCTGCACAAAAATTCCTCCTTACCCTTGACCTCATATCCCTGTGGTTCCTGCATGTATATTTCCTCTTCCAAATCCCCATGGAGAAATGCTATATTCACATCTAGTTGTTCAAGATGCAAGTCTTCCACAACCACAAGACTTAGAATAGTTCTAATAGAAGTCATCTTTACAAATGGAGAAAATATTTCATCAAAATCTATACCTTTTTTATGCAAAACCTTATACCACGAGTCTAGCCTTATATCTTTTCTTTCCTCCATCTTCTTCCTTCAACCTGTAAACCCATTTATTTTTCAATGCTCTTTTCCTGTAGGCAACTGGACTAAGTCCCAAGTTTGATTCTATAGCAAGAAATCCATTTCCTCTTTCATTCCTAGCTCCCACTGCTTTTTGGTATCTATCTACATTACTTCTTCATAACTTTTAGGTTCACCAGAATCAGTTAATAATATAGAATATAATGAGGGAGAGAATATTTCTGGAGGTCTAGTTATCCTTGTAGAACGTCTAACACTTGCAAGAGTCTGTGGGATAACTTGTTACTGAGCATTAGGTACCACTAGAATTTTATTTTCTGGAATCTCATCCAACACCACATATTCCCTTTTGGCTTGTTCATGCTTCTTTTCTTGTAGTTGATCCTTATACATAACCTTCTCCTTGAATATAACATCTCCACTCCTAATGATTTTATGATTTTTATAGTCCCATAACTGATAAGCAAATTCGTCTACTCTATATCCAATGAAGGTACATTTTTTAGACTTAGCTTGAAGCTTGGTTCTATTTTCAATATCAACATGGAAAAAAGCTTCACAACCAATGGTTTTAAGAAATGAACAGTTTACTTTTTTACCTATCCATGCTTCCTCTAGAATGCCACCATACAAAGGATTTGAAGGTCCCTTGTTTATTAAATAAACAACAGTATGTATAACATCTGCCCAAAACTGTAAGGGTAGTACAACATGCAATCTCATGCTCCTTGCACACTCCATAATGGTCCTATTCATCCTCTCAAACACACCATTTTCTTGTGGGGTTCCAAGAACTATTTTTTTCCTACAGATTCCATTGTATGAACAATAATTTTCAAATTTTCTACTGCAATAATCACCTCCATTATCAGATTTGAGACACTTCAACTTTTTTCCTGTCTCATTCTCAACCAAAGCTTTCCACTTTTTAAAAGTTTCAAATACTTTTGATTTTTGTTTTAGGAAATACACCCATGTTTTCCTAGTTGCATCATCAATAAAAGTAACATAATAACAAGATACACCAAGAGAAGATACCTGAGATGGTCCCCATACATCTGAATGCACAAGCTCTAATTTCTCACTCTTCTTATCTTTCCCAACTTTGAGAAATTGGACTCTTTTCTATTTTCCATAAACACAATTTTTGTAGAACTCCAAGTCAATCTACTTCATACCTGGTAGAAATTTTTTGGAGTGAAGGATCTTCGTCCCTTTGTCACTCATATGCCCAAGTCTATGGTGCCACAATTTTGTTTCTATCCCTTTAGCAAGTGCTATAACTATCTTAGTAGCAACTGTTTATGTAGTAGCTAAGGTAGAATAAGCATTACCAGTACACAAATACAATGTGCCTACCTTTTCACCTTTAGCTACTACTAATGTACCTTTAGTGACCTTCCAAACTTTGTTTGGAAAGGTAACTATGCAGCCTTCACTACATAGTTGTCCCACAAAAATTAAATTCCTTCTCAAATTTGGAGCATGCATTACCTCCTGTAGCAACCATTCATTTCCATTCCGCAACTTGATTTTTATCTTTCCTTTTCCAACAATTTGATAGGGTTCATCATCACCCAAATATACCTATCCAAAATCACCTTGAACATAATCTACCAAATATTTCCTATGGGGTGTGGCATGAAATGAAGCCCCTAAGTGTATTACCCAGGAATCATTAGCATTATCTAAACATACGATTAAAGCATTCTACAATTCAATTTATTACTTGCAACATTAGCTTCCTTACTGTCATCATGTTGTGTGTCTCCTTGTTTTCCCTTTTGAGACCAACAATCCTTCTTCAAGTGTCCTAGATTTCCACAGTGCCAGTAATCCATTCTTCCTTTGGATTTAGATTTTCCTTTCTTTGACTTCCCTTATGACTTCCCATGATTTGTAGGGATTTTTCCTCTCTCCTTTGTTCTTCCCCTGTTCTCTATAGTCAAAGCATAACCTGATGTTGAAGTCTAACATGTGCTTTTCCATCACATTTCCTCACTAAGGATAACACCAACAACATCATCAAATTTCAATGTATTTAAGTAGAGACAAAGTTACTTACAACCATTACCAAGCTATTCCAGCTTTCTGGCAAGGAACATAAACCAAAAGATCCCTCACCTCTTCATAAAAAAACAATTTTACAAAAGTTAACTAACTGGTAATTGTAATAAACTCATTTAAATGACCTGTCACAAATCCACCTTCAATCATTTTTAGATTAAACAAACATTTCATGAGAAATACCTTATTTGAGGCTAAGGGTTTTTCATACAATTTAGCCAAATCTTCCATCAAATCCTCTGTTGTCTTTGCTTTGCTTATATTGAATGCCATAGATGGTTCTAGCACAACCGAATGGTTCCTAGAGCCTTTCTATCCAAAGTCTCCCATTCTTCATCAAGCATTGTGGCCTCTTTCTTGGTTTTTCCTTTTAATGGCCACCATAAATCCTTTTGATACAAATAATCTTCCATCTGCATCTTCCATAATTGATAAATTTGGCCGTTGAACTTCTCAACCTTGAATTTTCCTTCTTCAATTGCTCCCACTCAAATCTAGAGGTTTCTTGCCAATCAACCAAAATACACGTGAATCTGATACTAGTTGTTAAGATTCAGGAAGATTGGAGCAATAAACACTAACAATTATATGTAGATTAAATAACCCATAAAATAACAATGAAGAATAACACAAAAGAGATAAACACAAAAAATTAACGTGGTTCACCCAATATGGGCTACATCCATAGAAACTCAGCCACCCAATGATTTTATTATCCATTGTAAAATAGATTAAAATCTTGTAAATCACACTACTTCAACATACATCCCAACCACTTATAACAAGCTTTTTGGAACCTTCTAGAATTAGGGTTTTACAAGGTCCTTTTTCATTTAACGTGCTAATGGGAAAACCTTGATGTGTTAACCATTTTTTTCAGGGTGATGCCCTGAATCCCACGATACGTTATGAGTGTACAATATTTGCATGATCAATTTCCACATACCGACACATGTAATATATTCACTCAAAATCTTAGATGGGCCACACATAAGGCTAAGGAAAATAACCAAAAAGGAAAATGAAACCTAAAGAAAATCTAGATTGTTAGTAGAATTGACACCATATGAAATGTAACACCCTAAAATAATTAAATCCAAACTAAGTTACAAGATAAATGAAAAAAATGAGGATAGAACAAAATCATGTAAAGTTATACCCCTAGTCTATATGTGGGAATTAATGGGTCACTTACCTCATGGTCTAGACATTCATGGAAAAATTCCTATCAAAATAATTAGGGTTGTGATTCTATTTACCATCTATATTTAAAGTTCAATTTACATTTTAAGAGTGAGGGAGAAGGTAAAGGTAGCATGGGGTTCAACAATAGTTTACAAAATGCATCTTACAATATTGTGCAAGTATAATATTTTTTTTAGAAGCTAACCTTGACTCTTAGGCTTAATGAAAAATATTCAAATTTCCATTTTAAATTTCATAAAAAACTTGTAAATACTTGGACCCTATATAGGAAATATCACTTTTGTATATAGTTTAACTATTGGAATTTGAACAAGTAGTATTGACACATACTAAACTTGACATAATAGGGAACATAGATCATGATAGATCATGACTAATAAAAAGAAAAGTGTGAATAAAATATAGAATTGAAATTAAGAGTCCCTTAATTTAAAAAAAATAGGTACATGTTGTGGTGGTCACAACAAACATAGGATGCAGTACTATCATTAAAATGGATATACTAATTATCACTACAAAGTAATAATTTAGTCATATTATGATTTCTTCTCTATATAGAGCACCCATTTTAGTGCTCAAATACGTAGCATATTTTAGGTCTCAATTAGCATCTTCCCTATTCTATTTCTAGTTTTGGTATGTTAAACTTTATCTATGTTTCTATCTATTTTCCACACATGTCTAGGATTATATCAAACTACACTTTACTATATTTAAGGTGATGTCCTTGTGTTTGTGATAGTTTCCTAGAATGTATTTGATCAATATTGTCCAATAATTGATCTTGTGTTTTTATTTTTAAACAACTTTATCTAGATGTCATTTCTATTTTTTCCATTTTTTATTTGTTATTAATTCCAACTCTTCTCATTGATGATTATAAGTTAATAATTTTTTAATATTATAATTTTCAAGAAAGTTTTTTTTAATTTATTTGAATTATATCTACAGAAAATGGTAGACCTTTTAAGAAGCCTTTATTTTATTCTTATTTTCAACAATTTGAGAGTATCCTTTAGGAACTATATTATCCACCATTCAATTTATTGATAGCTTCATCCATTTACAATAATATACTTGCAAGTTTTTAGTAATATGCTAGAACTTGTGTTTAGTTCTTGTAATATGCTACAAATTGTGTTTAGTTTTTGTAGTTAACTATATTCCCATTTATTTTATTAAAAGAATTATATCTATATTATTATTTTTATTTGATCCCAACAATATATTTTATGAAACTTTTTTTTCTTACAAAATATTTCTTTAAGATCCTCTTTCTAGTCTTGAAACCCTTATTCTATTAGCCCCTTTATATCCCTTTCCATTTAATTCTTATACTTTATTATTTATTTTCTACACATAGAATATCACATATGTTCCTTTATCATATCTTAAATTGTAGACGTTTATCTACCTTCTTAGTACATAGCACATCATGATGCATTTATATAATTTATTAGGATTGAAAAAAAAAAAAAAAGGATTTAATTGATTAAAATTT
>VDFB02047230.1:43751540-43764430 GCA_007258455.2 Sequoia sempervirens
AGCACTATATATTTCATGGATCTTGTGGAGGACCTAAAATTTGCACTATCCCTAGATGACAACCACTTTTCTTACAAAGGAAACTCTCAAGCCATTATAGGTTCTATGGAAAGATGATCAGTGAGGTTTTCCTCACCTAACATCTCAATTCCTACCTCCTCCAGCCTCTATCTTCCTCGTCCACCCTGTTAATGTTATTCATCTTGCTATATTTTATTCTTGTAAGCATGGAAGATCCTTCATATAATATTACAAGCCCAAAGATGCAATACAAACACTTATTCTTTCCTAAGACTTGGATTGGGTTGGCAGTGGGAAATACAATAACACAAGAATTGGTTAGAATTTAAATTACCATTTTATTAGTGATTATTTGGTCATACACCCCATAGATATATTATTTTGGGTATCTTTATTACTATTGCAAATTATATCTCTTTTTTTTGGCTTGAAATATTTTAATGTTTAACTAACCTTTGTACTTTTATTCCTCCAAATTTAAATTCAAAATATATTAGTTATCATAATAACATATAAATTTGGACCAAGTGTTGGACTCTAATGTCACTAGTATCTTACCCATATTCTTTGATGTACCTTATAATTATTTTAGTTTGTCAATTATAATTTTTTAAGAACTCATTTTATGTACTAAGAGTAAGGGATACACATAAACCCCACTAGTATAAAAAAATTAGGGATTGAAGATAATAAGAGATAAACCCAAAAATTGAAAAAGATAAATATAAAATTATTGAATAGCCACAAACAATAAATAATAATATGGTACCTATGGTGTAATTATAGTAGTCCATTTTAGGAAAAAAAATTGACACTAGAGAAATGCAAAGTCAATAAAAGATTGGACATGCATGAGGAATTATTTTAATATATTTTGAACTTTCAACTTAAAGAAAAATAATAATGGTATGACCATATAAGCAAAAAATTTAAGGAATTATAATGAAAAACACAAAATAAAAATACTAAGATGAAAAATGTACAAAAAATTGTTTTTAAAAAATGATTCTAAAATTCAACTAATATAATGGAATATTACAATTATGAAAAATGAATGATATAAATATACATCTAATTGTAGTAAATGAAAGGAATCCATGGAGAGAAACCTAATGTATAAATCATTTCATGAGGGGGAATCACTCTTAATTTTCATTCCTCATATTATGGGAAAAAAGAGACAATTCAACAATACTTACTTTTTCTTACAGTCGGTAGGGGAAAATATATCAACTGTTATAATTTGCCATGCAAGATGTCCAGCCGCTACTGTCATAAATAAATAAAATGGCCATCCTGTACACAATATAACCAACCAATTAATATTTTTTAATCTTTTTTAATATTATAAATCATCTGAAATACTTACCAAGACTAGCATTGAATCCACTAAGTATAAGGCCACTTATGCATGCAATACTAAATCCAGTAATCCAAGTTTTTGTTTGGTCTCCAAATAGTAATGCAGTTGATTTGACACCAGCTTTAATATCATCTTCTTTGTCCTTTAAAAAAATAATAGATCATACCATGCATGCACAAACGAAATAGTAAGATTCTATATTAAAGAAACTTGAAATATTTATTTCCAACATTATTAATATGTGCCAAGAGACCATGTAGCATACCTGATGAGCATAGATAGTGTCATACACAAGGGTCCAACATACTCCAGATGTGAAGAGAGGAAAGATAACATCTAGGTCTATACTACCCTTTATTGATGCCCATCCTAGAAGAGCACCCCAACTGCATACAAATCCTAGATATGCTTGAGGCTACAAATAAAACCATGAAAGTTACTCTTAGTTAGATCATGATAGTATTTTCCCAATGCAAAAATAAATAATGATCCCAAATAAGTTCATAGTTTACTCATAGGAAAAATATTTGAGTCTAATTAATTCAAGTATATAAATCTATCATAATCTAATAAAAATAAATGAAAAAAAGAGAGGATAAAATAAAGATGTGTGTAATGAGAGATTAAATGTAAATATAAAATTAAAAATTGGAGTTATTTTCCTTTTTTAGCCATACAATCCCATTTGGATGGTAGAAGAATATATTTATTAGATATTTCTTACCCAAAATGTGAATCTTTTCAAGAGAGGATATATTGAAACTAGCAATGGCCATGGTGCTCCCAAGATGCGACTGTTAATGCAAAGAAAATAAAATGAATATAATGTTAGAAATAAGTGTATTAAAAAAAATCATGGCTTGAATTGTACTAAGTGAATTATTTAAGTATATATGTATCTCCAAGGTGTAGTCTAAGTAATGAAGAATAAAGTTCACAATATACAAAAATATTAAAAATTAGATCATTTTATCATAATTCATATAATTATAAGATGAGCTTGAATTAAAAAATACACTAACCAAGTATATATTGTTTTGACAATATATAAAAGAAATAATAAAGAAGCAACCAAAAATTAAATCATCATTCCTAACAATAGAAATAGTATACATGAGGGAATAATTCATTCTACAATATTGTGAAATAGGATAAAATAAAATACTAGATTTTAGTTTGGTGACAATGGTTTTATGATTTATACTAAAACACAAAATTGATGATTAATACCTAGTGTTCTATAGGATCATGAGAAAGATGAAATTTATTTCATCCTTCTTAGGAGGTTGTATTTCATACCATTATTTTTGCATCATCAATCTACAATAATAAATTATTATTTTTTCACTATTTAATCACAAGAAATGTTAGGTATAGACCCAAAAAGGGGGATAATAAGGAGGTGGATAAAAGTGTAAAATGGGAACCTCCAACTGTGCTCTAATGCAAGATAAAAATTTATAATGAACCTAAGAGGGACAAAACCCCTTTAGAAGAAGGAAGAATGTGTAGGGAGTGTGAGTGTTTGAGTGTTAATCATGGGCTTTGGTAGTGATGGATAGAGAAAATACATAGAAAATTGATTAGTGGTTTCTTATTCCAAATAATGGTAGGTAAAAATGGGAAATTATATTTTTACTAACAATACTTGGTTTTCCAACCCCTCTATAATATTGCACTTTGACCATTTTAGCAAGCTCAATCTAAGGTAAACCATAATCCTCTATTTTTTAGATTTCTACTAATTTATGTTAGAAATTAAAAATGGGTCATAGAAAATGGATATCATATGAAGGCATATGCTCCTAAACATGATTATTATTTTTTCTACACCACCAATACCCCACTTGAAGAAATGGAATGAAATTATTTTAAGGGACAAGGAGATGAAATAGTGTGTATTATGTATGAATAGTTGTAGATTCTTCTAACCCTAACTATTAATACCATCAATTTTTCTAGTGATAATTTGATTCCTATGAGTAAACCTGATGTAAGGAGACTCTCCCTTGAACAAAATCCTACACAGATACAATTTTTAGAAACAACCTATAAATTTTAATATATCTTTATAAAATCTATTATAAATATGCAATAAAATGCATTACAAGGATCTGGTCACAAGACCACTATTACAGAAAATGGGCTACAAATACATGTAGAAAATAAAAAATACAAGTATTCAAATGGAAACAATGGCAACTAAAACCTCAACCTTCACTCTATACATAGTCTGGAGAATTTTAGGGAAGACCACTTGGTGTTTTGGTGAAAATTTCCTAAGTACCATATTGGAATAGTAAGTAATAGAGCAACAGTTTTGTGGTCCACATTGCTCTACTTTGTAGAATCTTATCATGTGGTTCTAAGGTAATAATGGTATGTATTGAAGGTATCTATATCCAAATTTTTAAGGTTTCATGTCTTCCATAGCTGAAGATATCAACGATAGAGTATCAGGCTTAGTAGAAGCAAAGTTATTGGTGTAGAGTGCATATAGGAATGCTCTGCATTCCATCATAGATGATTATTATGCTATGTGGTTTTGAGGAAGTATTTGAGGATGTAAAAAGTGTATGCAATCCAAGTGGCAAGTGATTTGGTGGTCCATGTGTTGAGTTGTGGATGATCAATTGGATCATTCAGCTGTTGCTTCACCAATTTCATTGTGTGGTGTCGACCTAAGGGTTTTTGGGTTGTGTGGAGTTGAATTATGTAAGGATCAAAATTATGGAAATAATTATAGGTAATTTTGACCTATTTTGGTAAAGAACATGTTTTGGTTTATTCCGCAAGGTATGATGTATAGATTTTGTGTGAGATGTGATGTAGAGTGAAGTGTGAAAGATGATAACGGTGAAGTATGAAGTGTGTAAAGTCAGTTTTCTAAGCTTAATTGGAATTGTATCTTTAGCATGTTGCAGATGCATTGTTAGCAATTCAAAATATAACAATGAGTCATTCTTCTATTCTCTTTTCTATTCTACATAGTGAGTCCTTTGGGTAGTGAGCTCTTGGTAGTGAACCTTTCTTTCTGGACAATGATTCCTTGGATAGTGAGTCCTCCAATCTGTAATCCATTGTAACCAATATAATATGTTGTGAGCTAATCCCCATCTTGTTTTTTTCCCTTCATAGGGATTTCCATGTAAATTTGGAATTTTTATGTTACTTGTGGTGCATGCTTCAACTTTTCTTTTCCACTTCTATACATTTGATTAGATGATATGAATGCATGTTTAAGTTGATGAAGTTAATGACTTTCAATGAATACTGATTCACCCCCCTCTCAATATTCTAAGTGTTCAATAATTGCTATCATAGCTTGGTTCCTTCAATTGGATTAATTGCTAAGATAGGTATTGGAGGTGGAAAACATGGAAACTAGGAGGTATCCTATCCCTCTAGAATAGATTATCAAAGAAGGGTTTACTAAAGAAGACTATGAAGTTGATATGGAAGGATAACTTAAATCTCCTGATGAGGGCACAACCCAAGACATAGAAAATAACCCACAAACAAGAGAATAATTTTATTATTCAGAAAATGGAGCTTCTTACATGCAGAGGATCTCAATCCCCAAGTTCTACAACACATGCAAGTCACAGAAAGCTACAGAATAACCCTTTCGCAATATGCGAGCTTGTTCCCAAAAAGCTACCCAAAAATTAGAAACCCGCCCATAAATAGAGCTCCTCAATAGTTTGGAGCCAAAACAACATTCAAATTTGAGTTTTAGGCAGTTTGGCGCGAAAATTTACAACATGAAGTTCAAATTTCAAAAGAGCATTTGCAATTGTATCTTCTAGAAAGTGCACCAACTTCGAGGGCCATAACTTTTGATTCGAGACTCGGTTAAGTGAACGTTTGAGCAGGTCTCAAAGTCAATAGCACTCAAAATTTGCTCGCCAATTTCAGAAAGTTTCAAGGCCGTTTTGGAAACTCTAAGTGCCTCAAATCCAACTCAGAAGATTTTCAGGTACAAATCTGGGAAACTAAAACTACAATATCTTTCAACCCAGGAATAGAAAATAAAAACCATAAATTGGGAATTTCATTATGACGAAAAGGGTATCCAAAAATGTAAAAACATCTAAAAACTGATAAACCTGAAATTTAACTATTTTTGGGTGATGCAAGATTGCCCTTACACCACTGGATGCTCCTGCATCAGACACCTAGGGTAATTTGAGAAGTGACCCCGTCAAGTCTCAGATGGTGGAGGAAAACCCAAACGATCAACCTCTTCCTTAGGCAACCAAGATAAATCTTCAACAGGCCTTCCTTTCCATTTCACCAAATATTCTTCATACTGCCTGTTCCTGGTACTCCTTCCCACACGACTATCCAAGATTTCTTCAATCTCCTCCTTTTCTAAAGTAGATGCTGGAATCCCACACTGTTCCATCATTGGTACCTCCTCTATGCCACCTTCATGATACTCTATCAAATCTAAAATGTTGAACATAGGGGAAATGTTGAATCCATCCAACAACTCTACCTCATATGCATTCCCTAAATCATGCCTCTTCAAAATTTTTACAGGACCGAACTTCTTCATCTTCAATTTGTTATATGTTCCCACTGGAAACCTTTCTTTCCTCAAGTGGACCATCACTTCATCACCAATCTGAAACTCCTTATACCTCCTCTTCTAATCTGCCTTAGCCTTATATTGCATATTCATCATGTTAATATGTTATCTTACCTTCTCATGTATATCCTTGATGTGTCCTGCAAAATCTTCAGCTTTAGCACTTATTTTCTTCTCATGGTCTATCTTCCTCAATTCTGGAGCTGTTATGGGGCTACCTCCATACACAATCTGGAATGCTGATCTACCAGTGCTTCTATTGACAGAATTGTTGTAAGAAAATTCTGCCTGGGGTAAGATCAAGTCCCATCCCTTGGGTTTTATCTCCTACCAAACATCTCAGTAGGTTACCCAGACTCCTGTTAACAACCTCTGTCTGCCCATTTGTTTGTGGATGGTGTGTAGAACTGAACTTCAACTCTGTCTTCAGCTTCTTCCACAAGGTCCTCCAAAAGTACCCACAAATTTGGTGTCACGATCTGGAAACAATACTTTGGCGGACCATGTAGCCTCACCACTCTTTGAAGAACAAGTCAGCAATGTGGACTGCATCATGGGTCTTCTGACATGGAATGAAATGTGTCATCTTTGAAAACCTATCAACCACCACAAAGACTGAATCATTCCCTCGTTGTGTCCTTGGCAAACCAAGAACAAAGTCCATGCTTATATCCTCCCATGGCCTCTCTGGTACAAGTAAGGGTTGATATAAGCCTGTATTCTGGCTCACTCCTTTAGCCATCTGACATACCCTGCAACTTTGTACAAACTTCTTCACATCCTGTGACAACTGATGCCAATAATAATGTTCACTGATAATGGCGATGGTCTTATCCCGACCAAAATGTCCTGCTATTCCTCCACTATGCTTCTCCTTTATCGCCTCTCTCATGGAACTCCTCAAAATACACAATTGGTTTCCCCTAAACAACATGCCATCTTGGATTATAAAATCCAATCATTTTGTCCTGTCTAATGTAATAGGCTTCTTTTAGGCTTTCCAAGCTTTTGAAAAATTAGGATCTTCAAGATACAAGGTCTTGAGTTCGCTGAACCCAACCACTAACTGCATCCCTGTCATCAATGTATGCCTCCTACTTAAGGCATCCGCGAACCCTATTTGACTTCCCACTCCTATGTTTCCAAAACAAAGGTATAACTCTGCAAAACTTACCATTTCATATGCCTCTAATTTTAATTTTCCTCTGACTATTTAGGTACTACAAGGCCTCGATGATCAATATATAGAACAAATTCCTTCGGCACAAATACAATAATGCTCCTTCATTTCTTTAATGCTTGAACTAATTTATGTGCCCCCATCATATAGAATACTTTCTCTTGGCATCATTTAACTTTTCACTGAAATAGGCAATGGGCTTACCTTCTTGACTCAACACTGCTCCAATTGCACAACCACTGGCATCACAATCCACCTGAAACACCTTGTTGAAATCTAGGAGGGTTAGAACAGGTTGCTCTGTCACCTTCTGCTTCAACAACTCAAAACTTTTGGCCGCTCCAGTGCTCCACTTGAATTCTTTTCTATCTCCTCTCATTGTTTCAGTCAGGGGTCCACAAATACTAATGAAGTTTCTAATGAACTTTCTATAAAAACTAGCCAAACCATGGAAAGATCTCACCTCTGTAGCAGTTCTTGGGGTAGGCCATTCTAGAATACCCTTCACCTTCTCTGGGTCCATCTTGAGACCTTCTGCTGGGACAACAAACCCCAAGTACACTAACTCCCTCTTCACAAAACTGCACTTCTTCAGATTAATCAACAGTTTCTCTTCTCTTAACTTCTCAAAGGCTCTTCGAATATGCATCAGATTCTCATCCAACGCCTTACTGAAAATCAAAATATCATCTTAAATACACAATAACAAACTTTCAAGAAATTCTTAGTACTTTCATTCATATATGAATGTGTTTCTGCATTGTTAGCCCAAAAGGCATGACTACTAGCCACTGCATGTGCCCTTTGGTCTTGAAGGCGCTCTTCCATTCATCTCCCTCACGAATCCAGATTTGGTGATATCCGCTCTTCAGATCAATCTTTGTGAAGTACTGCGCTCCACTCAAACAGTCCATCAAGTCATCCATCCTTGGCAAGGAAAATTTGTACTTGATTGTTATCTTATTTATGGCTCGGAGAATCTGTACACATCCTCCACTCCCCCATCCTCTTTGGTGCTAGCAATCAGAGGGTACTCATACATGTGGTCTAAACTCGTGATCAAACATTTTCAACAACTCTTGAACCTCACTGCTCAACTCCTCATTTTCGCTAGAGTCATTCTATGAGCTACCTTATTTGGAAAACTGGCTCCAAGAATCAAGTCAATTTGATGACTGATCTTCCCTATGGGTGGTAAACCCTCAGGTACATTATCAGAAACAATATCCTGAAACTCATCCAACATCCCAGAAACTTCTTCTGGAACCTTCTCACTATCCTCCTTACTCACTCTAGGAATCAATGCATAACACACATGCTCATGCTTTATACCTTCTAAAAATTTTCTTCCATCTACATAACAAATTCTAGCACTACTGCATACCTTTTCTTCGGTCTTCTTCAGGGGTTTCAACTTGTGACAAACCCCATCCTTTGTCAAGGAATAAGTGTTTTCATGGCCATCATGTATAGCTCACCTATCGAACTACCACGACCTCCCCAACAACATGTGACATGCATCCATGGGGATGATATCACAGAGTACCTCATCATGGTAGCTCCCGATCTTGAACTTTACTAGGCACTGCTCATTGACCAAAACTTTGTGGTCTTTCTACAACCAAGCAATTTGATACGGATGCGGGTGCCTTTCCCTCTTCAGCTTCAACTTTGTGACCATCTCCTCTGACACCAGATTATCAGTGCTCCCACTATCAATAATGACATCACAACATTTTCCTTTACACTTGCACCTTGTGCGAAATAGATTCTTCCTTTGTTATGGTTCCTTTTCCTCAGTCACTAGGGCTCTCCTAATCACTAGGGCTTCTCCCTTTCAGCATCATCAGAATGTTCAGATTGGGCCTCCTCATCTGCATGTGCAACCCTTCCACGATCTTCTGGCCTTTTTTCTCGGCTTCTTTCCTTGTTAGGGACATCCATAGTTTGATGCCCTTCACCACATTAAAACATATTCCTTCAAAACCACCTCTTCCAAATCCTGTCCATATCTCCTCATCCCCACCTCTTTGATCACCAATCGCTGACCGCAGGGCTTTCATTCCTTTGGTTTCCCGCTGGTACCCACATCTTCACTTTCTTTTCATCATCATTTCGATTTCCTCAAGGTCTTCCATTGACCCTTCCAATTTTACCTCCTCATCCTTTTTGCTTGCCATCAAATCTTTTGTTCAACTTCTCTTCCACCTTCAGAGCAAACTGATACACATTCTCAATGGTGGTTATTCTGACTAGGCTTTAATCCTCCCCATCGCTCGTCATAACCTATTAAGATATTCCAAGCACTTTCTCCTTATCGCCTCTCAGGAAAGCGCCCGCTCTCATGATTATCTTGTGGAAATCTTCAAGATACGAGCCACAGATCTGCTTCCTTTGTTTAAACCCCGGTAATTTTCCAACAAATCTAACTCATAGTCCACCGGAAACGAACTCCCTTCTTCCGCTTCTACTCATGCGTATCCCACTAGTGATCTTGCCTTTTCTCTCTTCATTTTTGTCCAATCCGTATCCCTTTCCCCACCAAATATTGGCATGGCCCTTTAGCTTCATTTTCACAAACTTAACCCGGATCTAGGTCCTCTATTTCCTCATACTCAAATATTCTTCTAGCCTCTTGATCCAAATTTCCGATCACCTTTTCCGGTCAATTCTGAAGAACGGGAATCCTACTCGGTCTTTCGACCAAATGGCCCGCTTTGCCGGATTTGTCTTGCATCAATCGCTTCCTTCTACATCCGAACCTTCTCCCTTCATCCTCACCTCCTCCCTACGAACCTCTTAACTACCTTAACGCCAATTCTGTCGCCAGTGCATCTCTTCCACCAGCATTTTTGCCGCCTTGACCACCTCTGGCACCACCATGCCTACCAGGCATCACTCTTGGAGGCATCTTTCTTCACCTCGACCCACAACCATGGTCCTGGTGGGAACTGTCTCACGATCGGCGATCTGTCCACAGGCTCAAGAAAACCCGCTCTGATACCACTTGATGAGGGCACAGCCCGAGACACAAAAAATAATCCACAAACAAGAGAATAATTTTATTATTCAAAAAATGGAGCTTCTTACATGTGGAGGATCTCAATCCCCAAGTTCTACAACACATACAAGTTACAGAAAGCTACAGAATAACCCTTTCACAATATGCGAGCTTGTTCCCAAAAAGCTACCCAAAAATTAGAAACCCACCCATAAATAGAGCTCCTCAATAGTTTGGAGCCAAAACAACATTCAAATTTTAGTTTAGGCGGTTTGGCGCCAAAAATTTACAACATGAAGTTCAAATTTCAAAAGAGCATTTGCAATTGTATCTTCTAGAAAGTGTGCCAACTTCCCGGGGCCATAACTTTTGATCTGGGACTCCGATTTGCGAACCTTTTGAACCGTTGGAAAGGTCTCAAAGTCAATAATGCGCTCAAAATTTTCTATGCCAATTTTAGAAAGTTTTGGGGCCGTTCTGGAAACTCTTTGTGCCTCAAATCCAACTCGAAAGATTTTCAGGTGCAAATCTGAGAAACTAAAACTACAATATCTTTCAACTTAGGAATAAAAAATAAAAACCATAAATTGGGAATTTCATTATGACAAAAAGGGTATCCAAAAATGTAAAAACATCTAAAAACCGATAAACTTGAAATTTAACTATTTTTGGGTGATGCAAGATTGCCCTTACACCACTAGATGCTCCTGCATCATCTTCTCCTAATGATATGGACAAAGTAGAATGTGAGAATAGAGATCTAAAAGAAAATATTAAGGAAATGAATGAGTGCATCAAGAATTTGACAAATCAAATCAAGAAAGTTAAAAAAATAATCAAGGAGACAAATGAGTAGCTCAAACAATAAAATGAGACAATTACTAGTCTAAAAGTGTAGGTTGAAGAAGGAAAAAGAGTTGAAGACTACTTGAATGCCAATTTAAAAGACAAGTCTACAGAATGTTCAAGAATTGAAGAAGAATTTGTGTCTCTGAGGAAAGATCTAGAGAAAGAAAAGAGTCAAGAGGACAAATTCAAAAAGAGCTCCACCTTTCTTGATGGTATTCTTGCTAGTCAATAGGCTTCTAAAGACAAAGAAATATTAGGGTTTGAAAAAGGAGAAAGATCAAGAGAAAATAAAACTCCAAACAATTTTAAAAAGAATGATGAAAAAATGAGGGTTGGAGATAAGAAGAGTAATACCAAACAATCGAAAACCAAAAGAAATATTTCAAAATACCACCTATCAGATAACTAGCTGCACAAAGGTACCCATCTTTTAATGGTTACTATTATTATTGCAATAAATTTGGACATAGAGTTGTAGAGTGTAGAAGAAGAATGGATGAGAACTTTAAATTATTTTTTGGTCAATGTGATATATGCAATAGATTTGGTCATAAGGATAGTGAATGAAAAAGTTAGTTGATGAATGGTTACAATAATGGTATGCTATTTCAATCATTCAATGGTTACTATTACTCATGAAATGGGTTTGGGCATAAATATTTTGAATGAAAAACTACAATAGAAAGAAGTAAGTTTTCTCCGCAACAAGGTGTCAAATGCTATGAATGAAATAAACCTAGACATATAGCTAAGTTTTGTAGAGGAAAGAATGTGGAGCCCTTTGCTTCACAAAAGAAGATTGATCTAGTAAAGAAGGTTGATCTGGTTGAATCAAAGAAGGAAATGAACAAAATATGGAAGAAAAAGGAAGAGAATGAGATGAAGAATGAGTTTGTACCAAATCATGGTGTAGATGTTTCCTTTGGAAACTAGATAGAGAGAATTGGTTTAGGGGGGAGATTTAGCAAAAACCTTTTCAACCCCCTACCAAAGGTGAGATGCTAATGTCTTCAACATAATGTTGCATGTGTAGGTTGATATTCTTGATCATTTGGTGAAATCTCTAGTGGGAAATATCTTGTTGCAAATATTTTTAGAGAGTTTAGGAGTGTTTGTGATATCATAGAGAGGGTTTGATAGCTTTTGGGCCTAACTTTCTCTATTTCAATTAATGTGCATTTTAGGTCACTAGAAAGGAATTTTTATTATGCATATTTAAAAGTCATCTGTGTTCAAGAATTTGAAGAGGAGATTAGTAAAAAAAAGAGCTAAAGTGATGAAGTGTTGAACAAAACTCTACCAACAAATTTCATAAGTTATTTTCAGTTTCTTGCAAACCCTAGTTTAGAAGCATTCAAAATGTTTACTCCAAAAGTTATTGACGTCCTTGAGCAGTCGAGACCTAAATTCAAGAAGAATCTATACAAATCCATGGAGATGGAGAAAGAAGGGGCACTTTCTAGGGTTCCATCAAATGTCTTGCACATAGAGGATGTGTGGATTTACATTCATTCAAAGTTGGATGAATATGATCACTCGAAGATGATAGAGTATAGGGAAAAGATACAACTAGAGATGAATTCGAGTTAAAGCTAAAGTATGCTAGTTTGATAAAGAAGAATTTGGATGTGGAATGAATTTCCTAATTTTTGCTATTATAATGAGTGGGTGAAGTATGTTCTGAGTAGAATTCATGACAAATTCATATGGTTGGATGTGCCACATATGATAACAAAAGAGGCAATTAGGGTTGTTATCGGTTTGTGATCCACTGGACCTATTTCGACATTGAGGGCCATAAAGAATAAAGTTTTAATGAAGCTTACTGGAGTGAAGTTTGACAAGTGTGCCCTAACTATGAACGACATTGAAGATTTGGTAG
>VDFB02047230.1:43768537-43781587 GCA_007258455.2 Sequoia sempervirens
AAAATGAGGCAGTGACACTACATATTAGCACTCTATCACCTACAATGAGTGAGAAGGAAACTCCAATGTTTATACTTGTTATCCAATTCTACACCATCTAAGGATCCCATTTCTCAAAGTAGTTCTTCAGATGATTTAAATAATAGAAAATAGCCTCTAGTAATCACATATACATAAATTTTTCCATTCTCCAACTAGTTAATATAATTACACCCTTAAAATACCTCCCTTCCTAACAATTTCAATTACTAGAATAATAACTCAAAATTATTTGAAAGTTCATACAAAAATCCAAGCCTTTATAAATAGATTTCATCAAGTTTCTCAAAAAATAGAAAATAGATAAAAAATCAAATACTTGAGGAAATGATAGCATACTCCTTATCATTATAAAACAAAAATACCATTTTTAGCATGTAAAGGAAAATATTTTTCTTCAATTTTGAATGTGATATGTATGAAAACACACAATAATTGATTCCAGTGGGACTGAAGAACACAATAGACTCTAATTAAGTGCTCCTCAAAGCTCCCTCTAGATTCTAAAAATAAAAGATATTTCAAAAACAAATCTTCCTGAAATAAAAATAATACAAGGGTCTCAAAAAAAATTCTCCACAATCTAAT
This sequence comes from Sequoia sempervirens, assembly GCA_007258455.2. Lineage (NCBI taxonomy): Eukaryota > Viridiplantae > Streptophyta > Pinopsida > Cupressales > Cupressaceae > Sequoia > Sequoia sempervirens. The sequence goes on from VDFB02047230.1 coordinate 43,769,165, forward strand.
CCTAACAAAAGAATTATAATAAGAATTAATCCCTATTTTGATGCAACTAATTCACATCACAATATTAAACAAATAGAAAATATAGGAACATAATGAGTTGAATTAATTTTCCTTCATTATTCTCCTCTCATTCTACTTTTACAACTAAAATAAAATCCCTTTATAGTTCTACAATCCAAAATTACCTTTTTTGAAAAAAATATACAAGATTCTTAATTTACCATTTTTAATAATTTTGCATGCTTATCCATATGGCTATGGAAGTTACTAATTATTCAAAGACAATAAGAGACACTACTTTTCAATTCATAAATCTAATTAAAAGTAGGAATTAAAAATAACTAAAAATTACAAATCGGGAAAATCTTAAAAAACCACGAAAAGTCTAATTTGAGGCCTCATATGAGGGAATTTCGCCCTTAAAAAGGTGTTGAGATGTGTTCAAATTGAATATATTCTATTGGCATAAAACTCAATTCTTTGTGATGCTTCTCCACATGAAATTTCAGCTCTAATGGACTCCCATGTCAAAAGCAATGACCTTTGAAAGTTCCTACATCACATTTTTCAATCATAAAAAAAACTATTTCTGCCCTAATTTCTTTCTTAATAATAACCTGTTATAATTCACATTTAATAAAGGTAATAAAAAAAATATAACTCTTCAAATAAAATTTTATAATCCTTCGACTTTCTCCATAAGTATATACATAGACACATATACATGTATACATACTACCCCATAATTATTTTTTCTAATATAATATAATAAATTATTTCTCAATACTCTTAAATATATCTTTTCAACTCTATTTGACCCTTTAATCTTTCAAACTATTTTTAATATTTATAAAAATTCAATAAGCTAACCCATACATAATAAATATCTTAAATAAACATTTTATACACACAATTCACTATTTCAACACAAGTCCTAGATCACACATGATTTAGATATATTGGTTTCATAGGTCTAACCCATCCCACATCTCATTTCCCCATCATAGAGTAATAAAACACACTAAAAAAAATCATATTATCTCTCCATCATCATTCACCATTTCTTACACATGTATAACCCTATAGACTATAGTACACATAAATCATATCTAGCACATACAAAAAAAGAATAGTATAAATCCAACAAAAACAAATATACTCAACCAAGATATAATTGAACTGTATTTTTTTTTGGATAGACACTCTCTTACACTTCTAGGGTTTTGCACCTAAAAGGAGAAAGGTATCCAAAAAATATATGGGGTTCACTCAAGACTAATGTAAATATGATTGAAATATATCAAAGTAGAATGACCTAAATGCTGAAAACTAATAAAATATATTGCCTAATGAAAGAAAACTAAGGAAATGTAAAGTGTTTGAAAACACATTGTGATATGCAAAAATACACTAAATGACCTAGAAATGATTATGAAACAAAATAGAAAAATATAAAACTAAATGTGTGCACCTATAAATGTGTTGAATACTAAAATGAGGACTGGAAATGTTGTTGATTCTAAAATTTTGGCCTATTGGGACACTTATGCCATTTTGGGTGACTTAGTCCCAATTCTGGAAAACTATTCTAGAGCCCGTTTCAGCCAAATGGGTATCCAGATCTATAGAAACTTTTGAAAAATAGGTACAGTGAGACTAAGTCACCATTGATGGTGACTTAGTCCACTTTGGCTTTTTTGAAAATCTGAAAGTGGAAACGAAAGCCCTCGGTCTGCACTTTCTACTCCTCTAGGTGTCAAGTTCCAAAACTCTAATTTTTGGCATTGTAAGTGATTTTTTGTGGATATTTTGACCTATTCAATAAGGATATGAATTCAACAAATTTGCAACCTATTCTTCAATTATTTCCAAATATTCAAAGTACCTAAATTTGCAAACACACAATGAAAGAGAGAAATGTTGAATGTTAGGGCATGGGGGTTTGCCTTGGTCGAACCCCTTTTAGGTAATTAAACGAAATGAAGAAATAATATGAAGCATGAACATGAAGTGAAGGAATTAGAAACTTTCCATGATGATTGATCTTGAATTTCTACAACAATAGATGAAGAATCTGCCCTTGAATGCCTTAGAAAGCTATCTTGATGACTTAAAATGCTAAAAACCTAGTTTGCTTGACTCGAGAGAGATGATGAATGATGAATGAATGAGTAGGTTCATGAATTAGAGTTTAAAATATTGTTTATATAGGAAATCCACCTAAAATTCATGTTAATTTGATCCCCAAGGTTGACATGGAGGAAAACTAAACTTAAAACTCAATTTTTCCCACTCAAACCTTGAAAATGGCCCAAATGGGATTAATTCGCCAAGCTGGGCTACTTAGTCCCACCTGGATGGGACTCATTCACCTAGATGGGAAACTTAGTCCCACATGGATGGGACTCATTCACCCAGATGGGTGACTTAGTCCCACAGGGGCCCTTTTTCTAGCTAGATTGTCGAGGAGTGAAGAACTTTAGTGTTTATGTTGATTTTATCAGGTCTTTGATCAAATTAAGCCTCAGGATGCACAATATGGGGCCATAGGGGCCTATTAATGATTATGTAAAGGGTAATTAGGGTTAGGTACACAAATTTCAATGTGAAATTTTGATTAAATACACTTTACAACATTAAAATGAGGTCCACATAGCCTAGAAAGGTGCAACATCCAATGTGAATGTGTAAAACACATTACAACACTAGATTAAGATTAGGTTTAAATTACAAGCCTTCTAGATTAATGTGAGAATTCCATTAAATGCATTTTAAAATATTGATATAAGGGGAAAATAGTCTAGAAAAGTGTGAAAGTCTCTTACAACACTTTTATTACAATACCTTTATAAGACACTATTAGATGACGATTCAAGGCCTGATCACCGTGGGATGTGTAAAACACCGCACATCGCCAACCGCTGGGGCCTCTCAGTGTCCAATTCTATTTCAATTAATTCCCATATCAAGTGTATACCTGCTACATTTTTTTGTGCTACATTTACCCCCACTTTAGTGAGAGGATTAACTTGCTTCAAACTCACACTAAAGTAGACATTCAAGAGGAGTCTGATCATACCAATGTGGATGAAAAAGAATGAAAAATATCAAGGAATTGATCAAGCCCCTAGGATCCAATATCCTAAGTCATACCAACATAAGCACAAAAGGACATGCACAAGGTGAATGGTTTGTAGCAAGAAAAGATACATGATCATACAATGGAAAGAACTAGAAGGAAGAGAAAAGCGAAAAATAGAAAGGTGGATCAAGATTCGACTATTTTTCCAACATGCCAGTAGGGACTCAGATTCAGGTTGTCATCAAAAATTATACTCACTCGAGGTGCATGCAAACCTGGCTGTCCACCGTGAGTCCCAAAAAGGTGAGATACATACAGTCAATATGTACTCAGACACACACAGGTGGCTATGGGGAAAAGTCATGCCTTGGAATGGGCTTCCCACTCAACCATACGAAAGTTATACCTTATGATAACTTTGATAAGGAGCCAAAAAAATGATCTTCGAGCTCTATGAGGCAAAACCTCTGTGATGTTTGATAATTAGACATTGTAAAATGCAAAATGAAAGCGTTCTAAATAACTAAAGGGATTTTCTTAGTTCAGTAAGTACCCATCTTAGGAACATTGTGCTTAATTGCCCCAAAGTGAAAGCGCCTGGTCTCATCTGAGCCCAAGAGAGGACAAGTGCACGTTCATCCCGGAAACATTGTACCTTAATGTCACAAAGAGAGGAAATCACGAGAAAAAGAAAAATCACAATGGAAAATGTGAGTGTCGTGCAATGTGGCGTTCCCCCACTTTTAAAGTGGTTATTATTAATATGAGAAATATTTTAAAGTAGAAGAAGACATGAGAGCTTTCATCGAAAAGCCCCATGCCTACCATATGTTTCCTATAAGCAGCGCTATGAAATGTAATATGTCACATGATCCAACAGAGGAGGATAAGGCATGTCGCCCCACATCCCAAGCTTGCTCTTGTACACTATGAAAGGTTAACGGCTAGTCAAAAGAGGCAACAACAAGTGACATACGAGGAAAAGGCTACCTAACCCCTTGCCCCCACTTAGTGTAGGACAAGGGTGATCCAAAATGATTGATGAGATGCATGGTAGAGTTAAAATAAGTATCAATTAGAGGAATTAGGTGCCCCCACATAAGCGATAGCAGCAAACTCCTTAAGATGTTAAATTTTACTAATCAAAGCCTTACATTCATTAGTAGCATGACCGTGAACTCTATGATAGGTGAAGAATGAGGTCTTGTAATAGAATTTCTTTCGAGTTCATGGGGGTAGAGATATCGAGTGATCTTAGAGGAGTCTCAACAAGATACCCTCTTGATCAATGGTAGAAAGTGCTCTTGTAGTTTGCAACAAATATACCTCTTGATTAATACAAGATTTCATACCTACGCAAGACTCTTTAGATTGTGAGATTTTTTTCTCTCCTTTACAGGAGGGTATAAAATCTAACGAACACAAATCATTAGCATTTTGTGAGATGACATTGACATTAAGCAAAGATGTCTTTGTTTGTTTCATTCCAGGAAAAGAAGAACAATCAATACCACTAGTGTCTATTAGTTCAGGACGCATTACTGTTAAAGTCATCTTAGAAGGATTTTTTGTGATAGTGTTGATGTTGAGTGAAGGTTTGTTTATTTCTATCAGAGGAAAATAACCAAGACCATGAGTTGTTGCTTGTGTGGTAGGCTTTATAGGGTTGCAGATACCTTGTTCTCTAGCACCACATCCTTTTCCACTATAGCCAAGTTGTTTCATAAGTTCATAACCTTTTCCATCAAGTGTTTTCATTGCTTTTGGATTTGGTGGTTTTTTGTAATCAACTTCGTTAAAGGTTGTTGTGTAATTTTTTGTGTCTTGTTCTAAAGTGGTTGAGATGGAGGCTTTTGAAGGGTTTTTGCATGTTTTATGTTGACATTACTGCTTGTTCCTTTCCCTGTGTAGAGTCTTTTGTTGTGATCTTGTATTCTCACATGAATGTATGTTCAAAATCTAAGGAACCCTAATCATCTTCTAAGAGTTTTGTGATTCTCTCAAATTTTTTTCTGTCTTGATGTTGCATGGGCTCTACATGTGTAGTTGGTGTCAGTGTTGCTAAAGTATTCTCCTTGTTTTTCTCAATTTGTAAACAACTATTTGGGTTAGGGTCTGCTTTGAGTGTGCGCTTTCACGGTATAGATCATCTATGATTATAGGTACGGAACGCTCCAATGGTGAAAGATGGTAAGTTTCTAATGTGGCCATTCCAAGTATTATAGGAAAAGTGATCACACCAAGTGGTTGTTTTCCTACATTGTCAAATCCCCTAATGGATAAAGAGTCTGGTTGAATTTTTTATTTATCCACATGAAGCCTATCCAAAAGGTTTACGCTACACACATTAAGGGAAGAGACATTGTCAACAAGGGTTCACTTTATCCCTACTGTTTTGTATTGAGCTATGATCATGAAATCATCATTTTATTTTTTCACTTCCAAAGAGGGGAGTGCACTTTGATGGAAAAAATGTTAGCATTTATTCCTTGGATCATGGTTGCTATGTCATTCAGTTGTGCATTAGAAGGGATAGGAACTTGTTGTAAGGACATTTGAAGCATAGTGTGATAGTTAGGTGAATTTTGAATTAAATCCCATAGGGATATCTTTTCAGGAGTATTATTAAGTTTTTCAACAATATCATACTCCCTAAAGTGTGAATTTAATCAAGGATCTCTAGGAAATATGGAATTAGGCAAAGGTAAGGGTGTTGGAGTGGGTTGTGGTAGATGTGGATTATTTCTGGTGTTATATGTATGAGCAATGGTATTATGACTTAGTTGTTGTGAAACATTGTTCTTGGGTGGGTAAAGGACAAGTTCAGGTTTATTTTGAGTTTTAGGTTTGTGTGAAGGGGGGTAAAGGATGAGTTGAGGTTGAATAATATTAATATCCTTTAGTAAAGGAGAGTCTAATGTTTCCTCATCATCTACTTCTAAGGGCAGAATATCATTATTGTCAATGTTATTCTTGTTTTGCATCATGATATCTTCCCTAGGAGGATATTTTTTAGTAGAAATACAATCCAAATGCTCTTGGCATTCAAGGTTTGGTGCTTCTAGAATAACTTCATCACACATAGGGGGATGATCAATGGTTGGAATTTCTTGTTTATCAATAGTGGGGATATTAGGATAAGGCTCTATTTGATTGTCTATTTTCTCAAAGGTCTCATTCTATTGTTCCATATTATCTACCCTAGGAGGAGAGCTTGTAAGATGTTCATCACATTCCATGGTTAGATTTTGGAAAGTAGCTTCATCACTAGTAATGGAGGCATCAAGAGAAGGACAACTATGATTTTCATGTGTGCCAATGAGTGGATCCTCTTTTTCAAATAGGCCCTTCCAAATGTTAGGAACATTAGGAAGGAGAGAAAGAATATTAGAATTCTCAATCATTGGTTCTAATGTATCCTCCTCACAAATGTGTTTGTCATGATTGTTCATGATTGTATCCTTATTCACTAAAGAATTTTCACAAAGAGGAGAGGTGTTGGGAGATTAATGGAGACTAAGTAAATGATTGGAAGTCAATTCATCTTCTATTGTTATACTATCCTCCCAAGGAGAATGAGGAGAAGGACAAACAAAACCTTCATGATTGTCAAAAAGTGTACCTTCTTTCACCAAGATACCTCCATCACTAAAAGGAGAGGTATCGGGAGAAGTACAATTATGATCATCATGGTTATCCATATTTATATTCTCTTCTATCACATCATTCTCACAAATAGGAGAGATAGGATGGGGTGCAAGTTGAAGGGAAATGTTGACATTTTTATTTTCTAGCACTAAGAGACTCTCATAACTAGGGAATGCATTAAATGAATGACTACCATGCATATTGACTAACTTTTCTTTGCAAACTTGGAGAAGATTGAAATTAACATTTGAAAAAAAGTAAACTAGGCAAACTTAAAATGCAATGTAAGAATGTAAAATGAAATGCAATTTTTAGTTTTGAAGCAAGACAATTTTCTGGTTATGCAATGATCTGAAAATGAAATATTGTAAATGCAAAATTGAATTTTAGCAATGCATGAAATCAGTTAATTTAAGCTAGATCTAATGAAATGCATGTTACAAAAACTCATCCAATTGATACAAATAGGTAATGGTAGCAAACAAAAGCTTAAAAATAGGGTTTCCAGTTTTGTGAAAGGCAGTTTCAGGGGCATAAAGGGACTAAGTTTCCCAAGGTGGCGAATGAGTCCTAGTAGGGATTTTTTTCAAAATTTTCATATTTTTTGAATTGATTTTTATGTTTTATTTGTTGTATGATGCATACCTAAGATGCAAATGTAGAATTTGAGAAATTTTCAATGATTTAAGATGAAAAAATGCAACTTATATGCACTTTCACTAATGCAAAATTTGAAACCCTAGAATCCAATATAACTAATGCAAAATGCAATGCAATGTTAATGCAAGCTCTTTCTAGGATGATGATGGACTCCCAATCAGAAAAGAAGGTATTCAAAATGTAAGCTCACCAAAATGAACTGTAAATTTTTGGGGATAGACACTCTCTTACACTTCTAGGGTTTTGCACCTAAAAGGAGAAAGGTATCCCAAAAATCTATGGGGTTCACTCAAGACTAATGTAAATATGATTGAAATATATCAAATTAGAATGACCTAAATGCTGAAAATTGATAAAATATATTGACTAATGAATGAAAACTAAGGAAATGTAAAGTGTTTGAAAACACATTGTGATAATATGCAAACTTACACTTAATGACCTAGAAATGATTATGAAACAAAATATAAAACTATAAAATTGAATGTGTTGAAGACTGAAATGAGGACTATAAATTCTATTGATTCTAGAATTTTGACCTACTAGGACACTTACGCCATTCTAGGTGACTTAGTCCCAATTCTGGAAAACTTTTTCACAGCCCGTTTAAGCCAAATGGGTATCCAAATCTACAAAAAATTATAAAAAATAGGTATAGTGGGACTAAGTCACCATTGATGTTGATTTATTCCACTTTGGCTTTTCTAAAAATCTGAAAGTGGAAACGGAAGCCCTTGGTCTACACTTTCTGCTCCTCCAGGTGTTTGGTTCTGAAACTCTAATTTTTGGCACTGTAAGTGACTTTTTGTGGATATTTTGACCTAGCCAATAAGGAGATGACTTCAAAAACTTTGCAACCCATTCTTCAATTATTTCCAAATCTTCAAAGTACCTAAATCTACCAACATGCAATGAAAGAGAGAGAAATGTTGAATGTTAGGGCATGGGGGTTTGCCTTGGTCAAACCCATTTTAGGTAATTAAATGAAATGAAGAAATAAGATGAAACATGAACATGAAGTGAAGGAATTAGAAACTTTCCATGATGATTTATCTTGAATTTCTATAGAAATATATGAAGAATCTTCCCTTGAATGCCTTAGAAAGCTATCTTGATGACTTAGAATGCTAAAACCCTAGTTTGCTTAACTTGAGAGATATGATGAATGATGAATGAATGATTAGGTTGATGAATTAGGGTTTAAAAGCTTGTTTATATGGACAATCCACCTAAAATTCTAGTTAATTAGATCCCCAAGGCCGAAATGGAGGAAAATTAAACTTAAAATCCAATTTTTCCTACTCAAACCTCGAAAATGGACCAAATGGAACTAATTCACCAAGATGGGTGACTTAGTCCCACCTAGATGGGACTCATTCACCCAGATGGGTGACTTAGTCCCACCTAGATGGGACTAATTCACCCATATGGGCAACATAGTCCCATCTAGATGGGACTCATTCACCCAGATGGGCAACTTAGTCCCCACCTAGATGGGACTCATTCACCCAGATGGGAAACTTAGTCCCACAAGGGCCCTTTTGCCAGCTAGATTGTCAGAGAGTGAATAATTTTAGTTTTTATGTTGATTTTATCGGGTCTTTGATCAATTTAAGCCTCAGGATGCACAATGTGGGGCCATAGGGGCCTATTAATGATGACATAAACAATAATTAGGGATATGGACACAAAGTTCAATGTATGAAAGTGTGATTAAATACACTTTACAACATTAAAATGAAGAGATTACACATAGCCTAAAAGGTACAACATCAATGTGAATAATGTAAAAAACATTACAACACTAAATTAAGATTAGGTTTAATTTACAAGCCTTCTATATTAATGTGAGAATTCCATTAAATACATTTTACAATATTGAATTAAGGGGAAAATAGGTCCATTAGTCTAGAAAAGTGTGAAAGTCTTTTACAACACTTTACAACACCTTTACAAGACATTGCTAGATGCATTTTATTCAATTTACAAGGGCCCAAGACCTAATGTAGATGTGTAAAACACCTCACAACACTAAATCAAGGCCTCATTAAGTCTAATTTTTTGTTAATTATTCCCATATCAAGTGTGAAAATGTCAAGGGATACATTTTTTTGCGCTACAATAATTATCCCACATAATATTATAACATAATAATCACCTTGTAATATTAATTATCTACTAATCTATATAATTAAAATGATACATATGAAGCACAATCAAATAACATAAACTATTAATCAAATAATAGTGTTGAATCATCAAAATGAAATTAATTAGTAGCCTATAGTCATAATAGAAATATTGAAGCTAATAATATCAGCATAACTCAATCACATAATAATTTTATCTCTCACATAGTCATGTAGTCATGTAGATATAGAATGTGATTCAACATTGTACTAAACACCAATAAATAATTCTATAATACACCCATAACATATGATCTACAATATAAATATATATATATATAAAGCTTAAATGCAACCACAAAATATTGTAGAATACAAGTGTTTTGTGGATATATTATATTTTTTGAGTATAAAAAACTAACCTAATATCCTCATGTAGCTAATCTTCCAAGTAAAATTCCAATAAACACAATGGCTCCAAACCAGTTATTAGCAAGAAACCTGTCCAAGAAGACAAGTAGTTATACCAAAATCAACATATTTATCTAAAATTTCAAATTTTCCAATAAGTTCATGCTATCATAATTTACTACTACCCATGATATAAATTGATAATTTGTAAAATTTACAAAATATTTAGTATCAAGAACATAGCAATGAGATCATTTGTCTTAATAAATTACTACACATACTAGTACAAATAGATCATCCTTATTGGTCCATAAAACATAAAACTCAAAATAATTAAACCTTTAACACTTTTATGAACATGAGAACACTCAATTGATTCTGTAATGCCCACAAAACTTTTCAACAAAAACTCGGCTAAGGACATAACACAAATACCAAAATTATAATTCGCAACACAAGACCAACTCTCAAAAGTATGCTTTACAAGCAAGTACAGGGGAACCTAAGGGGCAGACCTAATTCCTCGGGGGCTCATCTATGATGGCCTTGCCTACGTACGCGCAGCGCAGAGGAATCGTAGTTCAACAAACTTGGGTTCACTCCAACTCATAACTAATTGACCAACAATACCACAAACCATCTAAGTTTTATTCACGACTAGTCTACCAACACTTTTGGCAACGCATGAAATGTACTAAAATGGTCAAACTATGAAAGAAACATTGCTAATAATTTTGATCAAAAATAAATAAAAATTAGCAACAACGTTCAACTTGCTGATCGCAGCGAAATAGACAATACTAAAACGCCCATAACTTCCACTCTGTTTGTCCAAATTCAAAAGTTAAATATGTTTCAGAAAGGGGAAAGTACGAGGAACAAAACCCATAAATGGTTTAGCATCTTTCTAAAACATGTACGAGCAGTTTTTTCTGCAACTCAGATCATTATTTTTCTACCTAGAGCAACAGTTAACAATGTAACAACAAGGAATCATACTCTATAGATTGGAAACTAAGAAGATTTAACATGTCATTGTATAAAGATAATAAAATAATAACTACAAGGGAAGAAGATTAGATATATCTTGACCATTCAATTTATCCACCAAACACTGAGTAAATTTTCTGAAATAAAGGAGGCAAATGAATTCATCACTAACAATTTAAAACTATCAGATTTATGGATCTGTGACAACAACAACTAAAGTCTACAGTGCACCAAATAAAAGCATGAGATTTCATTTGTTTTCAATCATCACAATAAAGAAAATAAAATATGCAGTCTTATAAAATACAGAATTCATTAGACAATGACTACAAAAAATAAATAAATAAATAAAATGGACATGTCTTCAATTTATATTCTTTGTCTTTCTGGTTTGAAGTTTCTAAAGGAAATCATAATGAAATCTGCCACCACTCAAATGCAGATCAGAAATCAATTAATTAATAACATGAATATACTTTTCTACCACATTCATATATCCAAGCCAAAAGAATTTTTAAATTAAAAGAATACAGTATTTTATAATAAGACCAGGCTGAAAAGATTTTTTTTTTTTTTTAGCTTAATTTCACAATCTTGCTTGTATAAGTAATTCCAACCGCTTTTAACCATATTTTAGCCCCGAGGCACCCATTCTCAGCTTACAATTGATCTAATGGCACTAACACAAGTAAAACTTAAGATCTATTTGTTCACTTTTACAAGGTAATACAAATAAAAAAAAATCTAATTATTCACCAAGTCATTTCAAATATGAACAGACATGTAATAACTATAACCCATATCTTCATTCGAATATATACAAAAACCATAATCTCATAAACCCATTTGATGCAAAACAATAATCAGACACGCTTATTCCCCTAAAACATATATTTTTCAAGCTAAAGTTGTATGGAAAACCTCAAACATAATTTGCTAAGGTTTGATATAACCATGTGCATAGAAAGATTAACACAAGAAACCTATCTAGAGCTATTTGGAAGATTTATGCATAATCTGCAAATTTTGACTTTTTGTAAGCAAGTCCACCAACCGTGAAATAAACAAAGAGATTTTGATGCAGGGAAGAAATTCACTTCAATTGCTTTATATATTTAGAGATTATTGGATCTTATATATATTTTGAAGGGAGAGAGCTGTAAGTTTCTTCGACAAGATTTATGGATAAAGAAAATTAAATAAAGTTAATTATTTACTATCGAGATTGGATCTGGAAAATCTATGATATTGAAACTATGTAAAATAAGCATAATTTGGAGGTGGATTCTATTTAATGGGAAAATAAGGATGAGTTTCAATGGCCTATTATTAATGCATGGAAATTTCTAAGTATTTTATCTAGTAGTTGAAGATCCATTTTCCACAACATTTAACCACATCATACCATAATGAAAACTGGTTAATGGGTTACACGTAAAGAGAATACCTGTGCAAATCGCCCTTTTGTAGAGAGTTCATTAACATCCCCTCTTTCTAAATTGG
>VDFB02047230.1:43791575-43824570 GCA_007258455.2 Sequoia sempervirens
GTAAATTCAAATTAGGTCAGCACCAAAACACTTTCATGGAAGATAGAAGTGAATGCAGACCACATCAAAACTTAATTGGGACCCAAATCAACAACACCACTTAACCACATGCTACCACAAACAATATTTATACTTTGTATGTAGTGTAGCGTAAGTCAGTGGATTGCCATGCAAACACCAAATTAAAATTTTAAATTTTTGTTTCCTCAAACTCAAAGATGTCTTGCAGTGCTACACACCATGCTTGAACATGATCTGATATTCTTCAAACTTCTTGAAATCCAACAAACTCCTTCACAAAAACTTCCACTTGAAGAATGTATAAACCTAGTACACTTAGAAAACTTTGCCATACACTTTACTTGAAAACTTATCTTCCACAACACCAAACCTAAAATCCTCTTGACTAAGTTAAACTACCAACATCATCAACACACCTTTAGAATTGCAAGACCTAAACCATAACTGTGGAGAAATGTGGAGCAAAAACATTTCTCCCAAACACCTTTGCAATGCACAATCACATAGTGGTCAACACAACTTCTACTGTACAATGGTCCATCATCCCATCTCTTGAATATAACACCTCGAAACACCTCTCACCAACATATCTGAATCACATAAGAAGATATTTAACCTAGAAGAAATTTGGAGCAAAACCAAAACATCTCTCTCACCCAGAACAACACCACAACACTCTATTTCCCCTTTTTATCAAATTTTCTCAAAATAACTTGGAAACAAAGTACCAGAGACACATCCATATCATAATCATTACTACTACATCCATATATATAAGCTTATCAAAGTAACACTAGAGGTTATCACTAGTAGCTTAACTAATGACAACATAATGCAACTAATCAAAGCATAGACAACACCAATTGTTCATCTTCAACATCAATCTCCCTCAACACATAGAGTTGACACCAATAACAACACAAGCTTGTTGACATCAATGACAACACCAATCTGCACATACTTGCAACAATAATATAGGGAAATATTATATTGATGGTATAATGAATGTATTATAAAGTAATATCAGTTCAAGGAACACTCTTGAATTTTCATCATTGGGAGAGGTATTGTGCTCACCTAAAAACATTATCTTTGATAAAAATTACATTTTTGATACTCCTTCACATTATTGTCTTATAATTTTAAGTAATACAAATATTAATTCTTAGTTATTTCATATAGTTTAAAGTTCTAGAACATCACTACCAATTATTAGTGTATTATTGTTATCGGTGCCTTGGTTTGAAAGAAAATTGGCAACCATGGTTGCTTCTTGATAACAATGAACTATAGTAATGTACAAAAGGTATCCAAAGATCACCCAATAATAATTCATAATATATTTAATACTAAAATTCATTGAATTCATTTTCCTTATTCAAATAATGATTTTTATTGAATTACCTTCTATCAAGATATTATCAATGTTTCATAATTTAGGCCAAGCAATAGAGCTCCCACTTTGAATTTTTTATTCTTTCTTCAATTTAATTTTTTTGATGTGTCTTTGACCATAGTACATTTGGAGTTTCTAATTACACACCTTACTCTAAAGGGTTATAGGTTTCCTCTAGAGGCATCATTAAAATTTAATCTTCACATGCTAGTGGGAGGAGAATTATATTTTATATTAGCTCAATTTAAGATTGAGTAGTTTAGACTAGAGATCCCATAAGTGAGGAAACACAATTTTAAAATTGATAAAACTATATTTAAGAAAAAATTATGTAAATCAATAACTATGCTTTAAAATATCTTATAATAGAATTTAAAATACTTTATTACGTGTTGAAAAAGAAATCAAAATACAAACAATGATTGAGAGAGAAAGTGTTGAACTCAAGAAGTCTTGGAAAAATATAATGTTTGGCAACTTAAGCATGGAAAATAGGTTTATAATTATTTCTCCATCATAAAGAATATAAGGTTATGTGAGGTTACAAGTTGACAAGGCTATTACATTATTCAACTCATATTTCTTATTGTACATCCAACTATCTATGCTCTTTGTAACTATAGAACATTTCTTAAATACCTCTCAAGAATATTTTTAAACCAAGAACATACTTTAAAACCAATATATAAGAATCTTAAATTTGAACCACCTCAACTGTTAGGAAGCTAATAAGACCAAATATATTTTAGGTAACTAGTGTGACTTTTGTAAATTTTAGAAAGGGTTTGTACATGAATGAACTTATCATTAAAATGATCTATTAATAAATTACTCATAAAATGTTTGAAAGACCCTCCATATATATCTATTTTAATTAATTAAAATGATTTAATAGTCTATATCAAATCCATCATGTAAGGATGCTCACATGCTTGTTCTAGAATGAATCTATCATTAATACATAGGTAAACCATTTTAGCAATTTTATCCATAACCTTTTCACATGGGATCCATTTTCATTCCTATTTGAAACATGGAAATCTATTGAAGATATTTAACCATGTTCATAAAGGTTACATTAGTTTTATATTTCAAAGTATAGCTATTTGATAGCTTCAAATAGAATTATTTATAATTAGCTTATATTCATATATTAGGAATTGACTAAGTATTATCATGGTTATTTTATTTAACACACTAAGAATCAATTGAGTGTTCTCATGTTCATAAAAGTGTTAAAGGTTTAATTATTTTGAGTTTTATGTTTTATGGACCAATAAGGATGATCTATTTGTACTAGTATGTGTAGTACTTTATTAAGACAAATGATCTCATTGCTATGTTCTTGATACTAAATATTTTGTAAATTTTACAAATTATCAATTTATATCATGGGTAGTAGTAAATTATGATAGCATGAACTTATTGGAAAATTTGAAATTTTAGATAAATATGTTGATTTTGGTATAACTACTTGTCTTCTTGGACAGGTTTCTTGCTAATAACTGGTTTGGAGCCATTGTGTTTATTGGAATTTTACTCGGAAGATTAGCTACATGAGGATATTAGGTTAGTTTTTTATACTCAAAAAATATAATATATCCACAAAACACTTGTATTCTACAATATTTTGTGGTTGCATTTAAGCTTTATATATATATATATATATATATTTATATTGTAGATCATATGTTATGGGTGTATTATAGAATTATTTATTGGTGTTTAGTACAATGTTGAATCACATTCTATATCTACATGACTACATGACTATGTGAGAGATAAAATTATTATGTGATTGAGTTATGTTGATATTATTAGCTTCAATATTTCTATTATGACTATAGGCTACTAATTAATTTCATTTTGATGATTCAACACTATTATTTGATTAATAGTTTATGTTATTTGATTGTGCTTCATATGTATCATTTTAATTATATAGATTAGTAGATAATTAATATTACAAGGTGATTATTATGTTATAATATTATGTGGGATAATTATTGTAGCGCAAAAAAATGTATCCCTTGACATTTTCACACTTGATATGGGAATAATTAACAAAAAATTAGACTTAATGAGGCCTTGATTTAGTGTTGTGAGGTGTTTTACACATCTACATTAGGTCTTGGGCCCTTGTAAATTGAATAAAATGCATCTAGCAATGTCTTGTAAAGGTGTTGTAAAGTGTTGTAAAAGACTTTCACACTTTTCTAGACTAATGGACCTATTTTCCCCTTAATTCAATATTGTAAAATGTATTTAATGGAATTCTCACATTAATATAGAAGGCTTGTAAATTAAACCTAATCTTAATTTAGTGTTGTAATGTGTTTTACACATTCACATTGGATGTTGTACCTTTCTAGGCTATGTGGACCTCATTTTAATGTTGTAAAAGTGTTTAATCACACTTTCACATTGAACTTTGTGTCCATATCCCTAATTATTTTACATCATCATTAATAGGCCCCTATGGCCCCATATTGTGCATCTGAGGCTTAATTTGATCAAAGACACGATAAAATCAACATAAAACTAAAATTCTTCACTCGACAATCCAAGCTGGAAAAAGGGCCCTTGTGGGACTAAGTCCATCTGGTGGATGGGTCCCATCTAGATGGGACACTAAGTCACCCATCTGGTTGAATGAGTCCCATCTAGGTGGGACTAAGTCTAGGTCCCATCTGGACAAGACTATGAGTCCTTCACCCATCTGGGTGAATGAGTCCCATCTAGGTGGGACTAAGTCACCCATCTTGGTGACTTAGTCCCATTTGGATCCATTTTCGAGGTTTGAGAGGAAAAATTGGATTTTAAGTTTAATTTTCCTCCATTTCGGCCTTGGGGATCTAATTAACTAGAATTTTAGGTGGATTGTCCATATAAACAAGCTTTTAAACCCTAATTCATCAACCTAATCATTCATTCATCATTCATCATATCTCTCAAGTTAAGCAAACTAGGGTTTTAGCATTCTAAGTCATCAAGATAGCTTTCTAAGGCATTCAAGGGAAGATTCTTCATATATTGCTATAGAAATTCAAGATAAATCATCATGGAAAGTTTCTAATTCCTTCACTTCATGTTCATGTTTCATCTTATTTCTTCATTTCATTTAATTACCTAAAATGGGTTTGACCAAGGCAAACCCCCATGCCCTAACATTCAACATTTCTCTCTCTTTCATTGCATGTTGGTAGATTTAGGTACTTTGAAGATTTGGAAATAATTGAAGAATGGGTTGCAAAGTTGTTGAAGTCATCTCCTTATTGGCTAGGTCAAAATATCCACAAAAAGTCACTTACAGTGCCAAAAATTAGAGTTTCAGAACCAAACACCTGGAGGAGCAGAAAGTGTAGACCAAGGGCTTCCGTTTCCACTTTCAGATTTTTAGAAAAGCCAAAGTGGAATAAATCAACATCAATGGTGACTTAGTCCCACTATACCTATTTTTTAAATTTTTTGTAGATTTGGATACCCATTTGGCTTAAACGGGCTGTGAAAAAGTTTTCTAGAATTGGGACTAAGTCACCTAGAATGGCGTAAGTGTCCTAGTAGGTCAAAATTCTAGAATCAATAGAATTTATAGTCCTCATTTCAGTCTTCAACACATTCAATTTTATAGTTTTATATTTTGTTTCATAATCATTTCTAGGTCATTAAGTGTAAGTTTGCATATTATCACAATGTGTTTTCAAACACTTTACATTTCCTTAGTTTTCATTCATTAGTCAATATATTTTATCAATTTTCAGCATTTAGGTCATTCTAATTTGATATATTTCAATCATATTTACATTAGTCTTGAGTGAACCCCATAGATTTTTGGGATACCTTTCTCCTTTTAGGTGCAAAACCCTAGAAGTGTAAGAGAGTGTCTATCCCCAAAAATTTACAGTTCATTTTGGTGAGCTTACATTTTGAATACCTTCTTTTCTGATTGGGAGTCCATCATCATCCTAGAAAGAGCTTGCATTAACATTGCATTGCATTTTGCATTAGTTATATTGGATTCTAGGGTTTCAAATTTTGCATTAGTGAAAGTGCATATAAGTTGCATTTTTTCATCTTAAATCATTGAAAATTTCTCAAATTCTACATTTGCATCTTAGGTATGCATCATACAACAAATAAAACATAAAAATCAATTCAAAAAATATGAAAATTTTGAAAAAAATCCCTACTAGGACTCATTCGCCACCTTGGGAAACTTAGTCCCTTTATGCCCCTGAAACTGCCTTTCACAAAACTGAAAACCCTATTTTTAAGCTTTTGTTTGCTACCATTACCTATTTGTATCAATTGGATGAGTTTTTGTAACATGCATTTCATTAGATCTAGCTTAAATTAACTCATTTCATGCATTGCTAAAATTCAATTTTTCATTTACAATATTTCATTTTCAGATCATTGCATAACCAGAAAAATTGTCTTGCTTCAAAACTAAAAATTGCATTTCATTTTACATTCTTACATTGCATTTTAAGTTTGCCTAGTTTACTTTTTTTCAAATGTTAATTTCAATCTTCTCCAAGTTTGCAAAGAAAAGTTAGTCAATATGCATGGTAGTCATTCATTTAATGCATTCCCTAGTTATGAGAGTCTCTTAGTGCTAGAAAATAAAAATGTCAACATTTCCCTTCAACTTACACCCCATCCTATCTCTCCTATTTGTGAGAATTATGTGATAGAAGAGAATATAAACATGGATAACCATGATGATCATAATTTTACTTCTCTCGATACCTCTCCTTTTAGTGACAAAGGTATCTTGGCAAAAGAAGGTACAATCGTT
The DNA here is from genome assembly GCA_007258455.2 of Sequoia sempervirens. Lineage (NCBI taxonomy): Eukaryota > Viridiplantae > Streptophyta > Pinopsida > Cupressales > Cupressaceae > Sequoia > Sequoia sempervirens. The sequence continues at coordinate 43,797,794 of VDFB02047230.1, forward strand.
GACAATCATGAAGGTCTTGTTTGTCCTTCTCCTCATTCTCCTTGGGAGGATAGTATAACAATAGAAGATGAATTGACTTCCAATCATTTACTTAGTCTCCATTAATCTCCCAACACCTCTCCTCTTTGTGAAAATTCTTTAGTGAATAAGGATACAATCATGAACAATCATGACAAACACATTTGTGAGGAGGATACATTAGAACCAATGATTGAGAATTCCAATATTCTTTCTCTCCTTCCTAATGTTCCTAACATTTGGAAGGGCCTATTTGAAAAAGAGGATCCACTCATTGGCACACATGAAAATCATAGTTGTCCTTCTCTTGATGCCTCCATTACTAGTGATGAAGCTACTTTCCAAAATCTAACCATGGAATGTGATGAACATCTTACAAGCTCTCCTCCTAGGGTAGATAATATGGAACAATAGAATGAGACCTTTGAGAAAATAGACAATCAAATAGAGCCTTATCCTAATATCCCCACTATTGATAAACAAGAAATTCCAACCATTGATCATCCCCCTATGTGTGATGAAGTTATTCTAGAAGCACCAAACCTTGAATGCCAAGAGCATTTGGATTGTAGTTCTACTAAAAAATATCCTCCTAGGGAAGATATCATGATGCAAAACAAGAATAACATTGACAATAATGATATTCTGCCCTTAGAAGCAGATGATGAGGAAACATTAGACTCTCCTTTACTAAAGGATATTAATATTATTCAACCTCAACTCATCCTTTACCCCCCTTCACACAAACCTAAAACTCAAAATAAACCTGAACTTGTCCTTTACCCACCCAAGAACAATGTTTCACAACAACTAAGTCATAATACCATTGCTCATACATATAACACCAGAAATAATCCACATCTACCACAACCCACTCCAACACCCTTACCTTTGCCTAATTCCATATTTCCTAGAGATCCTTGATTAAATTCACACTTTAGGGAGTATGATATTGTTGAAAAACTTAATAATACTCCTGAAAAGATATCCCTATGGGATTTAATTCAAAATTCACCTAACTATCACACTATGCTTCAAATGTCCTTACAACAAGTTCCTATCCCTTCTAATGCACAACTGAATGACATAGCAACCATGATCCAAGGAATAAATGCTGACATTTTTTCCATCAAAGTGCACTCCCCTCTTTGGAAGTGAAAAAATAAAATGATGATTTCATGATCATAGCTCAATACAAAACAGTAGGGATAAAGTGAACCCTTGTTGACAATGGCTCTTCCCTTAATGTGTGTAGCGTAAACCTTTTGGATAGGCTTCATGTGGATAAATAAAAAATTCAACCAGACTCTTTATCCATTAGGGGATTTGACAATGTAGGAAAACAACCACTTGGTGTGATCACTTTTCCTATAATACTTGGAATGGCCACATTAGAAACACCAATCCATGTTATGCCTCATGATCTTTCATATAATCTCATTTTAGGCAGACCATGGATTCATGCAATTAATGGAGTGCCTTGCACTCTTCATCATAAAATGAAATACATCTACCACAACAAAGTGTACACACTCAAAGTAGACCCTAACCCAAATAGTTGTTTACAAATTGAGAAAAACAAGGAGAATACTTTAGCAACATTGACACCAACTACACAAGTAGAGCCCATGCAACATCAAGACAAAAAAAAAATTGAGAGAATCACAAAACTCTTAGAAGATGATTAGGGTTCCTTAGATTTTGAACATACATTCATGTGAGAATACAAGATCACAACAAAAGACTCTACACAGGGAAAGGAACAAGCAGTAATGTCAACATAAAACATGCAAAAACCCTTCAAAAGCCTCCATCTCAACCACTTTAGAACAAGACACAAAAAATTACACAACAACCTTTAACGAAGTTGATTACAAAAAACCACCAAATCCAAAAGCAATGAAAACACTTGATGGAAAAGGTTATGAACTTATGAAACAACTTGGCTATAGTGGAAAAGGATGTGGTGCTAGAGAACAAGGTATCTGCAACCCTATAAAGCCTACCACACAAGCAACAACTCATGGTCTTGGTTATTTTCCTCTGATAGAAATAAACAAACCTTCACTCAACATCAACACTATCACAAAAAATCCTTCTAAGATGACTTTAACAGTAATGCGTCCTGAACTAATAGACACTAGTGGTATTGATTGTTCTTCTTTTCCTGGAATGAAACAAACAAAGACATCTTTGCTTAATGTCAATGTCATCTCACAAAATGCTAATGATTTGTGTTCGTTAGATTTTATACCCTCCTGTAAAGGAGAGAAAAAAATCTCACAATCTAAAGAGTCTTGCGTAGGTATGAAATCTTGTATTAATCAAGAGGTATATTTGTTGCAAACTACAAGAGCACTTTCTACCATTGATCAAGAGGGTATCTTGTTGAGACTCCTCTAAGATCACTCGATATCTCTACCCCCATGAACTCGAAAGAAATTCTATTACAAGACCTCATTCTTCACCTATCATAGAGTTCACGGTCATGCTACTAATGAATGTAAGGCTTTGATTAGTAAAATTTAACATCTTAAGGAGTTTGCTGCTATCGCTTATGTGGGGGCACCTAATTCCTCTAATTGATACTTATTTTAACTCTACCATGCATCTCATCAATCATTTTGGATCACCCTTGTCCTACACTAAGTGGGGGCAAGGGGTTAGGTAGCCTTTTCCTCGTATGTCACTTGTTGTTGCCTCTTTTGACTAGCCGTTAACCTTTCATAGTGTACAAGAGCAAGCTTGGGATGTGGACGACATGCCTTAAGTTGGATCACATGTGACATAATACCTTTTCATGGTGTAGCTTATAGGAAACATGTGACTTGGCATAGGGCTTTCTGAGTAAGCTCTCATTTATTCTTCTACATTAAAGAAATTTCTCATAGTAATGGTGTTAGCAGCCACTTTAAAGTGGGGGCATACATCGAAACTCACATTTCATTGTGTGATTTTCTTTTTCTCGTGATTTCCTCTCTTGGAAACATTAGGTACAATGTTGCCCAGGATGAGACATTGCACTTGTCCTCTCTTGGAAACAAGATGAGACCATTTGCACTTTTCCTCTCTTGGAGACATTAAGCACAATGTTCCCTAAGATGAGAGGTTGCATGAACTAAGAAAAATCCCTTTGAACATTCGTTGCACCATTTTTCATTTACAATTTCTATGAGTATCAAGCATATGAAGTTTTGTTTGCCTCATAGAGCTCAAAGATCATTTTTGTGTGGAACCTTATCAAAGTTATCGAGGTATAACTTTGGTATGGTTGAGTGGGAAGTCCATTATGAGGCATGACTTTCCCCATAGCCACCTATGTGTGTGTGAGTGCATACAGTCATGAGTGTATATTTCTCACCTTTTAGGACTTCTCACCTGGTGGACAACCAAGAATTTTGTCACCTCAAAGTGAGTATACATTTTTTGACAAACAACCTAGATCTGATCCACAACGTGTTGGAAAAATAGTCGAATCTTGATCCACCTTTCTATTTTTCGCTTTTCTCTTCCTTCTAGTTCTTTCCATTGTATGATCATGTATCTTTTCTTGCTACAAACCATTCACCTTGTGCATGTCCTTTTGTGCTTATGTTGGTATGACTTAGGATATTGGATCCTAGGGGCTTGATCAATTCCTTGATATTTTTCATTCTTTTTCATCCACATTGGTATGATCAAACTCCTCTTGAATGTCTACTTTAGTGTGAGTTTGAAGCAAGTTAATCCTCTCACTAAAGTGGGGGTAAATGTAGCACAAAAAAATGTATCCCTTGACATTTTCACACTTGATATGGGAACAATTAATGACAAATTGGACATAAGGAGGCCTTGATTTAGTGTTTTGAGGTGTTTTACACATCTACATTAGGTCTTGGGCCCTTGCAAAATGAATAAAATGCATCTAATGATGTCTTATAAAGGTATTGTAAAGTGTTGTAAGAGACTTTCACACTTTTCTAGACTATTTTCCCCTTATATCAATATTTTAAAATGCATTTAATGGAATTCTCACATTAATCTAGAAGGCTTGTAATTTAAACCTAATCTTAATCTAGTGTTGTAATGTGTTTTACACATTCACATTGGATGTTGCACCTTTCTAGGCTATGTGGACCTCATTTTAATGTTGTAAAGTGTATTTAATCAAACTTTCACATTGAAATTTGTGTACCTAACCCTAATTACCCTTTACATAATCATTAATAGGCCCCTATGGCCCCATATTGTGCATCCTGAGGCTTAATTTGATCAAAGACCTGATAAAATCAACATAAACACTAAAGTTCTTCACTCCTCGACAATCTAGCTAGAAAAAGGGCCCTTGTGGGACTAAGTCACCCATCTGGGTGAATGAGTCCCATCCATGTGGGACTAAGTTCCCATCTAGGTGAATGAGTCCCATCCAGGTGGGACTAAGTAGCCCAGCTTGGCGAATTAATCCCATTTGGGCCATTTTCAAGGTTTGAGTGGGAAAAATTGAGTTTTAAGTTTAGTTTTCCTCCATGTCAACCTTGGGGATCAAATTAACATGAATTTTAGGTGGATTTCCTATATAAACAATATTTTAAACTCTAATTCATGAACCTACTCATTCATTCATCATTCATCATCTCTCTCGAGTCAAGCAAACTAGGTTTTTAGCATTTTAAGTCATCAAGATAGCTTTCTAAGGCATTCAAGGGCAGATTCTTCATCTATTGTTGTAGAAATTCAAGATCAATCATCATGGAAAGTTTCTAATTCCTTCACTTCATGTTCATGCTTCATATTATTTCTTCATTTCGTTTAATTACCTAAAAGGGGTTTGACCAAGGCAAACCCCCATGCCCTAACATTCAACATTTCTCTCTCTTTCATTGTGTGTTTGTAAATTTAGGTACTTTGAATTTTGGAAATAATTGAAGAATAGGTTAAAATTTGTTGAATTCATCCCTTATTGAATAGGTCAAAATATCCACAAAAAATCACTTACAATGCCAAAAATTAGAGTTTTGGAACTTGACACCTAGAGGAGTAGAAAGTGCAGACCGAGGGCTTTCGTTTCCACTTTCAGATTTTCAAAAAAGCCAAAGTGGACTAAGTCACCATCAATGGTGACTTAGTCTCACTATACCTATTTTTCAAAAGTTTCTATAGATCTGGATACCCATTTGGCTGAAACGGGCTCTAGAATAGTTTTCCAGAATTGGGACTAAGTCACCCAAAATGGCATAAGTGTCCCAATAGGCCAAAATTTTAGAATCGACAACATTTCCAGTCCTCATTTTAGTATTCAACACATTTATAGGTGCACACATTTAGTTTTATATTTTTCTATTTTGTTTCATAATCATTTCTAGGTCATTTAGTGTATTTTTGCATATCACAATGTGTTTTCAAACACTTTACATTTCCTTAGTTTTCTTTCATTAGGCAATATATTTTATTAGTTTTCAGCATTTAGGTCATTCTACTTTGATATATTTCAATCATATTTACATTAGTCTTGAGTGAACCCCATATATTTTTTGGATACCTTTCTCCTTTTAGGTGCAAAACCCTAGAAGTGTAAGAGAGTGTCTATCCAAAAAAAAATACAGTTCAATTATATCTTGGTTGAGTATATTTGTTTTTGTTGGATTTATACTATTCTTTTTTTGTATGTGCTAGATATGATTTATGTGTACTATAGTCTATAGGGTTATACATGTGTAAGAAATGGTGAATGATGATGGAGAGATAATATGATTTTTTTTAGTGTATTTTATTACTCTATGATGGGGAAATGAGATGTGGGATGGGTTAGACCTATGAAACCAATATATCTAAATCATGTGTGATCTAGGACTTGTGTTGAAATAGTGAATTGTGTGTATAGAATGTTTATTTAAGATATTTATTATGTATGGGTTAGCTTATTTAATTTTTATAAATATTAAAAATAGTTTGAAAGATTAAAGGGTCAAATAGAGTTGAAAAGATATATTTAAGAGTATTGAGAAATAATTTATTATATTATATTAGAAAAAATAATTATGGGGTAGTATGTATACATGTATATGTGTCTATGTATATACTTATGGAGAAAGTCGAAGGATTATAAAATTTTATTTGAAGAGTTATATTTTTTTTATTACCTTTATTAAATGTGAATTATAACAGGTTATTATTAAGAAAGAAATTAGGGCAGAAATAGTTTTTTTTATGATTGAAAAATGTGATGTAGGAACTTTCAAAGGTCATTGCTTTTGACATGGGAGTCCATTAGAGCTGAAATTTCATGTGGAGAAGCATCACAAAGAATTGAGTTTTATGCCAATAGAATATATTCAATTTGAACACATCTCAACACCTTTTTAAGGGCGAAATTCCCTCATATGAGGCCTCAAATTAGACTTTTCGTGGTTTTTTAAGATTTTCCCGATTTGTAATTTTTAGTTATTTTTAATTCCTACTTTTAATTAGATTTATGAATTGAAAAGTAGTGTCTCTTATTGTCTTTGAATAATTAGTAACTTCCATAGCCATATGGATAAGCATGCAAAATTATTAAAAATGGTAAATTAAGAATCTTGTATAATTTTTTCAAAAAAGGTAATTTTGGATTGTAGAACTATAAAGGGATTTTATTTTAGTTGTAAAAGTAGAATGAGAGGAGAATAATGAAGGAAAATTAATTCAACTCATTATGTTCCTATATTTTCTATTTGTTTAATATTGTGATGTGAATTAGTTGCATCAAAATAGGGATTAATTCTTATTATAATTCTTTTGTTAGGATTAGATTGTGGAGAATTTTTTTTGAGACCCTTGTATTATTTTTATTTTAGGAAGATTTGTTTTTGAAATATCTTTTTTTTTAGAATCTAGAGGGAGCTTTGAGGAGCACTTAATTAGAGTCTATTGTGTTCTTCAGTCCCACTGGAATCAATTATTGTGTGTTTTCATACATATCACATTCAAAATTGAAGAAAAATATTTTCCTTTACATGCTAAAAATGGTATTTTTGTTTTATAATGATAAGGAGTATGCTATCATTTCCTCAAGTATTTGATTTTTTATCTATTTTCTATTTTTTGAGAAACTTGATGAAATCTATTTATAAAGGCTTGGATTTTTGTATGAACTTTCAAATAATTTTGAGTTATTATTCTAGTAATTGAAATTGTTAGGAAGGGAGGTATTTTAAGGGTGTAATTATATTAACTAGTTGGAGAATGGAAAAATTTATGTATATGTGATTACTAGAGGCTATTTTCTATTATTTAAATCATCTGAAGAACTACTTTGAGAAATGGGATCCTTAGATGGTGTAGAATTGGATAACAAGTATAAACATTGGAGTTTCCTTCTCACTCATTGTAGGTGATAGAGTGCTAATATGTAGTGTCACTGCCTCATTTTTTGGTTATAAAAGTGTTGAGATATAATGTTTGTGAACTTACTCACCTTGGATAGTAAAGCATTAAGCTAGATTGTCCTTTCTTACTTTTAGTAGATGTCACATGGCTAAGATGTTATGATTGTTACCCTAAGATTCATCCTATGGGATAATCAAGTGACAATGTGTATAAATAGTCTATAAAATGATTATATTAATATTGGCATCATTTTTCTTCAATTTATATGTAATTGGGCATATATTAAGGAGATCATCACCAAGTTTGTATTTATCTTTTATATTTGAGTGTTGTATTTTTGTATGGTATCTATGTTTCATACCTCCTATGTAAGCTAGGATTGGACCTATAGGTTATATTCCCTAAAGTGTTATACTTTCCTACAATTAATTTATAAATTAGGGGTTATGAGAGTCTCATAAAAGTTATGGAGATCTAACTTTGAACTTGGTAGATTTCCTAACTTAATAATTTGTGTATTTTATATATTTGGGAAAAATTACAGATTGAGAGTATTTATAACATTTGAATTCATATATGTACTCATGTTTTACCACAACAAATCTTATTCATAATCAAACAAATAGTACATTGACCCAATTTTTATCATCAATAATATTTTCTAGAATATCTTGAAAATTTTGAAGAAGAGAGAGTATCATTAGAATGTTTTCTACCCTACCATAAAGAAATAAGTTTCCCTATGATACTCCACAAGAGAATCTTGTCCCATCACAAACTATCTAGCTAGCCATGGCTAATGTACATGAATAATTTTGAGTTTACTAACATAATGCATTCATTAACATCAATTCAAATACATATTTTGTGTTATCTAAATTCATTAATACATCATGCTTGAACAAGAAAACATGTATCTAAATTCATTTTCCCTTAACATTATTGTGTGGTAGAGAGAATTCAAAAAATTAACTATGTAACAGTTCAAACATATAACTTTGACAAAAGAAATTTCTTTAGTTAACACAATAGAAACTATTTATGCACAAGGTAACTTTTATAATTAAATTGTGAATTTATTTAATTATATGTCATATTATTTAAATAAAACACACATATTTGGAAATCAAGATACATATATACATATGTAAATATTATTTGTAATTTATTTTATTCATATTTGAAAGAATTTAAGATTATCAACTCGTGTAGTTACTGTGGTTTTAAAAATTGTCATCCTTGACAATTTCACACTAGGTTTAGCTCCTCCTATGTGCGTGGACCTAATTAAGCATTTAATTACCCATTTTATAAACATATTCAAAAAATCAAACAAGGGAAATGAAAATTAGCATTTAATATTTTCCCCCGACACTTTAGGCCCCAAAAAGGATAGGCCTTGTCTAGGGTACCCCATGCCCTTGACCAACCCTTTTTGGCTCCTTTTTTGGATATTTTGGTGTCAGTATTTTATTATTTGAGTTTCCAAAGTCATATTTTGACTATCAATATTTTACTTTTGGGAAATTAGAAGAATTGCATATAAATACAAAGTATTTTTACCATTTTAGTCCTAGCATAATTAAGGAAGAAACTGAAATTATTATTGAGAAATCAAGAGAAAAATTATTAACATTATTGCAACATTCATTTTATTCAAGCATCATATCAATAATTCATCATGTTATTTAATATTTTTCATGTTTTATGATCATTTATTTTGTGAGTACTAACACTTGTAATACTTCAATCAAGAAATCACATTCTCCTTAAAGGTGATGAGTACACTACATCATTCCATCAAGGAATGAAAATATGAGTGGTGAGTTGAAAAATTATTCAACTCATTACCTTTTATCATTTAGCCTCTTCTTGATCAATGGTAAGCTCTCTTTATACATCATCATAGCAACTATGGAGATAGAAATACCAAAATGATATTTTATTTAGGCAAGACCCTTTACAACACAACCCTTTCCCCTCTTTCATGCGTATAGGCTTTTAGATATGGATCAAAGTTGAGAAAGATTAAATACTATTTTCTCAATCATGCATTCAAGCCCTACAAGTTGACAAGATACTAAAAGTGGATTTTTTCATCAATAGATGAAATTTTGAAAGTGAGTCTGAGAGAACATGAGCTACTGATCATAGACCTTAGGCTTGTGAAAATATATCTTAAAAATTAGGTGCATAGATTGGGGAAAACGAAACCCTTGAATAGCTAAATCAACACCAAATTTACTTTCCATTTTTCTTTGTCTTCTCTCTACCTTTTTGAATTCTATTTCTGCCTTTCTACATTCCATTTCTCAAAAATCATAACAATTTGTTGTATTTTCATAGTTAACCCAAGAACGCCATTACATCTTGAATTTCTATCAATTAAAAATCAATACACATCATCCACACACCATCACAATAATTAGGATTAGAACCCTGATCCACCATTTTAACTTTTCCATTAAGGTTTGTAGTCAAGTGGATTTGAGATAATTTCTAATCATTAATGTCTAATATTGGGAGAAGTGTGATTTAGGACCTAGATCCCTTTTCCCAATCAAAATTTTTGGTGAGCCTATAGTATATCATTTCAAAATCTAAGCATAGCATTAGGCTTCTTGTATTCATCATTTATGCATTGATAATCAACATAAATAGTATTGAAAAGTAAAATATTGCATTGCATTTTGCATTCATAAGAAAACTAGGGTTAATTTCAATTGTTGCAAAGTGAATCTAGGTCATACTTGCATTGATAAATCTGCATTAGGCTAGATAAAATCTAAAAACAATATTTGAAAGTATTTTAAGTGATCATTTAGGCATATGCATATAGTGTTCAAAGGTGCACAATTGCATTATTTTTGTGGAAAAAGGATAGAAATTTTTTACATTTTTAGATCCAATAATTAGGATTAGATAATGATTTAAAATCTAAAAATTATATTTTGAATCACAATTATTGCTTCAAAATTTTGAAAGTTGCATGCATAGTTATATTTCATGTTGCATATTTATAAATTGTTATATTTTTAGGGGAATTCAAATAAGTATTAAAACCATGACCTTATGTTCATAAATAATAGACACATTTTCTTTGATTAAATTTTTTACTTTACCTACTCTTGTGAAAGAATAATTTTTTTGAAATAAAACCACAATGGCCAATAAAAAGTGGGAATGATTAATTTAGATTTATCGAGTGCTTTGCAACTAGGGTTGTGAAAATAAGTCCAGTGCATGTGAGTGGGGGAGACCAAGTCCTCCTCCATGCAGGGCCCTAGGTGGCGATATTAGCGGCATTCCCCAGGGGTAATTTTTTGGGGTTGTCATTCAATCTCTCTACAACCACTCATGCGAAGTAGGCTAGTGGCTTGAAGGAGAATGAGCGGGGATACAAATCCCCCAAATTGAAGGGTTAATAAAAAATCCCTGGCATGGATATTTAGTTACATTCCAATTCTTTTCATGATGTTGTGGTCGTCAAAGAGGATCCTTTTCCAATTGGTGTGGGCTTCATAGTGTAAAAAGGAAGGATCAACGAAGATGGGGGACCCAGAAGAGGTATGTGCCCTCTCGGTTCCCATAAGCTTGATGTCTTGGTCCCAAATGGTAAAATGTTAGAGGCTCTATGTGAACATGATTCTAAATTGAAAAACATTGCAATTTTTTTGGTAGTTGTGGACATAAACAAGGTCCTGACTCACAAGCATATGGATGAGTGGTTGTCAAACATGTGGGGAAAAAAATTAGGGATCTCATTCTCTTATTGCCAAATGATTTATAGGGGGTTTTATGTCATCTTCTTTAGAAACCATAATATGCAAAAAAAATCCCTAAACAAGGAATTTTGGAACATAGTAAATAATATTTTTTGGGTGGTGGCATGGTCACCAGAGGCCCTAAATGAGGAATTTTTAGCCTTATCAATCCTTAGATGGCTAGTCAAAAAAATGTGCCTCCAAGACTCTGGGCATTTTTTCACCTCCTGCTCGAACTGTATGGAAAGGTCTTAAGAATGGACAATACCAAGTCAGGCTTGCCTCATGCAGATGCTAGGGTCTTGGTCACCATCTTTTTAGGGGTGGATCTATCAGATGCCTTGCTCGAAAATATTGAAAATGGGGATATTATATGTGTGTTTGAAATTATAGGGGGTTGAATTCCTATTATCTCTATAGGAGATAAGGGAATATTAGGAGAAACTATCCACTAATTGGTGAAAAAAAAACACTGAGAAGTCTCAATCAAAAAGAAAGGAAGGAATGATGGTTAAAAATGGGGCCACAAACCCTAACAGCTCTAACATTGTCTTGAACAGAAATCAACTAGGTTGGTAATATAGGAAACCCCCCACAATCAAATGATGTCAGTGGTAAAACCACCTCTGAATTCCCTGAACTTGAGAAGGGTGAGAAGGAAGAGGGAAACCTAAACCTTGTCAATCAAAATAACAATAGTGTGGTTGAGATCTCAAAAGGCCTCTCCGAGCTCTAGTTTGGTGACTCAAAAGATGGCTCATGGGAGAATGAGTTCTCTAAGTCCTTAGACCATGATTTTGACTATGAAATGGAAAGCTTGTATGAGGGTATGGAGATGGAAACTCAAGATGTAATTCATAATAATCCAGTGCCCCCAAAACATGATATTCTAGTAATTGGTCATCATAGTGATTGTAATGTGGATGGACAATTAATTTCCCTTTAGGATGGAATCATTAGCTACTCAAAAAGCCTAGGCATTGAAGGTGTCAAGGAAGACATCTCAAACTCGACTAATTCAAGAATCAAAGAGTGGAAAAACTCCCAACAGTTGGCTTTAGAAAAGATAAGAAACAACCCTAACAAGGAGGTGTCTAGAGATCCTACTCCTAGTGAGCAAATATAGTATTTGAAGGACCTTGGATTCTTCAAAGAAGATCCTAATAAATAGAGAACAATAGAATTGTTAGAGACTAGGCATGGAAAAGTTAAAGAACTTGTTAATGCCTTGGAGACCAACCTGATGCCCACTTGCAACCAACCTGACATCATTGTTGGACTAGATACAAACTAGGCTTTGGTAAGTGACACCTTCAAGAGCAGCCACAAAGGGGATTCTATGCAATGCACCAATGGTGAAGTGTGTGGTGGAAGTGGGGGTGAGGTTGATTTCCTCAAAAGTGATTTTGTTTAGATAATCAAGGGCGACAATGGAGGCATGTGCCCAACTAGTCGTGCTGATCCAGTAGGGCCTCTTGTGACTTTTGACCTTTAAGGGTTCAAGGAAAGAAAACTTGGGAGTTTCTGAGGGGGAAGGGAAATTAGAGGTTTAGTGTAGGTCAAGGGGAAGGACAAAGAAGGGGACAAAAACGTTAATCCTAGAAGGGAAAGGTAAACTAAAAGTGCTTGACAAACATAAAAGGAAAAAACTCAATACCTTCACTATAAGTCTAGCACCTAAAAGAATGGAAGGTGTTCAAAAGGTTCCCAAATTCTTTGAAAACTTTAAACCTGATAAAGATCCTACCTTAAAGCTTAAAACCAATGACCCTTAACAACATTTCATGGAATGTAAGGCGACTAGAGTCTCCAGATAGAAAGTAAATTGTAAGAAGATTCCTTAATGGATGTAAGGAAAAATATGTGGTCTTGCTTTAGGAAATCAAATAAACTAGGTTCATGTTGGAAACCAGTCTCAATTTCATCTGGAGGGACTCAGTATATTTTGTCTCACACCATGAAAAAGGAAAAGGAGGGACTGCAATTTTTCTCTCAAAGGATTGGGGGCAACATGTTTGTAGGCATGGGGTCTCCCCATGCAATAGGGTTGTCTGGGTAATATTGAAGAAGAGAGACCTCTCTTTTGGTATTTTCTCTATATATGCTCCAAATGAGTATGGAGAGAGAATCAATGTTTGGAAATGGCTTAGTGAATTAGATGACATCCCATGGATCCTTGGGGGGGATTTTAACATGATTAAAAACTGGATGATAAAGTTGGGGGGATTGATCTAGAATGGAAAGGAAATGAAAAATACTTTTGGTTCAAGATTAAAAAAAAACTCAAGCTTATTGATCCACTAGAAGGGAAAAAAAAGAATTTTCCTAGCATATGGTACACTTGGTGCAATTCCCAAAAGGGAAACCGAAGAATCTACTGCAGACTAGAAATGTTCTACATGAACAAGGGCTATTTTCTCCCTGATTCTCTTAGAGATGGATGTGAAGTGGAGGTCCACCCCTATAGCCTCTTTGACCACCACAATATAAAAACTAAGATCTTACTCAAAGAAGGGCTTGGGGTAGTGGAAAGGAAAAGGGGGGGATTTCTCCTTAATTTCAACCTCCTTCAGAGCCAAGATTACACAGATGCTATTAGAACCTTTAAATTGATAAAAAAATAGCTTGTACAGGAATAAAAGTGCTATAGAAAGGTGGAATCTAAATGTAAAAGGATGGAAATCATTGTTCCAAATCATTGGAAAAAATAAAGCAAAAGATAGCAGAAGGTTGGAAGGAAATCTACAAGAGAACCTATTGTAGGCTGAAAATGGGTTCAGAAAGGATCCGGGGAATGAGGATCTAAACAAAAAGATTGTATTAGCTAAAATTCTCTAAGGAGACTCCAAAAATTAAGAATTCAAGGCTTGAAAATCAGATCCAGGTCCAACTGGCTTGAATTCAAAGATAAAGGCTCCAAATATTTCTTCAAGTTGTTGAGAGAAAAAAGTTTCAAAGAGAACATAGAATAGATCTAGGTGGATGAAGGATTAACTAGTGATCAAGAAGTAATTAAGGATTAGTTCTTCTCTTTCTTCAAGGTCCTGTTTGCCTCTAAAATTGGCGGGAGTGGTTGGGATAGTGTAAGGAGCTTAATTAGAGAAGTAATCCCAAAGAAGATAAACAAGCAAGATGTTGAGAGTCTGAGCCAAGAGGTATCCAAAGAAGAAATTAAAAAGGAAATTGAGGCCATGCAAAAATATAAATCCCTAGGAGATGATGAATTACTAGTTGATTTCTACAAGACATTCAAGGAGTGGGTTGTGGAGAATTTTTTTCCGGTCTACAAAGAGGCCTTCGAGGCAGGCTCACTTTGGGGTGATATAAATAAGGGCATCATTAGATTTCTCCTGAACAAAGGTGACAAGACCCAGTTAAAAAACTGGAGACCCATAACTCTGTTGAATGTCTCATACGAGGTTGACTGATGTGTTGCCTAGGCTCATCATTTCAACTCAAATAGGATCCATTAAGGTTGGATACATTCTAGAGAATCTCATCACCAATTGGGAAGCTTTAGAATGGGAAAAATACACTAAGCAAGAGGCTGATATCCTCTTACTGGACTTTGAAAATGCATATGACAGAGTTGAATGATCTTTCATCCAACTCACCCTTGAAGCTTTTAGCTTTCCATAGAATTTTTGTAACATGGTTACCACATTGTTCCAAGATGTAGTGACATAGGTAGATGTAAATGGGCACGTAACAGGAGAATTTATGTTGGAAATATCAATTAGGTAGGGTATTCCTCTTTCCCCTACTCTATTTGTGACTGCTTTAGATTCCTTATACTATGTTCTCATGTCTAATATGCATTCTCCAATAGTTAGAGGCATAAAATTACCAAACAAGGAGGAACCAGTGAATGTCCAGTTTGTAGATGACATGGCACTATTCCCCAAGTTGGAAGAAGAAAATGTAGCTAACCTTATGAGTAAGATTAATACCTTTTTCCAAGCCTCAGGTGCAAAAATTTCTCTCACCAAGTCTATCTTCCTAGGTTGGAAAGATAGGTCCCTTGATTGGCTAAAAAAATTGGTATTTGATTGGGGGGGGCCTAGTAAGTAGGTAAGGTATCTAGGCATACCTTTTACGGTCTTTTTAAAACTAAAATACATGTGGAATTGGATCAGAAGTAAGATTGAAAAAAAGATAGAAAATTGGAATAAGAATTACCTCACTTTGGAAAGAAGGGTTCATATCTATCAAAAGATTCTCTCCTCCTATAGCCTCTACTTTGTATTGGTGTGGCTCTTTAGTATCTAACAAGTAGAGGAAATTCAAAAAAGAATCTAGGGATTCCTTTGGTTAGATGGCAGAGGAAATAAAAAAAGACATGCAGTTAAATGGAGTTCGTGATGTGTAAGAAAATAAAAAGGTGGGCTTGGGTTAAAGGACCTAAAGGTCCAAGGCATTGCACTAGCTGCCAAATGGATCTTTAAGGCCCAAGACAGAAACAAGCCATGGAAAGTGCTAGTTAGGAGTAATATTCAAAGGGCCTCCCCAAAACAAGGAAAAAATTGGAATGACCTCCCCTTCAGTGACCTTCTTAGTGGTCTCTACCTTATAACCCATGAAGGTTCAATGGTGTTTAGGAAAATATGGTCTAAAGCATGGGAAGCGGTAAAGGTTCCATTTGTAACTTATAGGGCATTCAGGGCAATTTAGTCTACACTCAAAGATCTATATGGTGGAACCTCAAACATAAATATAAGCCACTGGCTCTTCTACAAGGATGCTTGGCCAAGGTATGGAACAATAAAGGAATAAAATACTTTGCAGAAATCTTGAAGGATGGTTAGCTTAAAGAATGGTACCTACGAAAAAACTGAATTCCATATCCCTTCTACACAATGGAGAACATATTCTATTATAAGAGAAGCTTGCAATACCTTGGATTGGTCGGTTAGTAGCAAGATAGCCATGAAAATTTCAAGGAATTTCAATGGTCAAATGGTTCCAACATTGTAAAACTCAATGCTAAAACTATCTACACTACTCTTGCCAAGCAACAGGGTATCTATGATTACTTGAACAAGTGGAACATAGTCCTTAGCAGTAGTGAATGGTCTAAAATCCTCTCCAATAACTAGTCCAAAAATATTGATCCAAAAAATTCCTGCTTTAGGTGGCTCCTAATCTTTCACAGACTACCTTACAAAACTAATTTTGCTGACATTGAATTATGCAGAATGTGAAGGGTACCTGATTCAGTCTTTCATATCTTCTTTGATTGTATATATGCAAAAGAAGTTTGGAATATGTTTTGCAATAAGCTGGATATTTGGAATAACAATGGCACACTCAGATTAGATAGAATCCTTCTATTTAAAAGTAGAAAATTTGGCAAAGAGAAAACTCTATTTTGGTCTTTTGTTTCTATAGAAATTATATGGTTCATTTGGAAATCAAGAAATGATGAAAATTTTAAAGGGGGCCTAAGGGCACTTATTGAGTCTTCAAGAAGACTCACCACCTATAAAGTTGCATTGAAGGTCACCATGATAGTGAAATTTTCAAAATTCAATTTCCTTAAACTGTTGGAGGATGGAATCCTTCAAATACACTTGCATGAGGGTAGACTTAGGCACACTTGGAAAACTAGGCAAGCTAGCACAAAGATCTTTCTCCAAGCACTAGAGATCTTCTAAAGAGACTTTAATGAAAAAGTGGCAAAGGAAGCACAATTGGAGAACACCACACCCATGCTCAAAATAGAGGAGTTTTCAAAGGAAGAGATAGAGGATGCAAAGGCCCTAGTAATCATGAAACACCTTGTGGGTATTGAGGATTCAACAACATGTGGTGATGACACGGTTGTGGATTGGGATTTTTTTGCAAGGGCAAATAGATATGCTATAGGCGGACAAAAATAGCATTGTTGTTTTGATAGATTGATATGGTATAGAAAGGATAGATATGATAAAATAGTTCTTTGAAAAATCCTTTAAAGATATGTTGCATAAGGTACAATATTCTCCATTAATGCAATAAAGATAGATATGTTGTAGCAATGTTTTGACAGAGTTTTTGATGACAGGGTTGTATGTGGCATCCAGAAAGGCCCTCAAATTCTCATGCCTGTATAACTTTAAATGTAAATGATGATATGAATAAGCAATATTTCCTCCTCTATGTAATGTACAGCCTCTAATATGGAGCAGTAGTTCTACCTCCCCTATGTATATGTTGTCCACTCTATATTCAATACAAAAAAAATGTTGTATTTTTGAAAAATTGCAAAATTTCAGACTTGAACAATTTCAGAATAAAACACTTAAACACTATAGAACACATCCAAAATTTGAAATTAACAAAAAAAAAAATTCTATTATAGGGTGCATCATGCCCTTGACCTATCAAATTTCACTCATATTTGGATCATAGATCTATTTTTGTGTTCCCTATTTGGTTTTATCTTTTGTTTTTGCAAATTATCTTATTCATTGTGACTATCTTGTGTTTTCCTTTCATGATAGGCCTACTCAAATTGTTTTGAAACTCGTATGAGTTTCATGACCTAGTGTCCTATTGTGAATACCCCTTTGATATGTATTTTTAGACTTATGGCCTCTTGTGTTGTCACCACATCTATTTTGGAGCATGATTCCCATAACTCTTTCATATATGCTATTGCGTCTACCCAATCCATATTGGAATCCCTTCCTAATCACACATTACTTATGAATTCCTTGCAATCCAAAATTTATGTTGGCTTGGAGACTACTATTTCCATGTTCTTGAGGAGAAACTAAAATAATTGGATAAAGATTTAGAAGGTTTTTGATATGCTATGTACTGAACCTTTGACTGGAGAAACAATGCCTATTTTAGATAACCTTAGGAAGCTAATAAATGATTCTCAAGGAATAGAAGTGTTACGTAGTCTAGATCACATAGTACATGCTAATATACCTATGACAACTAGTTGTGCTCAAGCATTCACCAATGGTCAAAACCAAGTAGGAAAACAAGTTTCTTCATGTAGTCAATCAGGATTGCACCCTAGTTAAGATTGACTCAACTATCCTATTGAAACATGGAAACACTCTCAAGCTATGGGTAACTTACGATGAGAGTGAATCTCCAAAGCAGTTTGGTTCCCTTGGTAGATCACCTAAACTAAAGGCTTTTCTGAGGAAAAGGGAGAAGGATAACTTTAAAATGGAAATCCTAACACCTAAAGGGTGATGCACCAGAACTTCTAAATTTATTCACTAACTCTACTCACAATCAGTTTCTCAAAAAACTCTCACAATCTCACATGAAACATACAACACAAAATTGATTTGCATGAAGGTTCTCAAAACAAACACAACATGCAACATGTATTATATGAAATTTATGAACACAAATTTACAATAACAAGACATAAAAAGGATTAAATATTTAGAATCACAATGAATATCAAATTGCTATTGCAAAAAGTGACAAAAACCATGGGATAGGAATGCCTTGCTGCTTTTATTAAATCTAAAAGGAGCATCACACATGAAATTTGAGTACAAATATCAAGCTTACAAAGCTCTCTACAAGTAGTCAAGAGAGTAAGAAGCAAATCTGAACTCAAAAAAACTAAGTCTTTCTCCAATATATGCCTACAAATTGTCCCAAAGAGTGAGAAGCGAAAATATGAGTTAATTGATCTCCATAATAGAAACTTCAATGTGATTTTTGAGAAAGGGAAAAAATCCTCCAAAATAGGGCATGAAACTTATCCAAACTAAGTGAAAAATATTACAAATTTGCTCCAAAGAAAATCAACCTAGAAAAGGACTCAAAAGCACTCAGTTGTGACAAAAAAATAAAAGTGGAAAGCTCAATTCACCTATTTTATTTTATTTTATACAAAAGGACTCAAACTGAAAAAAGAAAGCCTTTTATGAGAACTTTATGCACTCGCCTTGATTTTACTTAATTTAAAATAACAATTATGAAAGAAATTTATAGAATATTTCCTTAATAATGTTTTACAATATCTTGAAGTTTTAAATTACAAAAAGAAAGGCTCAAACTTGGGTTTTGATTTTATTTTTCAAAAATACAAGGAAAAATATATGATTTTTTTTTTTAATTTTGCCAAGTATACAATACATCTCCTTGATATTTGATTTTCTATAAAAATCAGAAAAAAGGACTAAGGCTCAGAGCTATATGATTTTCTAAAAAATCACAAAAATCCTAAGGCATATTGTAGCCTAGGCCCATAATACATGTGCAAAGAAAAAATAATACCATGAAGGTATTAGTGAAGGCATTGAAATTTTAATTCAATGTCGGAAAAACACCAAAGTCGACTTAGGGAAAAAAATAAAAACCCTAGAAAAAAATTCCAGAGCCCTAACTTTTAGCTCTCATTTTCACTTTGGCTTTTTGGAGAAACCAGCTCTGCTTGGTGGCCACCATGAACATAGGGTTTTGAACTCGAAACCTTCACTCTCTTGCTGCTTCTAAGATTTTTCTTGGAGATCTTCACAAGAGAATACAGAGGTAAGTCTTTTTTGTTACAAAATTGAACATTGACCTCCATTTCGAAGCATTTCTCTAGCTTCTTAGCCGTGGTCATGATTAAATTTCTAATGCATTTTCTTTTTCTTCGCTTTGTTAATGCCTTACTTTTTCTTGAGGCCACCATCAAGGAACTTTTGAAGCTCACTACTATGGTCATTATAATCTATTTCTCCATAGAAAATGAAAAATGTAGGCTCTTCTACCTTTCATACTTTGCATTTTTCCCGATTCCTTGTAAACAAAATGCTCAACTCGAGCTCAATGGATGCAAAAATGATGAAAATGTTTGTGTTTCTTGTGAAAAATCTTGGTGGGTTCTATCATTTCTGCAAAATGTAAGACTCTTTCTTAGTTCATCGTTTCCATCATTTATGAGGGATTCCTTGTTTCTCATGGTCACGACCTTTCAACTTCTGGGTAATACAAAACCCTCCTGGCTCAACCCCTGTAAGTCATCTTTTACACTTCTATGGCTGTGACATCTCCATCTTTTGGGCACTTCTATCTTTGCAGAAACTCAAGGGTTTCTCTATTTTCTATATATTTACAAAAATTCCATGTAGAACCCTTGGTGGCTTTTGACTTTTGTGAAACAAAAGAAACAAACCCCCAAGTTGCGGCCTGAAAAACACACACTAGACTTCATCCAATGTTGTTGCAAATATGATATGGGTTTTTTCGAAAGCTTGGGACTCCATTATGCTTAACTTCACAACCGACCCATGTATATTATTTTTCATTTTCTAGGTTCTATCCTTTCTATAGATGGTGATGGTTTTGACTCATTTAATGAGGAACCATTTTTGTCTATAGGCACTATGTAGAAATATCTTGCTGACAAGCTATTATCTACTTTGTTTGTTGCATATAGTCCTTCTGAAGCTTACATGCTTTCAATAATGTAGACCAATGTTTCTTCCAAAACATTTTACATGAGAAAATTTTCACCCCTTCTTTCTCATAGATGATTGTCTTTTGCTATAGAAAAATCTCCAGAATGAAATTATTTACGTTTTTTCAAAATATAAAAACTTGGTAGAATTCAATAGAGTGCTTTATCTTATGAAAGAATGGAGATCTTGTGGAATGTAACTATTATGCTTGCACAACTCCTTAAAACCTCTTTGCTCATTCCATATATAGCTATTATTTTTTATTTCAATGATTGATGGAGGTTGAATTTCCCTTTGTACTCTTGGTGCATTTTTAACTAATGTTGTAGGTAGCTACAACTTCACATGTATATGCTTTTCTTTATGAAATGATGTCCTTCCAAACAATATACAGTGCCTTTGAACGACTCAAACATGGATAGAGGAACATTTGAACACTTGAATTATTTCTCTTCTCACATGAACATGCATAGCTCTAAATTCTTATAACTCATTGCATTTGAAATGAGAGCATGAATTCTATTTGTCCTTTTGTTGTGACTTTACCAGTTTCACTTTATTGTTGTCTTGTTTTTCTTGTAATTGTGCACTCCCAATACCTTTTACTCCTTTCCATTCTTGAGAAAACACATGATTTCTCTTCCTTCAAATTATTATTTTTTTGTCAACCCTTCTTGCCTCTTGATAACTATACCTTCAAGGCATGCACTTTTAACAAAATAGATAGCAGAAAAATTGATATATGGCAGAAATGAGACATAAAACATAATGACAATGCCATATTATGAAACTAAACAAGGAAAAAATGAAATATTTATATGAAAATAGAAATCTTAATGAGGAAATGGTGTACTTCTATTATGTTCTATAGATTACTTAAGTACTCAAATAGGCCCATTGTTCATCTGTGATTCCTATTTCAGAATAGAGGGCTGCCTCATTGCACTTTTGATCTAGTTTTCATGAATAATCAATGTTGCCAATTGTTCTTATAGGCACTTGTGAATTACTCCTTCAGTTGAAAGGCTTGATTTGAGCAACATGAATTTGTTTTCTTATTTCATTTCCCCTCTTGAGACTTAGGGGCAGCATGCTAGGATCAACCCTTGCAGGAGCCCATTCTTGCACCACATGCTAAAATATCAATAGAAATGAATCAACAACAATATTTCACCTATACCTACACAATGAAAAAACATGTTAGATAAAAAAAAATGAAGCTTAATGCTCTTGTGATTTTTTATTTTCAAGATCCCTTGCATACATCTAATACTTTCTCAACTGACTTAAAGCATCAAAGGCATATGTTATATCTTTGTTTATATGGAATCTAATGGGATTCATATCTAGAGATCTAACCAACTCTTTTATCATAATGTAGATTAATCTAATGATCGAGAGTGAGGAGGAGCTAAAGATGATGAATACCCACCCAAGATTCTACCAGGAAATGATGGATATTCTTTTCTTTATGTGCTCTTTTCATTGCTTTCATCTTCAGATGTATCGTATATTTTTGTGTTGCTTTAGTGCAGCTACTCCCATGGCTTGTGTGGGAAATTTTATTACTCTCTTTCTTTCCAATGAATAGAAAAGAAACACTTATGCAATCTTGTGTATATTTCATTACAAAACGAATGAAACATTATAGAAATGAATGCAAGCAATATCTTGTGTTTTTATGTATTTTCCTTTATGTTGCTAAACACTAAATAACAAAATTGAATTCTATCTTTTTTAAGCACCTTAAAATATGCAATGGTTAAGCATAGCAAAAAAATTTGGAATACCTTTCATGTTTTAGATTAATCAACTGCTTCAACTCTACCAAATTAAGTTGTAGGTGAAAATTTGGTAACACTTCTCCCACAACCATGTCTTTTATTCCAACATCCACAACTCTGACCATAACATCAACACTTCAATTTACCAAGGGCATAAATATGAGCTTAGGGCTTGCTAGTGGGAATCCTTATAGTTTTGTTACCTCACCCAAAACACCACCATGTTCATCAACTATCATAAACATGCAACATAATAACCCACTAGTCACTCATACTAGTTCACCATACTTAGAAAGCTCTCAAAATGTGTCACCCAATGATTTAATGATAAATCAATTTTTGTAAAACATGGAATAAATTCAACAAAAAATTTCAAACATAAATTAAATCAAAATTGTAAACCTTCACAATACCTAACATGTAATCCTTTGTTGTTTGTCATTCTCAAAACACCAATACTGCTAAACATTGAAATACCTTGATTTTGAAAATAATAATGGTAAGGGAGATCCTAACAACTATGTGTCAACCTTTACTATATTATGTAATGATTCATTTTGGAAGATGCAATATTAGAAAAAAAAATTCCTATAACATTGAGGTGCATGGCCTTCGAATGGTTTTTCATATTATCAAACAACTCAATAACCTCTTTTACACAATGTGTTAGTGCATTTATCCAACACTTTAAAGCAAACATTGGTCCTCAAGTGACATTAGCAAACTTATTCTATTATAAACAAGGACCTAAGGA
The DNA here is from genome assembly GCA_007258455.2 of Sequoia sempervirens. Lineage (NCBI taxonomy): Eukaryota > Viridiplantae > Streptophyta > Pinopsida > Cupressales > Cupressaceae > Sequoia > Sequoia sempervirens. The sequence continues at coordinate 43,820,865 of VDFB02047230.1, forward strand.
AAAGATAACAAATTTTATAGGACAATACCAATCATTTTACTCAAAAATATCATATATTCTTCCTGAAATTGACATTAAAAGGGTTTTTATAGGGAACTTGCAACCTAGTATTCATTATAAGATTTTATTGATGAAGTATCCATCTTTTACACATTTTTGTACAACTCTTCATGATTATTAAATATTGGTTAGTCAATATGAGGGTACTACATCAACTCCTATTGAGAAATTTTAAGTTGTGCATGAAATATATTACCCATAATTTAAAACCAAAACAAAAACTTCATTAAGATAAACACTCCTAAAACCAATAACATAGAAATAATGTTGTGATGCAAGTAACAATATTAAATTTAGGCCAAGAGATAGACAATTTTCACAATTTCTAATTCTCTTCATGTGATAATGTTGCAATTGTTAAACAAGAACATGATTCAACTCCCTACAATTAGACCTTTGACACAAGTAAACCTTTACCACCAAACTTTAATGTAAAATCATTTTGTCAATATCATCATTACTTGGACACAATACAAGATGATGTATGCATCTTAAACACCAAGTGAAAGACCTCATCAACTCTAATCAAATCTAGTTGGCCAATGTTAATGACAAAGGAAATAAGTCAATTTCACCTCGGAACTAAAATTTACAAATATTCACAAACCCAATACCAAGTCTTTCATCTAACTTTGTGAAATGGAGTGATAATGATGAACAAGATGATGATTTATCCAACGTTGTTAACACAATAGAAGTTCAACCTCATAAGGACCAAACCGCTTTTTCCTAACATTGCTTTCACATTAAAAATAGAACAACTACACTTTTTACAAATTATATTTGACAACTAAAATGGATCATAGATGACAATGGATAGTTTTGAGAAAAAAATTGAGACTCTAGGATGTGTCTTTTTGAAAATAGGTCCAATAAGGCATAGATGTCCCATATGAGACATAATCAAAACTTGTTAGAATGCTCTACAATTTTTAAAGGAGCTTTATGAGGTCTTCTAATGTATTTTTTTATCTCTATCACTTAATTTCAAATTTTATATAAATACCTATAACTAGAAACTTTATACAATGAAGTGTTAAAGGAGGTTCTACTTGCCAAATATTATCCTTGTTTATTAATTCTAACAACATTTTCATACATGGAAATATAAAAAGGCATATTTAAGAACTAATTGGTGGTGAAAATTAAAATAATGGTGATCAAACAAGCCCGTATAGGGTCCAAAACTATACCTAAACAGTGTTGAAGAATGGAAGGATTGAAGGTGTTGTCATTGATGTCAACTGGTCAACTGGTTATCCACTAGTTGCTGTTGGCTATATATGTCGAGGATATTGAGAAAATTGTAATAAAGATATGTTGTAGGAATTTAGTGGTTGCTCTAGGTTTTAATCCAAATTTTCTCCTATGTTTGTGTGGTTCAACCATGTTGTTCATGGTTGTTAGAAGATGCTATATCCATATTTTTAGTTGTTGGTTCATTGTATAGTGCAAGGTGAATTGTGGTTTTCTATGTTTCTAGTTGAGGTCTAAGAGAAATGTTGTTGGTTTAGATTTCTCTTTGATGAAGTATTATGACAATAATTGGTATCAGCAAGGTTCCTTTATGAAGAGCTTAACTACTCATGGAAGGCCCAGGATGGCTAGAAAAATGGTTTTTGATTATCTGAGGTTCGATGGAACTAATTGTGGTATTTGGAAAGTATTGATTGAATAATATCTAGAATACTGTGGATATGATGTGGAAAAAGTTTTAAAAAATCCTTACACTCCTCCTGCTAATGGCCCGAGTACACTTGAAGAGATCAAAGCACATGAAGCGAATAATAAGGTGAAGTTCATCTTGAAAGAATAGTTTGGTACATTCCAAGTTGATTAAGGTTCAAAATTTGAAAATGGCTAAGGAAGTATGGGATGCTTTGGAAAGAGTGCATGATGGTGATGAAAGAGTCAAAGAGGTGAAATTACAAAATTTGGAAACATAGTTTGATCTTCTACATATGTCTGAAGATGAGAATATTAAAGCTTATGTATAGAGATTGGATGAGATAGTGGCTAGAATGTGAGGACTTGGTGCTACGAGAGACGAAACCAAGATTGTAAAAAAGATTCTTAGAACTCTTCATGATGCTTACAATGAGAAGATGAGTGCTATTGAGTAGACTATAGGTTATAAGCCTTGTACTAAGGATTTTTTGTTGGGATTTTTGAAATCTTATGAGATGAGGAAGTCAAGTCTAAGGAATGGGTGCAAATTAGAGACTACTTTTAAAGCTACAAAAGTTGAAGATCCGAATGAAGAAAACTTTGTAAGAAGAATAAGGAAATGATCTGGTAAGTATGAAGGTAAGTTTCCCTTTAAGTACTTTAGTTGTGGAGAAATAGGTCATTATGCTGCAAAGTGTCCAGAAAGAGCTAGAAGAAATAAACAAAGATATGAGAAAGAAAAGAGAGGAAAGAAGATTAATAGAGCTTACTATGTGAATGAGAATGCTAGTATATTTGATGAGGATTCAAAATATGAAGATCCTGATGACAATGAATACTTGTTATTGGTGATCGAGGATGAACCTACTTCTGTTAATTCTAAAAGAAAGGTAAAAGAAATCCCTCCAGAGAAGGAGAAAAATGAAGGTATAGTTATCTTTTCCCTACATGCTAAATAAGAGAAGAATTATTGGGTAGTTGATAGTGGTTGTTCACATCACATGACTGGTGATAAAAGTAAGTTTTTTAAGCTTGAAAATATGATGGAGGCTTAGTTATGTCTGGAGATGATACTCGTGCTAAAATGTGTGGGATAGGTTTAGTAAGTTTTGATGGAAAGCATCATATTGACGATGTCTACTATGTTAAGGGTTTAAGGCATAATCTATTGAGTTTTTTTTAGATGTATAGAAAAGGATATGATCTTTTGTTTAAGGATGATAAATGTGAGATCCAGAAAGGATCCAGAACATTGATTGCTATAGGAAAGAAATCTGAAGGGAATATCTATCAACTTAAGGGTGCTAATGGATGATGTTTCATGGCTCAGATTAATGGCAGTTGGCTATGGAATAGGAGAATGTGTCACATGAATTTTGATAACTTGGAAAGGATTAGTTTTTTTTAAGCCATGAGAGATTTACTAAGAATTGTAAAGCCCATTAATGCTATTTGCAAGAATTGTCAATTTGGGAAGCAAGCAATAAATCATTACAAATCAAAGAAATAGTCCACTACTGAACTACTAGATTTAGTTCATACATATATTTGTGGTCCTACAAAAGTAAGAATTCTACTTGGTGAAAAGTACTTTATGCTTTTAATTAATGACTATTCTAGATATACATGGGTTACATTTCTTAGAGAGAAATCAGATGCATTAGATAGATTCCAGGCATTCAAAGTTATGGTTGAAAATCAAGTGAACTTAAAGGTAAAATTCTTAAGGTCTAAAAGAGGTGGAGAATTCACCTCCCATGAGTTTAAAATGTTTTGTGAAGTTCATGGAATAATAAGATAGTTATCTGCTCTGAGAACTCCTCAACAAAATGGAGTAGTTGAAAGGAAAAATAGAATAATTCAAGAGGCTGCTAGATTAATGATTATTGAGGCTGGTTTATTGGAAGTTTACTAGAAAGAAGCTATTTACACTATTGTTTATATATTCAATCAAGTTCAAGCAAGAGAAAATAGTACA
>VDFB02047230.1:43829417-43876101 GCA_007258455.2 Sequoia sempervirens
GGGGGCCTAGTAAGTAGGTAAGGTATCTAGGCATACCTTTTACGGTCTTTCTAAAACTAAAATACATGTGGAATTGGATCAGAAGTAAGATTGAAAAAAAGATAGAAAATTGGAATAAGAATTACCTCACTTTGGAAAGAAGGGTTCATATCTATCAAAAGATTCTCTCCTCCTATAGCCTCTACTTTGTATTGGTGTGGCTCTTTAGTATCTAACAAGTAGAGGAAATTCAAAAAAGAATCTAGGGATTCCTTTGGTTAGATGGCAGAGGAAATAAAAAAAGACATGCAGTTAAATGGAGTTCGTGATGTGTAAGAAAATAAAAAGGTGGGCTTGGGTTAAAGGACCTAAAGGTCCAAGGCATTGCACTAGCTGCCAAATGGATCTTTAAGGCCCAAGACAGAAACAAGCCATGGAAAGTGCTAGTTAGGAGTAATATTCAAAGGGCCTCCCCAAAACAAGGAAAAAATTGGAATGACCTCCCCTTCAGTGACCTTCTTAGTGGTCTCTACCTTATAACCCATGAAGGTTCAATGGTGTTTAGGAAAATATGGTCTAAAGCATGGGAAGCGGTAAAGGTTCCATTTGTAACTTATAGGGCATTCAGGGCAATTTAGTCTACACTCAAAGATCTATATGGTGGAACCTCAAACATAAATATAAGCCACTGGCTCTTCTACAAGGATGCTTGGCCAAGGTATGGAACAATAAAGGAATAAAATACTTTGCAGAAATCTTGAAGGATGGTTAGCTTAAAGAATGGTACCTACGAAAAAACTGAATTCCATATCCCTTCTACACAATGGAGAACATATTCTATTATAAGAGAAGCTTGCAATACCTTGGATTGGTCGGTTAGTAGCAAGATAGCCATGAAAATTTCAAGGAATTTCAATGGTCAAATGGTTCCAACATTGTAAAACTCAATGCTAAAACTATCTACACTACTCTTGCCAAGCAACGGGGTATCTATGATTACTTGAACAAGTGGAACATAGTCCTTAGCAGTAGTGAATGGTCTAAAATCCTCTCCAATAACTAGTCCAAAAATATTGATCCAAAAAATGCCTGCTTTAGGTGGCTCCTAATCTTTCACAGACTACCTTACAAAACTAATTTTGCTGACATTGAATTATGCAGAATGTGAAGGGTACCTGATTCAGTCTTTCATATCTTCTTTGATTGTATATATGCAAAAGAAGTTTGGAATATGTTTTGCAATAAGCTGGATATTTGGAATAACAATGGCACACTCAGATTAGATAGAATCCTTCTATTTAAAAGTAGAAAATTTGGCAAAGAGAAAAATCTATTTTGGTCTTTTGTTTCTACAGAAATTATATGGTTCATTTGGAAATCAAGAAATGATGAAAATTTTAAAGGGGGCCTAAAGGCACTTATTGAGTCTTCAAGAAGACTCACCACCTATAAAGTTGCATTGAAGGTCACCATGATAGTGAAATTTTCAAAATTCAATTTCCTTAAACTGTTGGAGGATGGAATCCTTCAAATACACTTGCATGAGGGTAGACTTAGGCACACTTGGAAAACTAGGCAAGCTAGCACAAAGATCTTTCTCCAAGCACTAGAGATCTTCTAAAGAGACTTTAATGAAAAAGTGGCAAAGGAAGCACAACTGGAGAACACCACACCCATGCTCAAAATAGAGGAGTTTTCAAAGGAAGAGATAGAGGATGCAAAGGCCCTAGTAATCATGAAACACCTTGTGGGTATTGAGGATTCAACAACATGTGGTGATGACACGGTTGTGGATTGGGATTTTTTTGCAAGGGCAAATAGATATGCTATAGGCGGACAAAAATAGCATTGTTGTTTTGATAGATTGATATGGTATAGAAAGGATAGATATGATAAAATAGTTCTTTGAAAAATCCTTTAAAGATATGTTGCATAAGGTACAATATTCTCCATTAATGCAATAAAGATAGATATGTTGTAGCAATGTTTTGACAGAGTTTTTGATGACAGGGTTGTATGTGGCATCCAGAAAGGCCCTCAAATTCTCATGCCTGTATAACTTTAAATGTAAATGATGATATGAATAAGCAATATTTCCTCCTCTATGTAATGTACAGCCTCTAATATGGAGCAGTAGTTCTACCTCCCCTATGTATATGTTGTCCACTCTATATTCAATACAAAAAAAATGTTGTATTTTTGAAAAATTGCAAAATTTCAGACTTGAACAATTTCAGAATAAAACACTTAAACACTATAGAACACATCCAAAATTTGAAATTAACAAAAAAAAAAATTCTATTATAGGGTGCATCATGCCCTTGACCTATCAAATTTCACTCATATTTGGATCATAGATCTATTTTTGTGTTCCCTATTTGGTTTTATCTTTTGTTTTTGCAAATTATCTTATTCATTGTGACTATCTTGTGTTTTCCTTTCATGATAGGCCTACTCAAATTGTTTTGAAACTCGTATGAGTTTCATGACCTAGTGTCCTATTGTGAATACCCCTTTGATATGTATTTTTAGACTTATGGCCTCTTGTGTTGTCACCACATCTATTTTGGAGCATGATTCCCATAACTCTTTCATATATGCTATTGCGTCTACCCAATCCATATTAGAATCCCTTCCTAATCACACATTACTTATGAATTCCTTGCAATCCAAAATTTATTTTGGCTTGGAGACTACTATTTCCATGTTCTTGAGGAGAAACTAAAATAATTGGATAAAGATTTAGAAGTTTTTTGATATGCTATGTACTGAACCTTTGACTGGAGAAACAATGCCTATTTTAGATAACCTTAGGAAGCTAATAAATGATTCTCAAGGAATAGAAGTGTTACGTAGTCTAGATCACATAGTACATGCTAATATACCTATGACAACTAGTTGTGCTCAAGCATTCACCAATGGTCAAAACCAAGTAGGAAAACAAGTTTCTTCATGTAGTCAATCAGGATTGCACCCTAGTTAAGATTGACTCAACTATCCTATTGAAACATGGAAACACTCTCAAGCTATGGGTAACTTACAATGAGAGTGAATCTCCAAAGCAGTTTGGTTCCCTTGGTAGATCACCTAAACTAAAGGCTTTTCTGAGGAAAAGGGAGAAGGATAACTTTAAAATGGAAATCCTAACACCTAAAGGGTGATGCACCAGAACTTCTAAATTTATTCACTAACTCTACTCACAATCAGTTTCTCAAAAAACTCTCACAATCTCACATGAAACATACAACACAAAATTGATTTGCATGAAGGTTCTCAAAACAAACACAACATGCAACATGTATTATATGAAATTTATGAACACAAATTTACAATAACAAGACATAAAAAGGATTAAATATTTAGAATCACAATGAAAATCAAATTGCTACTGCAAAAAGTGACAAAAACCATGGGATAGGAATGCCTTGCTGCTTTTATTGAATCTAAAAGGAGCATCACACATGAAATTTGAGTACAAATATCAAGCTTACAAAGCTCTCTACAAGTAGTCAAGAGAGTAAGAAGCAAATCTGAACTCAAAAAAACTAAGTCTTTCTCCAATATATGCCTACAAATTGTCCCAAAGAGTGAGAAGCGAAAATATGAGTTAATTGATCTCCATAATAGAAACTTCAATGTGATTTTTGAGAAAGGGAAAAAATCCTCCAAAATAGGGCATGAAACTTATCCAAACTAAGTGAAAAATATTACAAATTTGCTCCAAAGAAAATCAACCTAGAAAAGGACTCAAAAGCACTCAGTTGTGACAAAAAAATAAAAGTGGAAAGCTCAATTCACCTATTTTATTTTATTTTATACAAAAGGACTCAAACTGAAAAAAGAAAGCCTTTTATGAGAACTTTATGCACTCGCCTTGATTTTACTTCATTTAAAATAACAATTATGAAAGAAATTTATAGAATATTTCCTTAATAATGTTTTACAATATCTTGAAGTTTTAAATTACAAAAAGAAAGGCTCAAACTTGGGTTTTGATTTGATTTTTCAAAAATACAAGGAAAAATATATGATTTTTTTTTTTAATTTTGCCAAGTATACAATACATCTCCTTGATATTTGATTTTCTATAAAAATCAGAAAAAAGGACTAAGGCTCAAAGCTATATGATTTTCTAAAAAATCACAAAAATCCTAAGGCATATTGTAGCCTAGGCCCATAATACATGTGCAAAGAAAAAATAATACCATGAAGGTATTAGTGAAGGCATTGAAATTTTAATTCAATGTCGGAAAAACACCAAAGTCGACTTAGGGAAAAAAATAAAAACCCTAGAAAAAAATTCCAGAGCCCTAACTTTTAGCTCTCATTTTCACTTTGGCTTTTTGGAGAAACCAGCTCTGCTTGGTGGCCACCATGAACATAGGGTTTTGAACTCGAAACCTTCACTCTCTTGCTGCTTCTAAGATTTTTCTTGGAGATCTTCATAAGAGAATACAGAGGTAAGTCTTTTTTGTTACAAAATTGAACATTGACCTCCATTTCGAAGCATTTCTCTAGCTTCTTAGCCGTGGTCATGATTAAATTTCTAATGCATTTTCTTTTTCTTCGCTTTGTTAATGCCTTACTTTTTCTTGAGGCCACCATCAAGGAACTTTTGAAGCTCACTACTATGGTCATTATAATCTATTTCTCCATAGAAAATGAAAAATGTAGGCTCTTCTACCTTTCATACTTTGCATTTTTCCCGATTCCTTGTAAACAAAATGCTCAACTCGAGCTCAATGGATGCAAAAATGATGAAAATGTTTGTGTTTCTTGTGAAAAATCTTGGTGGGTTCTATCATTTCTGCAAAATGTAAGACTCTTTCTTAGTTCATCGTTTCCATCATTTATGAGGGATTCCTTGTTTCTCATGGTCACGACCTTTCAACTTCTGGGTAATACAAAACCCTCCTGGCTCAACCCCTGTAAGTCATCTTTTACACTTCTATGGCTGTGACATCTCCATCTTTTGGGCACTTCTATCTTTGCAGAAACTCAAGGGTTTCTCTATTTTCTATATATTTACAAAAATTCCATGTAGAACCCTTGGTGGCTTTTGACTTTTGTGAAACAAAAGAAACAAACCCCCAAGTTGCGGCCTGAAAAACACACACTAGACTTCATCCAATGTTGTTGCAAATATGATATGGGTTTTTTCGAAAGCTTGGGACTCCATTATGCTTAACTTCACAACCGACCCATGTATATTATTTTTCATTTTCTAGGTTCTATCCTTTCTATAGATGGTGATGGTTTTGACTCATTTAATGAGGAACCATTTTTGTCTATAGGCACTATGTAGAAATATCTTGCTGACAAGCTATTATCTACTTTGTTTGTTGCATATAGTCCTTCTGAAGCTTACATGCTTTCAATAATGTAGACCAATGTTTCTTCCAAAACATTTTACATGAGAAAATTTTCACCCCTTCTTTCTCATAGATGATTGTCTTTTGCTATAGAAAAATCTCCAGAATGAAATTATTTACGTTTTTTCAAAATATAAAAACTTGGTAGAATTCAATAGAGTGCTTTATCTTATGAAAGAATGGAGATCTTGTGGAATGTAACTATTATGCTTGCACAACTCCTTAAAACCTCTTTGCTCATTCCATATATAGCTATTATTTTTTATTTCAATGATTGATGGAGGTTGAATTTCCCTTTGTACTCTTGGTGCATTTTTAACTAATGTTGTAGGCAGCTACAACTTCACATGTATATGCTTTTCTTTATGAAATGATGTCCTTCCAAACAATATACAGTGCCTTTGAACGACTCAAACATGGATAGAGGAACATTTGAACACTTGAATTATTTCTCTTCTCACATGAACATGCATAGCTCTAAATTCTTATAACTCATTGCATTTGAAATGAGAGCATGAATTCTCTTTGTCCTTTTGTTGTGACTTTACCAGTTTCACTTTATTGTTGTCTTGTTTTTCTTGTAATTGTGCACTCCCAATACCTTTTACTCCTTTCCATTCTTGATAAAACACATGATTTCTCTTCCTTCAAATTATTATTTTTTTGTCAACCCTTCTTGCCTCTTGATAACTATACCTTCAAGGCATGCACTTTTAACAAAATAGATAGCAGAAAAATTGATATATGGCAGAAATGAGACATAAAACATAATGACAATGCCATATTATGAAACTAAACAAGGAAAAAATGAAATATTTATATGAAAATATAAATCTTAATGAGGAAATGGTGTACTTCTATTATGTTCTATAGATTACTTAAGTACTCAAATAGGCCCATTGTTCATCTGTGATTCCTATTTTAGAATAGAGGGCTGCCTCATTGCACTTTTGATCTAGTTTTCATGAATAATCAATGTTGCCAATTGTTCTTATAGGCACTTGTGAATTACTCCTTCAGTTGAAAGGCTTGATTTGAGCAACATGAATTTGTTTTCTTATTTCATTTCCCCTCTTGAGACTTAGGGGCAGCATGCTAGGATCAACCCTTGCAGGAGCCCATTCTTGCACCACATGCTAAAATATCAATAGAAATGAATCAACAACAATATTTCACCTATACCTACACAATGAAAAAACATGTTAGATAAAAAAAAATGAAGCTTAATGCTCTTGTGATTTTTTATTTTCAAGATCCCTTGCATACATCTAATACTTTCTCAACTGACTTAAAGCATCAAAGGCATATGTTATATCTTTGTTTATATGGAATCTAATGGGATTCATATCTAGAGATCTAACCAACTCTTTTATCATAATGTAGATTAATCTAATGATCGAGAGTGAGGAGGAGCTAAAGATGATGAATACCCACCCAAGATTCTACCAGGAAATGATGGATATTCTTTTCTTTATGTGCTCTTTTCATTGCTTTCATCTTCAGATGTATCGTATATTTTTGTGTTGCTTTAGTGCAGCTACTCCCATGGCTTGTGTGGGAAATTTTATTACTCTCTTTCTTTCCAATGAATAGAAAAGAAACACTTATGCAATCTTGTGTATATTTCATTACAAAACGAATGAAACATTATAGAAATGAATGCAAGCAATATCTTGTGTTTTTATGTATTTTCCTTTATGTTGCTAAACACTAAATAACAAAATTGAATTCTATCTTTTTTAAGCACCTTAAAATATGCAATGGTTAAGCATAGCAAAAAAATTTGGAATACCTTTCATGTTTTAGATTAATCAACTGCTTCAACTCTACCAAATTAAGTTGTAGGTGAAAATTTGGTAACACTTCTCCCACAACCATGTCTTTTATTCCAACATCCACAACTCTGACCATAACATCAACACTTCAATTTACCAAGGGCATAAATATGAGCTTAGGGCTTGCTAGTGGGAATCCTTATAGTTTTGTTACCTCACCCAAAACACCACCATGTTCATCAACTATCATAAACATGCAACATAATAACCCACTAGTCACTCATACTAGTTCACCATACTTAGAAAGCTCTCAAAATGTGTCACCCAATGATTTAATGATAAATCAATTTTTGTAAAACATGGAATAAATTCAACAAAAAATTTCAAACATAAATTAAATCAAAATTGTAAACCTTCACAATACCTAACATGTAATCCTTTGTTGTTTGTCATTCTCAAAACACCAATACTGCTAAACATTGAAATACCTTGATTTTGAAAATAATAATGGTAAGGGAGATCCTAACAACTATGTGTCAACCTTTACTATATTATGTAATGATTCATTTTGGAAGATGCAATATTAGAAAAAAAAATTCCTATAACATTGAGGTGCATGGCCTTCGAATGGTTTTTCATATTATCAAACAACTCAATAACCTCTTTTACACAATGTGTTAGTGCATTTATCCAACACTTTAAAGCAAACATTGGTCCTCAAGTGACATTAGCAAACTTATTCTATTATAAACAAGGACCTAAGGAAAAGATAACAAATTTTATAGGACACTACCAATCATTTTACTCAAAAATATCATATATTCTTCCTGAAATTGACATTAAAAGGGTTTTTATAGGGAACTTGCAACCTAGTATTTATTATAAGATTTTATTGATGAAGTATCCATCTTTTACACATTTTTGTACAACTCTTCATGATTATTAAATATTGGTTAGTCAATATGAGGGTACTACATCAACTCCTATTGAGAAATTCTTAAGTTGTGCATGAAATATATTACCCATAATTAAAACCAAAACAAAGCTTCATTAAGATAAACACTTTAAAACCAATAACATAGAAACACTTGTTGCTGATGCAAGTAAAAATCCTTATTAATTTATTCAAGAGATAAATATTTTTATAATTTCCTAATTCCCATCATATGTGATAATGTTGCAATGTTAAACTAAAAATTGACTTAACTCCTACAATTAGAACTTTTGACACAAGTAAACCTTTACCACCAAAGTTTAATGCAAAAGAAAATTTTCTATATCATCGTACACCTAGACATGATATGGAATGATGTATGCATCTTAAACACCAAGTGCAAGACCTCATCAACTCTAATCAAATCTATTGGCCAATGTTAATGGATGGAAATAAGTCAATTTCACCTCGGAACTAAAATTTACAAATATTCACAAACCCAATACCAAGTCTTTCATCTAACTTTGTGAAATGGAGTGATAATGATGAACAAGATGATGATTTATCCAACGTTGTTAACACAATAGAAGTTCAACCTCATAAGGACCAAACCGCTTTTTTCCTAACATTGCTTCGCACACATTAAAAATAGAACAACTACACTTTTCACAAATTATATTTGACGCACTAAAATGGATCATAGATGACAATGGATAGTTTTGAGAAAAATTGAGACTCTAGGATGTGTTCTTTAGAAAATAGGTCTTCATTAAGGGGCATATAGATGTCCCATATGAGATACATAATCAAAAACTTGTTAGAATGTTCTTACAATTTTTAGGGAAGCTTTACAGGTCTCTAATGTATTTTTTTTATCTTCTATCACTCTAATTTCAAATTTTATATAAATACCTATAAACTAGAAACTTTATACAATAGAAGTGTTAAAGGAGGTTCTCCTAATTCCTCAAATATTATTATCCTTGTTATTAATTCTAACAACATTTCATGTACATGGAAATATAAAAGGCATATTTAGAACCAAATTGGTGTGGTGAAAAATTAAAATAATGGTGATCAAACAAACTAAAACCTTTTAGGGTTCAAAACTATACCTAAACAAAGGTTGAAGAATGGAAGGATTGAAGGTGTTGTCATTGATGTCAACTCCGTCAACCGTTATCCACTAGTTGCAAAATTTTGGCTATATGTCGAGGATATTGGAGAAAATGTAATAAAGATATGTTGTAGGAATCTCTTAGTGGTTGCTTTACTTTGGTCTCGGATTTTCTCCTAGTATGGTTGTGTGGTTCAGATATGTTGTTCATGGATGTTAGAAGGTGCTATATCTATATTTTTGGTTGTTGGTTCGTTGTACAGTGCAAGTTGTGTTGACCAATTCTGAATTGTGTTTCTCTATGTTTCTAGTTGAGGTTTGAGAGAAATGTTGTTGGTTTGGATTTTTGTTTGATGAAGTCTGATGACACATGGTTCTAAATTTGAGTTTCCCTAATTGTATTGAAGTTAATTTCGGCATTTGGAATGTTTGTACTTAATGGTTCTATGTGTTTTACACCGGTTTGGCCAACCTCATGAGAAATACTACTTTTGAGGTTGATGAAGCATGTTGGATCTATTTGGGTCCCTATGAAGGTGTTTCTGGTCACCCTCATTCTAATTCCACCCTAGGATGTTTTGGTGTTGACCTAATTTGAATTTGGATTTGGATGGCTGACTTTGGATATGTTTCAAAGTTTAAGATGGTATAAATACAAGATGAGTTAGTGATGGAAAATATACAAGAGTGAAGAAGAAGAATGATAAGAGAAAAGAGAAAGTGCAATTTTGTGTGACATTGATTCTATTCAGTCAGTGTGTGTGTTGTGAGTGTGGGAGATCAGTGCGAAGCTTAATGCTGAGTTTCTGGATGTAGTGAGCAGAAGGTGAACTCTATCATTCATGAAAGTTGATTGAGTGATTGTGGTGGAATCCTTTATTGCATAAGGATTGTAGTCTCTCTATAACAAGTCTTATTTTTCTTCTTTGTATCTCTGTGGTAGTGAGCCCTTTGAGTTGTTAGCCCCTATTTGGATAGTGAGTCCTTTTCAAAGTGCTGAGCCTTGTTTTTGGTGGTAGTGAGCCTTTTGTAATCAATTTTTATATTCTCTATAGTGTGAGTTAATCCTCACCATGGTTTTTCCCTCATTGGTTTCTTCCACGAAATATAGTATTATTGTGTTTATGTGTTGGATTTTAAGTTTCTACATTGGCATTTGATGATTAATCATTTAAGTTGTATTAAGTATTAGTTTTGGTGATTGAATTAAAGGTTTAATTCTATGACAATTGATTCACCCGCCCTCTCATTTGTCTTATTCAATAATTGGTATCAAAGCAAGGTTCCTTGGTGAAGAGCTTAATCACTTGAGGAAGGTCTAGGATGGCTAGAAAAATGGTTTTTGATTATCTGAGGTTCGATGGAACTAATTATGGTATTTGGAAAGTATTGATTGAATAATATCTAGAGTATTGTGGATATGATGTGGAAAAAGTTTTAAAAAATCCTTACACTCCTCTTGCTAATGGCCCAAGTACACTTGAAGAGATCAAAGCACATGAAGCGAATAATAAGGTGAAGTTCATCTTGAAAGAATAGTTTGGTACATTCCAAGTTGATTAAGGTTCAAATTTTGAAAATGGCTAAGGAAGTATGGGATGCTTTGGAAAGAGTGCATGATGGTGATGAAAGAGTCAAAGAGGTGAAATTACAAAATTTGGAAACATAGTTTGATCTTCTACATATGTCTGAAGATGAGAATATTAAAGCTTATGTATAGAGATTGGATGAGATAGTGGCTAGAATGTGAGGACTTGGTGCTACGAGAGACGAAACCAAGATTGTAAAGAAGATTCTTAGAACTCTTCATGATGCTTACAGTGAGAAGATGAGTGCTATTGAGTAGACTATAGATTATAAGCCTTGTACTAAGGATTTTTTGTTGGGATTTTTGAAATCTTATGAGATGAGGAAGTCAAGTCTAAGGAATGGGTGCAAATTAGAGACTACTTTTAAAGCTACAAAAGTTGAAGATCCGAATGAAGAAAACTTTGTAAGAAGAATAAGGAAAGGATCTGGTAAGTATGAAGGTAAGTTTCCCTTTAAGTACTTTAGTTGTGGAGAAATAGGTCATTATGCTGCAAAGTGTCCAAAAAGAGCTAGAAGAAATAAACAAAGATATGAGAAAGAAAAGAAAGGAAAGAATATTAACAGACCTTACTATGTGAATGAGAATGCTAGTATATCTGATGAGGACTTAGAATACGAAGATCTTGATGACAATGAATGCTTGTTCTTGGCGATTGAGGATGAACCTACTTCACTAATCTTCCAAAGAAAGGTAAAAAGAAAGCCCCTCTAGAGAAGGAGAAAAAAGTAAGTTTGTTAAGCTTGAAAATATGATGGATGCTTTGGTTATGTTTCTTGGAGGATGATACTTGTGCTAAAATGTGTATATTCAAGACTTTTTGATGGCAAGCATCATAATCACGCATGTCTACTATGTTAAGGGTTTAAGGCATAATCTGTTGAGTGTTTGTTAGATGTGCAGAAAGGATATGATCTCGTGTTTAAGGATGATAAATGTGAGATCCAGAAAGGATCCAGAACATTGATTGCTATAGGAAAGAAATCTGAAGGGAATATCTATCAACTTAAGGGTGCTAATGGATGATGTTTCATGGCTCAGATTAATGGCAGTTGGCTATGGAATAGGAGAATGTGTCACATGAATTTTGATAACTTGGAAAGGATTAGTTTTTTTTAAGCCATGAGAGATTTACTAAGAATTGTAAAGCCCATTAATGTTATTTGCAAGAATTGTCAATTTGGGAAGCAAGCAATAAATCATTACAAATCAAAGAAATAGTCCACTACTGAACTACTAGATTTAGTTCATACATATATTTGTGGTCCTACAAGAGTAAGAATTCTACTTGGTGAAAAGTACTTTATGCTTTTAATTAATGACTATTCTAGATATACATGGGTTACATTTCTTAGAGAGAAATCAGATGCATTAGATAGATTCCAGGCATTCAAAGTTATGGTTGAAAATCAAGTGAACTTAAAGGTAAAATTCTTAAGGTCTAAAAGAGGTGGAGAATTCACCTCCCATGAGTTTAAAATTTTTTGTGAAGTTCATGGAATAATAAGATAGTTATCTGCTCTGAGATCTCCTCAACAAAATGGAGTAGTTGAAAGGAAAAATAGAATAATTCAAGAGGCTGCTAGATTAATGATTATTGAGGCTGGTTTATTGGAAGTTTACTAGAAAGAAGCTATTTACACTATTGTTTATATATTCAATCAAGTTCAAGCAAGAGAAAATAGTACAAAGACTCCCTATGAGTTATGGCATGGAAGAATTCCCACTATTAAATATTTCAAGGTATTCAAAAGCAAGTGTTACATTAGAAGAGATGAAGAAACTTTGGGTGAGTTTGATGCAAGAAGTGATAAAGAATTTTTTCTTGGATATTCTACTAATAGCAAGGAATACAAATTTTTCAATAAAATACTGAGAAAGATTGTAGAGAGATCTAATGTCAAGGTTGATGAGACAAAAAAGAATTATATTGACATTGATGGATATGTTTCTGATGAACCTAATTGTGTAAGAATTGAAGAGATTGTTGAAGAACAAGAAAAAGATAAGCAAGGGAAGCAAGATGAATATAATGAAATAGAGGAAGATGCTTTGGTGATGTCCCCTAAGAGACCAAATATGTATAGAAGAATCATTCAGAAAATCAAGTTATTGGAGACAAGACAAAAGGTGTATTGACTAGAAGTAGAGTTGTTACTGAAGTGAATCTATTTTTACTTTCTGAGATTGAACCAAAGACTGTATGTGAAGCTTGTAAAGATGAACATTGGAAGGAAGCAATTAAATAATAACTTATGCGGATTGAGAAGAATCAAACTTGGAAATTGGTCCCAAGACCATAAGATAAAAACATCATTGGATCAAAGTGGGTATTCAGAAATAAGTTGAATGAGAATGGAGAAGTTGTTAGAAACAAAGTGAGTATAGGCTACTCACAAGTTGAAGGCATAGATTTTCTAGAAAATTTTACTCCAGTAGAAAAAAATGGAAGCTATAAGGATGTTCTTGGAATTTGCTACTGATAAAGACTTTAAGGTATATTAGATGGATGTCAAGTCAACATTTTTGAATGGTGAGCTAGAAGAAGAAGTTTATATGGAACAACCAAAAGGATTTTAGTTAACAGATCAACTGGATATGGTGTGCAAATTGAAGAAAATTTTATATGGATTGAAGCAAGCTTTTAGAGATTGGTATGTGAGGTTAGACATGTATTTTATTCAACAAGGTTTTAACAAAGGTATGAAAAATAGTAATTTGTACTTTAAGATTGAAAATGATAGAATCTTGATTGTAGTAGTGTATGTTGATGACATTATCTTTGGAGGAAATGAAAATATGTGAAATAGGTTTGCGAAAGAGATGAAGAAAGAATTTGAAATGTCTATGTTTTTCGAGATTAATTTCTTTCTTGGGCTACAAATTAATCAAACAGAGAAAGGAATTTTCATTTCACCATCTAAGTATGTGAGAGAGATGTTGAAGAAGTTTGGGATGGATGGTTCAAAACCGGTAACTACTCCTATGATGACTGGATGCAAACTAGAAAAGTATGATGATTCACCTAAGACTGATCATAGAAAGTATAGATCTATGTTTGGTAGACTACTATATTTTTCTGCTTGTAACGCCCCACCTTGGTTACCGTTATAACAAAGTGTAATGAGTAAAGTTAATCGAACAATTTTTTTTTAAAGTTAATTGATTACACTAATGCTATAAAGTTTCCAAGACAGTGTTACATAAACGTATTAAATAAACTCAACACATTATCATAATTCAAGTACAAAACTAATGTCATGAATGTTCTAGTTTACATAACTTAATATAATCAAATATCCAACTGAACAGATTACAAAATGAGAGATTTCAACAAATCTCAATACAACAATAAGATGGTACAATGAGTACACTCTTATATAAGAGGTGAGTTTACAAAGTAGAAAGTGATCACCACACAATTGATGTCCATATCCTCGAATATGCTTCGCATCCGCAGTCACGATCCAAGAGGTAACTGGAATCTGCTGCAAACATAGGATCATCTGCAAGAAAATATAAGGAAGATAGAGCACGGTTTCC
This sequence comes from Sequoia sempervirens, assembly GCA_007258455.2. Classification (NCBI taxonomy): domain Eukaryota; kingdom Viridiplantae; phylum Streptophyta; class Pinopsida; order Cupressales; family Cupressaceae; genus Sequoia; species Sequoia sempervirens. Next base: position 43,843,726 of record VDFB02047230.1, read on the forward strand.
TCCCGACCACGTGAAACCCGAAGGTTCACTCCCTTCGTGCTAGGAGATATTTGATAGGTCCACAAACAAAGTAGACAGAACATTACATTTACGGGGTTTACAAATTCACATTACGACATTACGATTACAAATTCTTACAGATACAATTCAAGTAACAAATCTCATCAAAATAGAAAACTGAACACAAGAAAACACCATCATGGTATAGACTAAGAGTGTCATCACATTGTCGGGATAGGTTACCCTGGTGAATCTTCCTAGACTACCGGCCCTCACCAAGAGTTACCCTGGTAGCCTCTACCGATTCCCGGCCCCTATGCAGACTAATGTGGAGTCGACACATCTTTCAAGAGGACAAGATGACGACTTGCCATTCCAGGCCTTCTCAACCTTTTCTCAACCTAAACGAGCGTTAAGAAAGTAGGCAAGGAAAACATTATCTGAATTAGTGTTTACAACTACCCAACCCCTAATACATTAGTTAGGTTTTCACTTAATTAACTCACCTACGATAGGTTACCCAAACAATCACTTCCGGATTTCGGCCCCTACCGCAAGCCACTCTTCTATAACATGACTCAACATAAAATCAATCTAGGGGTAGCTTCCAAGCATAAAGATTAAACCCACAAATGTTTGCATCCCCCTACTTAAGACAAATCACAATCTCTTAAATATCTCAAAAGACAACAACATAAGGTGTAAAACTTTACCCTCTCAATAAAGATCATCATAATTGAGCAATAAAATCTTAGTGTAATAAACTTGTCATTATAATTTTCACTTTTCTAGCCTCAGGAGACTAAACAACTCACAATCACATAATAAGATATTCAATTTTAAAAGTATCCTTGATACTAAATTGTATTTAAAACATAGTACCGATCACAACCTCACTTACACCATTTATAAGCCTTACTAATATACATAAAACCGGCACATTAGTACCTATCATACACTTATCTTCATACAACTTGAAGGACCTAAAACCATAAAAGATGCTCCTCTCACTATAGTCATGAAATTTATTTAAAACCATATCCATGCATACACTTTAGATATAATTAGGTAAACATATTTAAAAATAAAAATAAAGTAGACTAAATATTTTAATTTACAAATGTCCACAGCATAAAGATTATACCTAAATAATCATATAAGTACGAATACATCAAATTAATTATGTAAGTTGTCCAAATAACAATTACATAAATAAGCATTCGATAATTTAAAAAAAACTATTATATTCATTGGTCATGCAGAATTCTCAATAACATATCTTATCTTATGTAGCGACATTTTAGTTAGAGGAGATAGGTAACATTTAAAATAAAATACAAAACTTAGACTTTAAGTTCCCCCTCCACAAAACTCATAAAAAGAAATGCAAGGAACTCGCAGTGAACATAAGAGTATTCCGCAAAGAATCAAGCAGATATTTTCTAGACATCGCATAACTCTCAGCACCTTAGTCGCCATGCATTACACTAACAGGATATACATGCAAAATCGAGAATACTCATAGCAGCAGATTAATCTAAAGTTTAGATAAATGCTAGTGAGGATTAGAAACAGCGCTGACCACAACGATTTAAAAGATGATGCAGGGAAGCATACAGGTCATTCTTATTCACAGATACAGACACAGCAAACTGGGTGTTTACGAAAGAATTAAATATTACAGATCATATCAGCAACTGCCCTGGTGAAGAGATAGACATGATACCAATTGGAAATTATATGCTTTGGCAAGGATTAACATGAGATCTTTTAGATCAAAAGATATACAGAAAACATCAAAAGAAAGAGGCTGCACACAAACTCAAAACAATACTATTTTTCCAACGCCATTAAGTGACAAGTTCTCATTAAGTTTCAAAGGCAATACTAAGGCAGTTCCACAAGGTTTAGCAATATAGAAGTCTCTAGATCTTCTATACACCAAACAAGAACCTGTTCATCATTATTTAAATTGCAAAGAAATCAATCCATGGCTGGGGCGGCACTATTACAAGATATAATGAAGTAGTATTTATTAATCACTTTAAAATTCATTTGAATTCTTCAGCTATCAGGGAAATATAAGGTAAATATCAATCACACGAATTTAGGGAGACATATATCTACAGTTGGTAAGGAGGGATAAATTGTAACTTCCGTACAAATTAAAATATAATATAAAGCTACAGATGTTGAATTAAATTCAGTCTACTGCTTGAAAATTATACGCTGAATATTCTTTAGAAAAGAACTGCGCACAATTTTATTTAAAAGGGACAGAATTAAGAAAAACAAAATGCTTTAAATCTACAGGTATTTAATCAATAAAAATACCAGTATAACTGAAACGTAGAAGCAATGGTGAATTCAAAAGTTCCAAAGAAAATAACAAATAAAATTATTGGAAATGCATACTATTTCCTTTTCGGACATTTTGATAATAAGTAAATTATTCATTCATTTCCTAAAATTTGAATTCATGCTATTATAATATTTTCACAGCCAGATTAAGGGCAACCTTGAATCTGGTATATTATGAATGCGTATTGTTCTTACTTTTTTCCACTTTAATGTTCAGAAACTAATTTGATTTTGTGTATTGTTGTTTTTTGTGCAGGTTCAGCAATATAGTTTTCTTCTATTGAAAAACTAATTCCAACATCAAATTCCATTAAGTTCAGCATAAGAAATAAAATCACAGAAGAAAAACCTATTTCTGAGGTTTGCTAATTGGCTGAAAACGATTTCTTGAAATTTCTGTCAACTCGTGAAAACCTATCACCAAACTGGTAATCTTTGAAATTCGGGCTGAAGCAAGTTCTGAAACTTCTGCTGATTCCCAAATGTCCACCAGAATTCGATTGAAGAAGTCCAAATGCCACCTATTTGGGTCTTCGCTAAAATGATAGCAGAATATGCACAAAATGGATTTCGCAAAGAAGCTCTCAAAATCTTTGAATTAATGAAGCATCCTGAAATGCATCCTAGCATTGTAAGCTTTGCTTGTGCTCCAGGCGCATGCAGTCACTCAGGTTAAGAGAATGATGGTTGTGCATACCTCACACATCAGTAGGCCTTATTAAATTACATATACAGATCATGAGCAGGAGCGCTCTGTTTTCCTTCATGCCCCTCCTGGCTATCTTGGTATACCCTCATATAACCAATTCCCATACTTTTTCCAAAAGCAATAAGTTTTTTTTCCCTAATATGGTCGACCAGATCCATATCCCATTAACTCCAAATCCCCTTTTAATTTCCTTTCAGTTAGCAAAATTTATATCTTGAGGAAGACTTCTTCACATACATATCTGTTTCCACTATTACAGGCACTTAAACAGGAAATAGATCTTATCTACAGCCGCACGGGTGAAGAGGTAGATGCAATTCATTTAGGGAAATAATGAGCTTTGGCCAAAATTAATCACTGAACAATAATCAAATACAAAGCCAACAGGTTTAGTTTAAGATAGTTGCGCATAATCCTAAGTAAGGAGGTTATAATATAATAACAAATGTATTTATAAACTATACATATTATTTCCTGTTATTCAAAATGAATATAATACAAAAGAAATACTGTTATCACCAAGCAGGCTGCGCTGTAACCTCCTATGCATAATATCTAGCATGACATTAGTGCTCTAATTTCTTTTTTCTTTTTTTTTCAAAAACAATCTTGTTTTCACAATCACTACGGACTTCACTTATTCACAAAATTATGTGTAATTAAAATTTACAACCTAAGTTTTTCTAAATAGAAGTAATTTCCTCATTACATATATCCTTAATTCATTATTTTAAACAAATACATAATTAAATGCCCGTCTACACCAATTTCATTTTATTTTTTATATGCAATTTCATGAACTAATTTACTCGCATAAGATAGATTGCATATTTGATCAAATTTCTCTTTTAATACACAATAATAAACAGATATATACCTATTTAACTCATAGAAATAATTTAATATTTACAAAAGAATAACATTACCAATTAAATAAATCAAAACTTATTAAATATTTGTATACATGGTCAAACAATTAAACACTAAATTTACATACATAATTCACAACCAAGACAGTACGAATGAACATGACGAAACACAACCAATAAGAACGATAAAGACGAATACGATGACGATGATGACGACGACGGCGATAAAACGAAGATGACAACGACAACACAAGAAAAAACAAAGATACTCATTTGCAAAGAATGATGGTTAAACACAGACCTGTCAAAATCTCCGGTCAACATAATAAGATTGGATTGGGGTACACTCAGACCTGACAAGTAGGTGGAGTTGTTACCCAGTACCTATGTCTGCAGGAAAACTTCAAGGTTAAAACATGTATACATATAAACTCAAGTTAGAAAACACACCGTGAATAAGAATTGCAGCGTGGCAGGATACTCACAAATGAGTAATTCCACACTGTCTTCTTCACCGACACAAACAAACAAGATCAATAATATACAATCATATCAACATGATAACATAAGTAATAATCATAACCAATAAGCCATATCATGAATGAATCTATCATAGTATCATCGAACCAACATAACCAAATAACCAGGATGTCAATGTATCATCCTCCAAAACAAAACAACATAATATCTAGAATCACCTCAGAAAAGAAACAACATAGTATCAAAGTAATCGAAAGCATCTATCAAGCAGAATCAACTAAACAGTATGTCTAAGCTGAAGGGACATTACATCCTCCCCCCCTTGGATAAGGCTTACTCCTGGAAGCCTGCAAACAGAAAGTAAATAACAAACACATCCAAAATATATCCTCCGAAGAGATAGAAGACTCGTCACTAGGATCCCACTGGACCCATACTCAGTCAACGTCTCGATCCCTGTGGATCAACTCCTGACTTTGAAGGACATGCATGGTTCTCAAAGAATAATGCCTATCCTCCACCAGAAACCTCTCCGACTGCACTCTAGAGCTCGACCTGACGGTCATCCACCGTGGTAAACACCCTATGCGATCTGCCTGTGTCTCCTACTGTCGGCTCTAAAGCCGTCGGTCTCTGACTAGACCCAAAAGTGCCCTCTTGAGGACATTGATGAGCAATGTGACCTCGTTGACCACAAGAGAAACATTCTATACTCCTAAATCTTCTATCACTAGGAGGTACACTAGACCATGGAAAACTACCTCCACTAACCACAGACTGAGAACTTTGTGTTGGTTGATTGAAACGATTACGACGAGATCGTAACCAACTCCGATATCTTTTCTTCTGAAACCAAATACCACCATGTTGGGACTGAGAACTCTTATGCTCTGACTGCGAGGGTTGTTGCTGCTCACCCTTAGTGGGTACCTGAATTTTTAGAGGTCCATGTGAAGATTTGATCGTGTAGTGAACAGTTGTGTTCTGACAAGAATTTTTGTGTGTTCTGTTAGTGTTCCTCAGTGAAGTTTGCATGTTTCTGGTACTGCGGATGTTTCTATATTAGTTCTTTTTTTTTTTGGATGCTTCTAGATTGTGCTCTATCTTTGTGGTACGTCCACATTGATCGGTGTGTTTGTGGTCAAATATTTTTCTATGTATGTTCATTTTTTCATGTTCTTGATCGACATGATTGTGGTAGCATGTTGTGTATCTTCGAAGTGGAATTAATTGAAATCATTTTGGAGTTTTTATTTTGGGTCTCCACTATGTTGTGGCCAACCTTGGTGGATTTTCATTGCAAATTTATTTGTAATTTGGCCGACTTTGAAAATATGTTTTATATTTTCTAGCCGACTAAGTTGTTGATGAAATCTCATGTTGTGGATATATAAGAGTAATTTTTTGAGTGAAGTTAGTGTGTGCATAAGAGTGAATATATGCCAAAGAAAGTGCAGATGTGTGAATAGTGTTTCTATCATTTGACTGCAGAGTAGAGTGAGAAGAAGGTTGAGAAAAGAGTGAAGAAGGTTTTTCTGTGCTTAATTGGAACTATAATCAGGCTTGTGTAGAATCTATTCTTTTAGTTCATACTCTGTGGATCTAATCTATATTGTTGTATTTTTGGGTAGTGAACCCTCTTGTATTTGAGTAGTGAGCTCTAGGAAGTGTGCTTGAATGCATGTGCATTCCCATTATTTTCTCATTATACTTTTAATAGGGTATAATATTGTGGACTAACATCCACCGTGGTTTTTCCCCTAACAGGGTTTCCACATAAAAATCTTGGTGTTATATCTATTTTTGATGTGTTGATTGGTCATGGTTTATTATTCATTCATCAGATCTGAGATTAATTTAAGTAAGGTTTGAGAATTTTAAATATTCTGTGACAACTGATTCACCCCTCCTCTCAGTTGTTTGTCCTTATTTTTCCAACATGATCCCATTTCTATTTTCTATGATAATACAAGTGCAATTAATATTTCAAAGAATCTGGTGATGCACTTGAGGATGAAGCATATATCTATTAAATATCATTTCTTGAGAGAGAAGGTCGTGGAGAATGAAGTAAAGCTTGAGTAACAAAGGATCGGGTTGCTGATATTTTCTTGAAGGCTCTTCCTAAAGATACTTTTGAGTATCTCTGAGAGAAGTTGGGGGTTGTTTCCCCTCCTTTCTTGAACTATATGCATATGGAGATGCATCAATCTTGTGGATCTATGCATCTATCTTTCTTCTAGATTGATGTTTTGGTGGCTACTTCTCAGGGGGAGCAGGTAGTATTAGGTGTTGTCATTATGAGTATTTTGTTTTTCATTTGAAAGGAGAAATCAATGTAAAATATTATTTTTCCTTTTCCATTGATGTCAAAGGGGGAGAAGAATCATGTGAAAAAGGAAAAGAAGATTGGGAGAAGAAGCATGTGAAAGAAAAAGAAGCATATAAGAAATTATCTTCTAAGGGGGAGAAATAGAAAAGAGTATTTAGAGCTTGTATGTTTTCTTTGATGGTTTTTCACATCATGTGTTGTCATCAATGAAAAAGCGGGAGATTGTTACAAGAATGGAAAGATTGAAGGTGTTTCCATTAATTTCAACTAGTCAATTGGTTATCCACTAGTTGTTGGTTGTATATGTCGAGGATATTGAGAAAATTGTAATAAAGATATGTTGTAGGTATTCAGTGGTCGCTATGGGTTTTGGTCCAATTTTCTCTTGTGTTTGTGTGGTTCATATATGTTTTTCATATATTTTAGAAGGTTTTGTATCCATATTTTTTGTTGTTGATTCATTTTATAGTGCAAGTTGTGTTCACCAGTTGTGAACTGTAGTTTTCTATGTTTTCAATTGAGGTCTGGGAGAAATGTTGTTGGTCCAAATTTCTCTTTGATGAAGTATTATGAGGTGTGGTTCTAATGTTGAGTTTCCCTATTCATATTGAAGTTAATTTCAGAATTTGGAAAGTTCATGCTTAATGGTTCTATGTGTTTTACATTGGTCTAGCTAATCTTGTGTGAAATACTACTTTCAAGGTTGATGAAGCGTTTTGGATCTATTTGGGTCCCTATGAAGAATTTTTTTGGTCACCCTCATTCTAATTCCACTCTAGGAAGTTTTGGCGCCAACCTAATTTGAATTTGGATTTGGATGGCCGACTTTTGATATGTTTCAATGTTGAAGATGGTATAAATACAAGATGAGCTAGTGATGGAAAATATACAAGAACGAAGAAGAGTGATAAGATAAAAGAGAAAGTGTAGTTTGGTGTGACATTGATTCTATTCAATAAGTGTGTTTGTTGTGAGTGTGGGAGATTAATGTGAAGCTTAATGTTGAGTTTCCAAATGTAATGAGCAGAAGGTGAACTATATCATTCATGCAAGTTGATCGAGTGATTGTGGTGGAATCCTTTGTTGCATTGTGATTTTAGTCTCTCTGTAACAAGTCTTCTTTGTCTTCTTTTTATCTCTATGGAAGTGAGAACTTTGGGTTGTTAGCCATGTTCAATAGTGAGTCCTTGTTTCAGGTAGCGAGTCTTATTTTAGGCAGTGAGCCTTGTTTTCTGGCAGTGATCCTTTTTGTAATTGGTTTTGATATTCTCTATAGTGTGAGTTAATCCTCACCGTGGGTTTTCCCTCATTGGGTTTTACATGTAAATCTAGTGTTATTGTGTTTATGTGTCAGATTTTAAGTTTCTACATTGGCATTTGATGATTAATCATTTAAGCAGTATTAAGTATTAGTTCTGGTGATTGAATTAAAGTTTTAATTCTGTGAAAACTGATTCACCCCCCTCTCATTTTTCCTATTCAAAAAATGGTGTGTACAATTAAAATTATGGACAAGAACATGAAAAATAGATGCTTACAAAGGAAATTCAAAGTGATATAATGGCTACATGTATGCAAATTTGGAAAGTGGGAATTAATGTTTGTCAGCTTGGAATGGAATAGGGAATGGAAGGAAAGCTAGCTAGGATGTAAGGAATAAAATCAAGAAACATGAGGATACCAAGTGATGTTAGTATGTGTAAAAGTGATTTCATGTCTTTGTGACCATCAAGGATCAAGTTATAGGATAAAAAAGGATAAAAGAGGCCCTAGAAACAAATATTATGTGGACAATAAAATGAGTGAAATCATGCAATGAAAGAATTTATAGTGTATGCAATTTCTATTACTATAAAATCATGGAATGAACATAAAATACACTATCCTGTTATTTTTCTTATATTCTCCTTTCTCCTTAAAAATATTAGATTTTCTACTTTCAACCAATTTCATGGGGCATAAATTATTCTACTTCACCTCCTTGATCTCAATGGCCATATTTTATAAAATTGGTGGCACCATTATAATCATGGTGGCTATTTCTCAAATATTTACTATTTTATGTGAGTGGTTCATGTTAGTGTGAAAAGATGTATTACTGGAAACTAGTTAGCTTTTAGCAAGCTTAGTAGATTCCTATTCACACTACACTTAAGCTCTCTTATAGGTTATCTATACTTATATCTCATCTCATGTAGACTCACCAAGTGTCTCAACACTTCTCCATATAATTCTACACTTGTCTCATACTTGGAGGGGTAGTTAGAGTTTGACTCCTACCTTCTTACCTCTTCATCATTACATTTATAAGCAAGTCTTATTTGTACATTTTACAACACATTACATGCTTATAATATTTTCCCATTTTTCATATGTTCATTTATGGATTATTTTGAGCTTGCAAGTAGATCTTGGCTTCTCCAACCTGGTATGAGAGAAATATTACAATTCCAATCCCTTTCTTTCTTGAATTTTTGAGGGTCATGGGAATTAAGTTTCAAATGGTGAATTATGGAACACAACCAACTTCACAATTGCACTTAGGATTTCTGAGAGATGAGTTTTGATATACAGCACCTAGGTATTCAAAGAGAAAAAGTATAAGTTTTGTGGGACCCAATGATGGAGGGTCATATAGAAATCCATATAGCACGTACAACTATACTTACCAACATATATCCTTGCATCACCATACCATTCCATATTAGTTTCTTGATTTGCATGTTGCCTGCTTCTATAAAGATTTTTTTCTAATATTTCTATTTTCTAGTAATTTTTTAATCATTAAAAAATTACTTTCTTGGTTGTTGGTACTACTGTAGCCATGATCATAGAATATTTTTTTTCTTAAAATATTTTTTCATTTGATGTCATCATGATTCCATCAATTTCTTCCCTAATTTCACCCCTTCACTTTTGTCCTATTTTTATTTTTGGCTCAACTTTAGGAGCCTCATTCTCAGGCATACAAATGTCTTTTTGAGTGAATTTATTTTTATTCAAAATATTTTTTCATCTTCTATCCATTGGTATGTATTTTTTGCATTATGATGTATGAATTTTTATAAAAAAACATATTCTGAAAGGACACATTACATAGTTCCCACTTTTGGAACTTCTTAGAGCTCATTTGGGCTCATATAGTATTCTTTTAGGGGTTTTTTTGAACTTGCATGATGTTTTGAACCCTATGCAATGATTATGTAATTTTTCATGAATGTATTCCAAAATTTTAAATTATGAGTATGTCTCTTTTGAGTTTTTGTACATCAAATCAACTTTGTGGAATCTGTAATGCATTAAAATAAAGTTCCATATCATTGTATCATTTTAGGGGGGTCATTATTTGAATAATGGGGGTTTTTATTTTCTATTTTTCTCATTTTCTTGAGGTTTGAAAGGTATACTTGATATATGTCTTCATTTCCATGTTAGAATTGGCTATGGTTGCCAAGATCTTGAGACCAAATGGAAAGTAAAAGAAGAGAGAATATGAATGTGACAAGAATAAACTGTATCTTATCAATATGATTCAATGATATATATGTGATTGTAAAATGTAGTAGATACCCCTTGGTTATATAGCCAAGGTGAGATATAAGATGTCATAGGAATATGACAAGTGTTTTAATCATATGACATGAGACAACTAATCACACTTACCTAGGATCACATGTGTTACAAGTCAAAAAATAAGATAACAACTAATGACAACTAACACCTTCTAGAAAGATTCCTTCCTAGGACCTAAGTAAACTTAACATGTGTAAATAAGTCCCCTAATAATGAATTAACTAGGTACAAGACTTTATTTACACCAACACCTCCCCTTAAGTGCAACTTAGGGAGTAGAAAATTATTATGAAAATGACACAAAGATGCAAGAATGGGTCCCAAATACTAGGTCATGCTAGGTACCCATGTACATATGCAAATGAAATCTCTCACAAATGGAGAAAAGGAGAAAACCCAGTGGGACAAAACTCCTCCCTAAAAGAGAGATGAAATATAAAAAATGATATGCTCTCAATGATGCATGAGAAGGTATAAACCCCATGTGAGGAAAAAGACCAACCATAAAAGAGAAGTAGAAGAGAGATAAGGAAGCCCCCCCTCAATGTCAAGTCTCCTACAATGATGGTAGAAGATTGACATTGAATGTTGAAGATGATCCAATCTTTCCAAACAACGTTCCTCCCCTTAGGAAGAAACAAAACCATGGATGTATGCAAGATGTCAAGAAGATGAATGATGGATGATGATGTCTCTAAATCATGCTCAAGTGTCTCCATGTTTATGTTGAAAGATAACATAATCTAAATAGGCATTCTAGGCCACACTACTAAAGAGGACAATCCAGAATTTGGTATAGACAAATGTAGAACATTATCTAAAGACAAGGATATCCCCTTTGAAGATAAAGAAGCCTCCTCCAAATGTTGTCCAAAAGTATCCACACTCACACCAAAATAAAAAGAATGATGATTTAGAGAATGAACAAGAGGGTCAGAGTGTTCCCTCACAACAACTGAAGAAGGATCTTCTCCATAAAAGAGAAGATGAATGCTATTAATGATGTCTCCCAAATCTACAATATGAGACTCCAAGTCTGAAATACCTATCAGGAAGTCATCCAAAGTAGCCAAATATGAAAGACTATGTATGTTCTACTACATTGAAACACAAGGAGCCAAAATTGTCGAATCACAAGTGTCTGTAGGTACAACAGTAGATGATTTTGCCAATGTTGGATTACAAGAGTCCTCAGTCTCAAGATGTTGACTCATAGGTCCTCCTAATGAAATTCAGAGATTCCAGACACTGGAACAGATAGCACAGAACTCGGACAAGATTCTAGAGAAAAAACCCTGAGGGGCTAAGATGCCAGTAAGGGTATTTTAGTCCCAATAAACATTTTTTTTTAGAAAAACAGAAATTTTTGAGTTGAAAACAATGTTACCAAGTTGCCTACCTAGGGACCTGATGTTTGGAAACAACAAACTATGCAAATGGATATAAAGAAAGGAAACTAATAACAAGCAATTGAATGTAATTTTTCATTTTTCAATGCAATAACAATGTTTCTAAATGCAATTAGGATGAGTAACAATGCACTTTTCAGTTTTTTAATGAAATTAAATGATGCAATAAAGTAAAGATGCAACCTATATGCACTTTCACTAATGCAAATATAAGAAACCCTAAATGCAATTTCACTAATGCAAGATGCAAGAAACCCTAGATGCACTTTCACTAATGCAAGATGCAATGCAAGAATGAATGAAATCTATATCTAAGGACTTTAATGGACTCTAAACTAGAAATCAATTCTTAAAATTTGGGTTCACTAAGATGATTGGTCAGAAAAATGGATATATGTTTTGTATATCACACTTTCTCCACACAAATCATCCAAGAATGTCCTAGGAGTCCCAATTGGATTGACTACAACCTCACAAGGTGAGTCAATTCTCAATTAGGAAGGACCTAGAAGGGATATTTTTTAGCTCTAAGGGGTTCACCACCAAGCAAGTGCTTGGAAAAGAAAATTTTGGAAAACACAGTGTGGTATGCAAATGAATGTTAAATGATCTAGAAAGATAAACAAAATAGAAAACTATGAAACTAGAAGTCAAGACGTGTGTACCTAGGAAGTTTGGAGATGTTTTGAGGATTCTGGAAATGTAAAGAAGCTTCCAAAAAGTGCTATGGAGGACTAAGATGCCCAAGATGGCGTATTAGTCTCGCTACTATTTTTTGGGGCAAATGTGGAGTCTTCGGATCTCAGAACAAAATCTTGAAAAAACTCTGAAAAATATGCTCAGGAGGACTAAGACACCCTAGGTGGCGTATTAGTCCCATTTTGAATTTCTAGAATTTCTAAGTGTGGTCCTAAAGTTCAAGATCTGCACTTCGTTCTTCACCAAGTCTTCAAATCTGAACCTACAAAGAGACCTGCAAAACAAAGAGATTTGGATTGATTGTTTATGGGGAATGATTCCGATAATACAACACTTGAGATATTAAAGGAGGCTATGTGTACAACTCCATTGCTTGCCACTCCTTGGTCAAAACCCTTGTTTGGTAATTAAACCTTGATGAAAAAGCATAGATCTGAAAATGGGAATGTCTATGTGCCCTAATCTTAAGTTTGTCCAAGATTATGTAAGCTAGAGCATGAGGAAGCCCTATTCAAATGTGTTAGAATAAGATTCCTAAAATGCAAATGTAAATGACCTATGAAGGAGATCTCTAATCACCCTAACAAGTCACAAACATGAAATGTACCTTCCTTAGGTAGAAAATAGAGCAATAATGGAAGATGGAATCAATTAAGAAACAATTCCTTAGGCTTGGAAAAATTTCTAGTTGCATCTCCAACCTAGAATCTCTCATGATCCATAATAGGCATCCATTACTAATCCTTGAAAATACTAGATCTTGGCTTGAAAGTAAACTTGAAAAACCTACAAAAACACTAGAAGGTTGCTCCAAGACTCTGAAACTTCCTTCAACTTGCTCAACTTATGTCAACTTATATGAAAAATGGGTGAGAATATTAGTTTTATAGGAATTTCTACCTAATAACTTGATTATTAGATCCCAAAGGCCGACAAAGGGTCAAATAAATTCAATATTTTCATTTCCTGCTCTTAATTCCTGAAATTAAAGCCTTTAGGACTAAGATGCCCTAGGTGGCATCTTGGTCCCACTAGTTGGGACTAAGATGCCTTGGGTGGCATCTTGGTCCCACTAGGTGGGACTAAGACGCCACTAATGGCGTCTTGGTCCCACAAGGCTTAATTTTCCAATTCAAAAGGTGGGTTACCAAGATTGATGGTTGCTTATGAGTTTTCGCCAGGTTTAAAGTTGCAATATGCCTTGGGATGTACAAAAAGGGGTCTTAAGGGCCCATAATAAGTCACCTAAAGGGAAATTAATACAAGGGTTGGTCAAGTAGGTCCAAATTAAGTGTGAAAATGCAAAGGTATGCATTTGTATACACTACAAAAGAGAAGACTCATTCCATATAAAAGCCATCAAATATTATTGATTTTATATTAGGATTATTTTTTCCTTTATTATCATTGTGTAATGGTGCAAATTTACACCCTAGGAAAATTTCCCTTTTATTTTATCCTTACTTTAGAAACTATAAGTTTGATGATGCAAACCCCGTTGTCATCTTCCCATTCCTTCCACATAGCATTGTCTTTCTATGTTAGTGGGGGAATATTTGTTGGGGACACACATGTGCCACATGGATGTCCACACACTACGTTGTCATCCTGACATATTTTCCTCTGGGATTTTCATAAGCATTACATTTCCTGGTTGTCCACGAAGGTAACATCCTTTATTGGGTCTTGACTGATGAAAAATGACTTTTTACCTCCTTTTTGCTTATTCAAACTCATTCTTTCAATCCCTCTTGCAATTTTCTCACTCTTGAACTCACTCTCATGTTACTTCTCTCATTCTCAAGCTCATTATTCAACTCTTCTTGATTATTCTTGCCTCTTCTTGCTACTATAAGATCACTTCTTAGACTCTATAATGATTTCTCATTGCAACATCATTATTTTTGCAAGGTCTATGAAGCTTCATTCTCTTGGTGTGGTGTCATATCTCATCATCTTCTCCTCTTGGCCTTGATTTCTATTAGAAAGGAAGGTGTTATTTCTCTTTTAATTTACTTGCATCATTGTGTCTTATAGAGTAGCATCTAGGCTATCTTTGCACTCTATTTGATGGTGCCTTTTCCATTCTTTTCTTTATCAATTTCTCTATATCACTACATATCTAGTTTTCCATGGAGGTGGGAACACCAAAATAGGGGGTTCATTGAGGTAAACCTTAAAACATAACCCAACACTTTTCCTAGTTCCATGTGTGTAAGCGTTGGTCCATCCATTTGGAATTACAACTAAAGAATTGGATTTCACATGAAAGGTATCTTTTCCTATTCATTCTTTGTCATTTTTGTACTAGAACATATTTTTAGTATTCTTCTTGTTGTAGTTTTTGTTTTATGTATTTTCTTTGTCAAATTGTAAAATCTCAACAATCAGGTCATAAGTAGGCCCTTTATTTTTTTTGGTTGTTTATTAGACTTTTTTCCATATAGGATGTCAATGTGTCCCTGAGACATCAACATGGTGCATTGGAGTGTGAATCCCTTGTTGTTATCCTTAGACAATGAGTTGTCTGGTCTACAATATCAAATCTTTGTGGCCATCTCACCTAATTTTTAAAATAGCTATTAACTAACCTAAGATAGTTCAGGGCAATTCATTCCTTGGGGCTCTCCCTTGACTTGGAGTCTCAATGGTGATGAACCCCCCTACTCTACATTTTTGGTGAATTTGATGTGAAAGTCTTGTTTTCATTTCTTAGTGTTGGATATCTTTATCTTGTGTCCTAGGCACATCATAGGCTTGTGTGTTGTGAAGCTTTATGAGCTTTACGATAATCTACAACCTATAGGCACATTGTTAGAAGGAGCTTACAACATATAGAGGGATTCTAAGAAGGTCACTACTGGTCCTACCTTTTAAGAAGTAATTTCACAAGAAAATATAAGTTTCTCCATCCCTTTTGGTGAAGCTCCTCATATTCCTACCCCTCTTGCTTTTCCTTTTGCTTCATCTGTGGAGGAAGATGATGCTCTTGAGATTCCTACAGAGCAACTTATTTCCCTAGATAGAAGACTTGGGGAGTTCAGGAAGTGTCTAGAGAAATAAAAGACTACAACTAGGGCTACTAAGGTTGTTACTGACTTTATAACTATGTTGGACAAGGACTGGGTACGTCTAGAATTTATCTGGGGCCTTGAGGACATTATGGACACTCATGTCCTATCATACAATCCTAGGTCGGGTGCTGCCCAAGACCTTGACTCTAAGATCTTTGAACGAAAAATAGAAGTCTTGATGCCAAAGGTGTCAATATCTATGGCTGAGAGTAGCCCTTGTGTTGAAACCACCTCTGGTCCTCAGTTGACCCCCATCATTAAAGTAAAAAAGGTACCCTTTGGTTTTAGCTCCTCCAGTCCTAATGCTCTTTGTGGTAATCTTGGAGCCCATGCTAGTCCTGGTGATGGGGTCTCTGCTAGTATGGGGGTTGGTGGATCTAGTGGTTCTGGAGGAGGTTTCACTGGTCATGTTTCATCCTCTCACCCTATCTTGAATACCTTGTTGCAGAACATGGGTCAGATGCAAAACTAGTTAGCGAACCTATCTTTCAGCCTTTCTTTCGATGTGTTCCTTTATCCATTTCTATTCTAAACACTCTTATACCTCAAGAGATGGAGATTTTGAAATTTCAAAAGTATGGTGATCATGGAGATCCTCAAATGCACATTTCAGCATTTAATGTTATGTGCATTTATTTCTTCCATCACGATGATCTAATGGCTAAGCTCTTTCCAAGATCACTCAATGAAACTACCCTTGAGTGGTATTGTTCCTTATTGGATAACTCTATATTTTCATTTGATCAGTTGATAAATCAGTTCCTCTAGCAGTTCCAAGCTAATATTGGACTGAAGATGACCTTTTCAGGTTTTCGTTTGATGTAAGCAAGGGGACCAAGAAAATATGATTGATTTATCATGGTCTATCAATAATTTTTCTCTCAAATTTCTTATCCATCACCCAACTCAGATGTGCAAAATGTTTTCATCGGACTTACAGAAGTCATGGAAAGAAATTTTTTCCTTAATGATATATCCTTCTTTTTCACACCTGTGTGTCACATTCCATGAATACCAACAGATGGTGGCACAATTCAGGGGTTCATCTTCATGCTCCCATTCTAATAACTGGTATGTAGTGTTGGTTTCTAGTAGAAACAAATCTATTGCAAACATGGTCTCTATGCCTAAAGACAAGGGCCTAGGGTGTAATAGAAATTTCACAAAACTATCTAAGTCTTATACTACTATTTTAAAGAAGTATTAAGAGATAAAGTTTTGACATTTCCAAAACCTCGACCTCTAACTTAGCCATATCTTGATTGGTATGATGAGCATCAATTATTTCAATTCCACTAAGTGCATGGACATGACACTAAGTGATGCATGTGCCTATGTCATGATATTCAGGACTTCATCGATGACAAGACTATTTGTATCGACGGGAATAAATTTTTTTTAATAAATCTATGGCAAAGGATAATAGTGAATTGCAAATTTATATTGATCCTTTTCCCTCCCATTCTATAAATTTAATAACACAATATTTTGTTTCTTTTGAGTTAGTCCCATCTACTTACATGAACATGGTTTCATTCACATGTATTACTCCTCCTAAAAATACAAGTGCTACATCTGACATAACATTCACCTTGCATGATGAGCCTCTTAATAAAGAGCCTTCTCCACTATACATATTTTCCTAGATTAATGAAAAATGTCATAATTGGTGTCTTAGTTGATTTGATGAGTTAGGTTAATGTGATAATGGAGGAAATTTTATTTATAAACAACTTACATAAGGATAGGTACAAAGAGTCAGAGACAACTCTCCATATGCATGATGGACTCTTTGTTGCCCCATATGGGCTCTATTTCCTTATCAGTCTCGGTAGGACCCAAGGTTGTTGATGTCTCATTTGTTATCATTCTAGAGTCTAGCCTATTCCAATTTAGGATGGGAATCCCTTGGATGGTCTCTATGAAAATGTTTCTTTTGTGGTTCACAAGTGCCTAAAATTCCCTCATGAAGGTTATGTGCATGTAGTACATGACACCGACTATAATTCGTTAGTGTCGTGTGGAGGCTTCTCATTGGATCACTTTTGGCCCACTCCAATTAGAACTCTCCCTCCAAGGGGAGACTTGTTGTACCATTCATATGTTAAATATAATAATGGGGGCATGATTCCAAAAGCTAGCTATCCAGTCTCCCCCTATGCAATCTCTGTGAAGGCTTCCATGATTACACAACAAGTTGCTTCTTCCACCCAAATAAAGGGAAAGGGGAAGCTTTCTCATGTTCAAGGGCCTTCTCCTTCTATTTCATCTACCCCTTCTGCTTATCATCCTATTGAGGCATCTTCGGCTCCCGCTCCCATGCCTCACATGGGGAGTGTGATGATTCTTGCATGGAGAAAAGTGAAGCATCAAGTTTTAGAGCTTCCCGTGCTACCCACTTTCTATGGAAGGGATCATTCTTCCCATGTGGTTGTTCTAGATTCTCAGCCTCCTACTATTCCTCTTCCTGCCCCTAAGGTAGAGAATAGTAAGAGGCTTCTTCTTGAGGTGCCTATTTTTGTTTCTCCTTCTGTGGTTTTTTCTACAGCTATGCTTCCTCCTAATCTTTCTCAGGATAACACCCTTCCACTACCCACGATTTTGAAGGATACTCCTACAACTAAGCAACAACCTCTAATCTCTTCTCAAGACATGTCTTCCAATGCTAATAGTCGATGTGACTAGCTTGCATGTGAGCACAAGCATAGGAGAAAGGATTTTTCTACCAAACACGTCACCTTGTAGAAGATGGAGGGGGAGCCAATGGCCCTTATTTTGTATCCTCTTCTATTGTGTATGCCTTAGTTCCCATCACCTTTGTTCTACTTCTGACTCCTCTGATGGGCCCTAAAGATTCTCACCCCAAAATGGGGTAGGTTTTCATCACTCCCTCTATGGATCCCGCTCTTTTGATGTCCCTCTTATACATCCCTCCCTTCTCTCAACCCATAGACATTTCGAACACAAAAATTATGTCTACTATAGCTTTTTCTTCTTCCTCCTCGGCTTCCGCTTCTTCTATGGGGATTTTGCATCCTCTACTCAAGTGCAAGCTATAGGATGACCTCACTGCAAGTGGAGTTTGGAAGAAGGGTTCACCTTCTTTGTAAGTTACCATCCTCGTGACCAAGGTAGCCCCCACTTCCCTTGATTTTGTTACTACCCCTCTCAATGAGGTTGGTAGTGGCTCTTGAGTGCTTCCTTCTTCTCCCACCTGATTGAAACATGACACTCTAATGAATTGTATGTTTAATTCAGTGGATGAAATCCCAACTCTATCCTTAATCTTTGTAAGATTGATGACTTTTTCCTCACAAGAGCTCGATGAAGAAAACCTCAAGAGGAGCCTTCTTCCTTGGCCCTTGTTGCAGGTGATTCAAAGGGTACCACCCTCGCTATCTTGTCCTTGCAAGAACATTTCCCCTCCCCTTATAATGATCTAGATTGGGAGTAGGATGACCTGCTGGTCGATGAGCACTAGGGTGGTACCTCTTCTTTATCTGTAGCATAGATTTTTGTGTGTGTTTGTGTTCCCTCATGATTTTCTTTTTATGTTTGTGATCTTTTCTAGAGGACCCTTGCTACCCTTATAGGTTCTTGGATACATGCGTGGAAAAAATTTTGTACACTTCTTCTATTTGCATCATCATTCTTCTATGTTTCGTGAAATTTATTTTTAATAATGGGGACGATGCAAAGTATTGGGGGAATTTAGGCCCTCTTCTATGTTTACCCAATTTTTATTTTTATTTTTCCTTCATATGCTCTTCTTCATGATCTAAGAACTTTATGGATTGATGACCATTTTTTCATACAACATATTATATCTATTTGTATCTATGAATAGATCTAACCTCGAACTCTCAGATCCCCATGTCTCTTGATGTCTTCATCTTTGTTTGTCTTTTTTTTCTTGTCTTCTTCTTAATGTTGTTCTTATGTGTTGTCCCTCATGTGTGTGTGTGACAACATACCATGAAATACATCTCATTATGTGTTGTGTGCCACAACATCTCTGCCTCCCCTTTCTCTCCTTAGGATGTCATGTGCTCCTTTGTGTAACACACACTATCCTAAAGGGGGACTACCATAATATTCTAATATTTTATAATTGTTTTTAATAAGGTGAATTCTTTCAAAAGGATTCCTTGGTGTCAAATTATTTTTACAATGAATTCCTTGATGAAATAACCCCTTATTGAAGTCTCTCATTTTCCAAAATTTTGTATCCTCTCAAGATTCTTGGATGAAATTTTCTTTCAAAAAGGATCACATATGTGAAAGAGTCTAAAAAATTTCCTTTGAAAAAGGAGAACTTTTTCTAAAATGAAAGAGTTTAAAAACTTTCCTTTGAAAAGGAGAATTTTTTTCAATAGATTCCTTGATGAAAGATCTTTCAAAAGGAACCCTTGGTGACAGAATAACTTGTGGAAAATTTTGTGTATTTCAACTGGAGCATTCCTTTGAATGGACCCCTTGGTGTCTTGAAGGGTTCTCGGCCAAAGGAACCCCCTTTGAAAGCTTCTCCTTCAATTGAGTTCTTTTATGTATTTCAATTATGTTTCTTTTATCTAATATTTGATGTCCATGTGTCTTGGTGTCAGAAATTGCATATTGTCATGTCTAGATTGGGGGCATCCCGACTAGACCCATCTTTTTTGCGATTGTCCTGCAATAGAGTTTGTAGGAGCCATAGGATTATCTGATTAGACTGTGTCTTATCATGCTTTCTTGTGTTTCTTATGAATGTGTGTCTTATTATTTTTTCCTAACATATTTTTTCTACAAGCTAACATGTTTGTGATGAGATCACAACTAGCTTTTCAGGACCAAGAACCTATGGAGCTCCCTCTTTCACATCTAGGTACAATGAATCGAAGATCTGCTTCCTCAATGTCATTGGTATATTCTCTTCAATCTCTTTCTACTTTAGCTCGCATCCACACTAACATGTATGATAGCTAAACTGGGGGGAAAATGTAATGGCACAAATTTTCACCCTAGCAAAATTTCCCATTTATTTTATCCTTACTTTAGAAACTATAAGTCTGATGATGTAAAACATGTCGTCATCTTCCCATTCCAAGTCCATGTAGCCTTGTCTTTTTATGTCGATGGAGCAATATTTTTCGGGGACTTGTGCACGTCGAGTGGAAATTTGTGTGTTGCATTATCATCCTCATAGTTTTTTCCTCTAGGATTCATAGAAGTGTTATGTTTCCTGGTTGGACACCAAGGTAACATCCTCTTTCAAGTATTGGCCAATGAAAAATGATTCCTTACCTCCTTTTCTCTTATTCAAACTCATTCTTTCACTCCCTCTTGCGATTTTCTCACTCTTGAACTCACTCTCATGATGCTTCTCTCATTCTTAAGTTCATTCTTCAGCTTTTCTTGATCATTCTTGCCTCTTCTTGCTACTACAAGCTCTCTTCTTGGATTCTATAGAACTTTCTTGTTGCAACACCATTATTTTTACAAGGCCTATGAAGCTTCATTCTCTTGGCGTGGTGTCATCTCTCATCATCTTCTCCTCTTGGCCTTAAGTGCTAGTAGAAGGGAAGGTGATATTTATCTTTTAATTTACTTGCATCATTGTGTCTTATAGAGTAGCATCCAGGTTGTCTTTGCACTCTACTTGATGGTGTCTTTTCCATTCCTTTTTTATCAATTTCTCTATATCATTGCATATCTGACCATTCATGGAGGTGGGAACACCAAAACAAGGGTTTGATTGAGGCATACCTCAAAATACAACCCAACACTTTTCATGTTTCCATGTGTATAGGTCTTGGTCTGTCCATTTGGAATTACAACTAAAGAGTCAGATTTCATGTGAAAGGTATCTTTTTCTACTCTTTCTTTGTCATTTTCATACTAGAATAGCTTTTTAGTATTCTTCTTGTTGTGCTTTCTACTTTTTGTATTTTCTCTATCAAACTGTAAAAAATGTTTTTTGGTTGTTTATTAGACCTATGTCCATACAGGATGCTAGCACATCTTTGAAACACCAGTTTGGTGCACTAGAGTTTGGTTCTTGTACTATTGTCCTTGAATGATGAGTTGTTTGGTTTGTAGTCTGAAAAATTTGTGGTTGGCTCACTTGATTTTCAAACCACTTTTCAACCAACCTGAGGTAGTTTAGGGTAGTTGGTTCCTTGGGGATCTCCCATGACCTGGAACCTCAAGGTGAAAAATTCCACTACTCTACACATTATCAAAAAAATTAGTTATATGCCAACCCCCTTGGACTTTCAACATTTCCTAGGAATCATGAGATCACTTGGAAAAGAGGACCAAATTTCATTTCAATTGGCATGCAAGAAGATATTAGTGAGGGTGTATTATAATTGATGGTCTTTGGATACTCATAAAATACGTTAAGGGTTTATGGACTACTTCCCTAGGACTATCCACTATCATACTCATCCATGGCAGTCATATGAGACTATTATAATATCATTTGGAGCCCTATTACTCATGAAATCACTAAGAAATAAGGCACAAAATTTTTCTTAAGGTTTATAGTATATCACTAAAATAGGTAGTGATGGATATGTTCACAAAAAATGAAAATTTTCATGAGTTTAGGGTTGTCATAATCCACATAAAAATCTATTGTCATGTCGGGATATCCTAATAGGCCACAAGATCATCAAATCTCATGAACACATGCTAGAAAAATGAAAAAATTGCTTCCCTATGGTAGTACACACCAATATCTAGCTACGATGTATCATTTTGTCAAAAAATGAGAAAAATAATGTAAATATTATTGTTGTAGAGCCATCCAGATGGTTGTTATAATAGTCCTAAATAGTGATGACACTAATTAATAGTTATTTTTCTCTTGTTTAGTTCATACCTTTTAGAAATTTCAAGCTTCTTGTTTCATATACATTCTTGAACTTCTATGTATCCTTTTATATCCTTCATACAATCTAAACTATTTTTTGTTCTATGGAAATATGATTATAATATGTTATTATTTGCATGTGTAAATATGGGAATGTGTATGAAATTTGATATGATCCTATGTTTGATTAATGGTTATTAATGTTGTGTATATGTTAGATGAAACTAACTGTAAGAGAGGAGAACCAACCATATTCAAGGCCCTAGGTCACAAAGGGCCAAGAGTGGAAGGCTACCCTAACTTACCTCAACTTAATTGGGTGTTGGGGGATGTGGGAAGATAATGATGAGGACTATTAAGTCCTTCAATCACTCTACAGACCCTAAATACAGGACAGGCCTAGGAAAGCTAATTTTTGGGTTCAACACTACGCCTCAGGAAAATCTCTATCCCAGGATGGAAGTGTGGTCCTGGTGATGATAGCATGGTGTGCTAGCGTATCTCAAGTGCATTAGTGTCTATACGACCAAACAACTAAAGAGACAAGGTCGAACCTAGGAAAACAAGCTAATGATCCAGCGAACTACTACTAAAGGGCCAAAATAATGTAATTAAGTAAACAAAATACTCTCTAATGTGATAAAGTAAAAATGCAAGAGTTAGGGTGTAAAGGATGATCTCATAGAGAAATCTATTCACCAGCTAGCTCCCCAAAATCATGTTCATCTACACACAAAGAGGAGGAAAAATGTTGGGTGGTTGTATAGGGGCTTGCCTTAGTCAGACCCCCATTTAGGTGTTTCCACCTCTATGGATAGCCAAGAAAGCGAGTATGATAAAGAAAGTAAAGTAATGAAGAACACTAAAACACTACAAAACAGTAAATGTGCTTACTCTACCAAATAATAGAGGAGAGGAATGGGAAGCTTACCACCTCCACCAAAAGCACTCAAGCCTGATGGAGAAAAGAATGAGAGTACTCGAGCCTCTACTACAATGGTGTGGTCCCAAAATTTCTCTACTCAAGTGATGGAGGTAAGTTGTTGCTACAATGGAGTGCAAAAGTAATGTGAGAATGCTTGAAGTGAATGCAAGAGAGTGTGAGTAAATTGAGTTGAAAGCTTAGAAGATGAAATTCTTGTTGAAGGAGTGAATTTGAAGGAGAGAGTGAAGGAAATGACTATATTTGGGTTGGTTGGCTGAAGGGGGCATTACAAGTCGACCACCAATGAGAAGTGTAATTCCTCTGCAAGTTTAGATGTAGGAATCTACAGGGATGTAAGTGCACTGCACATATGTCTATGCACCATGTGGGCATCCTTGACAAAAATTCCCCCACCGATGCTCAAAATAGGCACCAAGTGGAATGAAGGCAGTGGGCTTAAGTGTAATTTAGCCTCTAAACTTGGTTTTCTAAAGTGGAAAAGGGAAAAAGGGGAACTTGCATAAGAGGTGAAAATTCACTCTTATACATTTTTCCCCCACTTTAGCAAGCACAAATACTAATGAGTGCTTCAGTAAAGTAGATCAAAGAATGAATAAGGTTAGAAATATATACATGAACTATTGAGGAAGCATACCACGATCTGACAAACTTGAAGGTGCAAGGAAGGTGAAGGACTTCATAGCTTCTCATAACTATGAAGTTGAAGAAAGAAATCATCTTACAAGCTCGTGGACCTACAAGGAGGCAACCCCCAAGACCTCTCACATGAAGGAAGCCCCATGAAGTAAGTGCCTTATAGGCCCAAAGACCTGCAAGGAAGGTGTCCTCCAAGAACTCTCACATGGAGGAAACCCAAGAAGCATCCCCCAAGATCTCTCACATGGAGGAAGCCAGAAAAGTGCCTTATAAACCCAAAGATCCGTAGGGAAGGTATTCTCCAAGATCTCTCACATGAAGAATACCCAAGGAAAGCGCCCTATAGATCTATAGACCTGTGGGGAAGGTAACCCCCAAGATATCTCACATGGATGAAACCCAAGAAAGCACCCTACAAACCCACAAACCTACAGGGGAACCACCCCCAAGATCTCTCGCATGGAGGAAGCTCAAAGGAAACACCATGTAGGCTCTCATTCCTAGAAGGAGGTAGCCCCTAAGATCTCTCACATGGAGGAAACCTAGGAAAGCGGAGTCTGCAGAGTCAGGAAGCAACCACATAGGCAAGTAAATGGACAACCACATGGACCGTCGATAATTTGGAAGACTTTGAAAGGGGTCCCTCAGGAACCTGTCATGAAGAAGGGGTCTACTCAACGGACACATAATTCAAAATTAGATATTTTCTTTCTCGAATCGGTCCATCATCAAGGGATCTCCTAATAAAGGAAGAGAATTCCCCCATGTGAGGGGAAGGTTATAGTCGTTCCACCTTGGGGGGAAAATACTCTCAAGTTATTTCAAAAGGATCCCTAATTCCGAATGTTGTTTTCAAAAAGGAATGTTTGTAAGTATTTTTAAGAAAAGATTCATTGGGAATGAATGTTTTTTCTAAAAATTGAAATGTTGAAGAATTAGCATTGTCACACAAAAGAGGGACAACTCAAGCAAAGAAGAGAGAAAGATAAAGAGAAAAAAAAGGAGAAAACACAAACAAAGGGAACAGGGGGATCTAGTTTAGTGGGGTTAGATCTGTCCATGCTCATGTAAATAATAGGTAGCCATAGTGCAAGGTGAAATATCATCAATCCCCAACTAGATCAGGAAGAATGCACGGAAAAAAAAAAAGTAAAAAAATAAAATTGAGTCATCATGGAAGGGAAGCCTAAATGCCCCCAACACTTTTCATTGTCCCCAATTTATCAAAAATCAAATACAAACATGGAAGAATGATGATACAAATAGAAGGTTTACAACACAAAATCCATGCCTATATCCAAGCACCAATAGGGGTGACAAGGGTCATACAGGCACACATAGCACAATCACAGGGGAACACATCACAAAACACATACACACACAAGATCAAGAAGAAGCCTCCTAATATTGATTGACCAAGAGGTCATCCACTTCCCACTCTAGGTCATTATAGGGGGAAGGAGGATGAGCCTGCAATGGTGGGATGTTAAGAGGAGGAGCATCTAGACCTCCCACAAAAAGGGCCAAGGAAGAAGGCCCCGCAAGGTCTTCGTCGAGCTCCTGTTGAGCTAGGGTCAGTGATTCTGTGAAGATCACTGACAAAGCCATAACTTCATCTACAGAGTTAAACATGCATCCTACAAAAGCGTCATGTTTAACTTTAGTGGACGGGGTAGGTTGTACCTAAGATTCACCGTTAGGCTCATCGAATGACTCGGGAGCAGTGACAAACTCAAGGGAAACCAGGACTGGTTCCATCACTAGGATGGAACAATTCAGCATGGGACCACTATGTGAAGAAGGTGGGCTCCTCTTATGTCCTTCACTACTAGAAGGACCACACTCTACCTTTTTCTTCGTGGGAGGAGTTGAACTCCCCAAAAATGAGGCTAGAGGTGTAGAGGAAGAGTAGGATATAACTTTAGTGGATAAAACTGAGGTATTAATCATATCCATGGGTTTTGGGAAAGGCTGGATATCTAGAACCGACATCAACAAAAGCAGCTCCATAGGAGCGATGAACACCTATACCCCTTGGGGTTAGGCACATTCGTACTCATAGCAAAAGCTGGAAGCAATGCAAAACTAGACTGAAGAGAAGCAGAAGGAAGGGGAGAGGAATACACTCAAGGAATCCCTAAAGCAAGGGTGATCATTTCTTCCTCCTTCCTTTGCGAGGTGTCCTGCTTAGCCAAAAGATCATTTCATCAGTGCTTGCGCTCATGCACAAGGCAGTTTATACAACTCTTTGAGTTGGAGGTTGGAAGCTGCGAAGGAATAGAAAGCTCCTGCTCGACCATGGGAACATCCACCACAATTGTCTCTAGACAAGGAATGGATTCCTGAATGACAGCAGGAGGAACAGGTTGAGGAGCAGTCGGGGAGTCAACTCAAGAGCCTCAACAATAGGCCTCTTCCCATTTGATGCTTTAGGAGCAAGAGCAATAGGAGGCCGTGGAGGTCAAGATAGAGAGGACTCTCCATGCAAGACATTCCTGTTATATCGAACAGGTCTAGGCTTCGTCAGTAGAACAGGAAGTTCGAGCATAAGATGCTTGAGCTTTTGCTAAGCGGGCACCATAGGGTTCTCCCACAAGCACAGAGAAAAATCTGATGGTACCATAGCAGAGTGAGAAGAATCGTTAGACTAACTAGTGGAAGAGGAAGGAGGATCTCGAGACCACTTCTCTTCTTCCTTCCTTCGTGCCTTAGTGGCATCATTGTTAGCTTTTAAGCAAGCCCTATGTGAAACAGCATAAGGTGACGAAGGTTATCTCACTTTCATCCTTAGGTTCCCTTTCTTATAGTTCTGATATGTTCGATGCAAAAGGTTTGTCCTAGGAAGAAGAGGACCAATGGGCGTAGGCCAAGAGTAGTCCAAGGAGTAGCTACCACGAGCAACTGGTGGTTTATAACCAATGTCATGAATTACATGCACGGAACGCCTATGGATAAATTTTAAACATTTATGCATGACTGAGGGTATCGTGTTTAAAGCCATTAACCAAGGGATACCCAATTTCACCCTAAAGAGCTTAGACCCAAGGATAATGTCAAACAAGAGTTTCACAGATTTAGGTCCAACCAAGACCAATAGGACAATACTACCCAAAGGGGGCACATCAATCTGGTCATGTGTACAGATGGTACTCACAGGTGCATCATACCCATCTTTATGTAAGAAGTTAATCAGCATAATCTCCTCAGTTATGATGTTTACTTGTGACGTTAGATCAACGAGAACACCTACTACAATGTTTCCATTGATCCGCGTAGGAATATAGAGAGGAGATGGTTCCTTGTTAAAACCCATTAGCAGGTCCTGTGAAGTGAAGGTTATACTAGTACCAATGTCCATAGGCTACGCAAAGAGGATAGGTTGATGCAAGAAGGAAGCCATTATGCACACTAGATGATACTTCCACAAAGTCCTTAAAAGTTAAAGGATAAGACGGTGACCCAATTAAGGTTTCGTTATGCAACACCTTCGAAACCTTCTAGCTACACCAACTAGGGGTCGTACGTTGGGTTGTAAGGTGACAAACTCACAACACTCACACCTACAACACTCCTAGAGTACGAGGAAACGACCTCTCAGTATCACAAAATGGAACCAAAATGGTTCATGTTGGGTTTTCCAAAAAAGTAAGAGAGGGGGACCAACCACGTTCAAAGCCCTAGGTCATAGAGGGCCAAGAACAAAAGGCTGCCCTAACTTACCTCAGCTTAATGGGATGTTGGGGGATGCAGGACGAGAATGATGAGGACTATAAAGTCCTTCAATCACTCTACAGACCCGAAATACAGGATGGGGCTAGGTGAGCCAGTTTTTGGGTTTAACACTATGCCTTAGGAAGCTCTTTGTCCGAGGAAAAAAGCACGGTACTAGGATGATAGTGCATTGCACTGGCATCTCTCAAGTGCACTAGCATCCGTACGACCAGACAAATAAAGATACAAGATCAAACCTAGGAAAAAAAGCTAACGGCTCATCTAACCACTACTAAAGGGCTAAAATAATGTAATTAAGTAAACAAAATACTCTCTAATGTGATAAAGTAAAAATGCAAGAGTTAGGGTGGAAAGGATGATCTCACAAAGAAATTCGTTCGCCAGGTAGCTCCCCAAAAGCACATTCACCTACATAGGGAGAGGAGGAAATTTTTTGGGTGGTTGTTGTTATCTCTCAAAATTTGCACCATAAACTGAACTATACAAGTTTCAGCAATTTTGGAGAAACATTGGATTCACGTCTATGTGGGACTATTGGAATGAAGTGAAACCTCTGGGTTCTAGGACAGCTCCTATTCATATAAACATTTAAACGCACTTAAACTTGAAAGGGAAAAGGTGTAAGAAGAAAGCTTAAACAATAAACAACTGAAAACTTTAAAACACTTTTAAGGTGATACACCATAAATATGTTGATATCTTGTTTAAACAACACACCACAATGAAAATATGACAACACTAAGTGCATAGGATACAACTTCGGTATATGAGCCACTGCATAAAAATGCTTTATAGACAGGTATTAAATTAGTTCTAGACTCTAACTTAGCAGGAAAATATAAAATTCTCACAACTAATCAAGCCTAAACTATATAAAATTTCACAATCTATAATCTTTTCAACTGCAAGATCTTTGCTTTAGACACCATCTCAAGACATAACATGTAGGATTAGAATAAATCTCAGCATGAAACATCAAACTGAAAATAGGATAAAATCATACAAAAGCGAACTCCAAAGTAGGTCCCAAAAGCTCCTGAATTATCAGAGAATAACTGTGAGGAAGTCCTCAAAATATCATGAGTTACAAAGGCTGAATAATGATTTCTCCGCAATCTCTTTTCTTCAAACTCCCCTTACAAAGAGGCAAAAAATTCCATATATACCACCAAAAACCAAAAGTGTCAGCCTCTGCCCTAAGGTTTACAAAAATGAGTCAGTTCCTGAACACGTCGGCCCTAAGATCTTTTGAAATAAAGTTAATGTTGCATTCAATGTCAATCCCCCGTGTCCATGTCGGTGAAGGATCGCTCTAGGGATGGCCTTTTAGATCTTTTGCAACCATCACATTAACTTCTGGCCTTCGTGTCCACCCTCGAACTTCCTTGCAGAGCTGCCTTGAATGTCTTGGAGTATAGTCATTAATATCGATCTACTTTTGCTAGTAGACATCACAGCTGTTACTGAGACTCACAGCTCCTTCCCCTTCGGCTTTTCTATCATTTTACATCTTTCTGCAAATTCACCCCTTAAGAGACAACATCTGATTTTCATGTTAGATCCCCACACCATTGTTCACTGAGCCAATTGATCACCTTCGATCTCAAAGTAGATCAATGTCGTTTATTCTATGTTGATCTTCCTCACAAGAATAGTCACAGTAGTCAAACCTCCAAGGGTTCGCCTTTAGCTTCCTCTGATTGGTTGAACAGACACCACGTAAGCTCTTTGGGTGGTCAAAACTTCTTCAAACAAAATTGCATGTCAGTGAGACACTAGTCGTGTCTCCCCGATGCGATTATACTTCACAATAGCAATCGGCATAGCTTAGAATTGTCGGCAAGAGGTCATACCGAGCTGCAAAAGTTATATCGATATCCAAAATTGTCGCCCAGACTATCGCTATCGGCCAGACATTATAGCGAGTCCTCAAGAATCATATCACTATGCTCCTCCATTGGCAAAACACCCGCACTCAGCAAGACATCATTCAGTCAGCAGGAGGTCATAGCGGGTTCCCATTAGTCACATCGAAGATTGAAACCATCAGCGAGACTCTTCAGTCGGCAAGACCTCATATCGAAGACAAACCATTTGGCCAGGAGTCTTACCGATATCCATATACCCTTTTGGCGAGACCATCATGAGTCGGCGAGACACTACCCTGAAGCCCCCATCTTTCAGCGAGACTCCAGCGAGTTAGCCAGACTTCTCCCCAATGCTAGTCATTTCGGTGAGACTCCCATGTGTCGGTGAGACCTTACACCAAAGTCAAAACATTACACCAAAGGCACAATCCTTTGGCGAGACTTCATCAGGTTGGAAAGACATTACCCCGAAGCCATTATATTACACCAAAGGCACAATCCTTCAGCGAAACCGCGATCATTCAGCAAGACCTCACACCGAATGAAAAACACTTCCCTGGAGTCCCCCCAATGCAACAGTCTTATGAACAACCTTCGGTGAGACCACTAGTCATCAGCGAGAGGTTACACCGAGACCATTCCACTTCGATAAGACCTCACCCCTTCGGTGAGACACTACACCGAAGGAAAAAACTTTCACCGAAACCACCATCTGTCGGCAGGACATCTCCCTAAGCACAGATTCTTTCCCCGACGCCAACCTTGTGAACAAGGGTTAGTGAGACCTCCCAAGCGGGGAGATATATAAAAACTCATGGCGACCGAAATGTCTTGGCGACCTAGGTATCTCAAATGAATATAACACAACAGCCAGTCGGCAAGACATCCGGCTGGTCTCAGCGACTTTACTCTCTCTAGAGTTTTGTGCCAAATCTGATTGAGGCATGCTTTCCAACAGACTCCCTTGTGAAATAGCATCAAATGTATGATTTAACCCTACGAAACAATGCCTCCATTAGTTTTCAAATGCATCAGATGAAGACCTTCCCAATGAAAACCGAACACCTACACGCTGGGCTCAACCCTTATGGGAGCCACATTTAATCCACGTGCCGAATTTAAAACATAATTTCCCCTAATTGAGCCCGCAGGTGAAAATCGGGTAACATTTCTAGCGACCTCAGCTGGATGTTTGCCTGCTAAACATGGAAACTAGTAGCCTAAACTTGTCCATTGGGCATGGAGTCATTAGGAAAATATCAGAAACAGACCTAGGGAAATTTTGTACATGGTTGTAACTCACTTGGGACTTATAGAACAAGACAGGTCCCTGGAAATTTATTGAAAACAAGAAAAAACTAAAATGAAACTATTTACTGTGTTGTGACAACACTTAGGGAATGTAACAACAACTAAACTAAAGTGCAACAACACTTATTGAATGCATGAAATCTAACCTAAAGCATGTACAAGGAGGAACTTATCAAACCTCAAAACAAGGCTTGAGGTGTATCCCATTGACTGGGATAGGAAGCACTTCACCTTCAGTTGTGGCCAGTTGGTAAGCATTGTGTTCCTTGCAGTCTTTGATAATAAATGGACCTGTCCACATGTTGTCAAACTTGGTGTGATGCCCCGGCCTGCTTTTTAGAACATCCCATTTCAGTACAAGATCTTCGACCATGAAATCTCTTGATCTAGTTTTCTTATCAAATGTTCTTTTAATCAAGATTTGCTGACGTTCCATGTTCTTCACAGCCTTGTTTCTAGTTTCTTCTAACTCCATCAGTTGAATATATCTTAAGGCAAGTGGATCAATCTGTTCAAACAGGACCAGCTGACTGGTAATGTCCAAGATGGGTAACTCAGTAGAAATAGGTAATTTTTCTTCTTTACCGTACACTAGCATGTAAGGTGAGTTCCCAATCACCTTCTTAGGGGTAATTTTGTCTGCCCAAAGAGCAGTCTTCAGTTTTGCATGCCAATCCCTCTGATTGTTTTGAAGCGTCCTTTTGATAATGTTAATCATATTTTTATTAGTGGACTCTGCAAGTCCATTGCCCTGAGGATAATAGTTGGAGCTTGTGTTTAAGTAAATTCCATTCTTCAACACCCAATCAACAACCTTCAAACCAACAAATTCCAGGGCATTGTCAAAAATTATAGAATCTGGGACTCCAAATCTGCAAACAACATCTTCATAAAAATTCAGCACTGTTGTTTCATTAGCTTCCTTCAGAGGCAAAGCTTTTGTCCATTGTGTAAAATATTCTGTTGTTGTGATAATCCACCAATGGCCTGCACTTGAGGGTGGATTAATTTCCCCTATGAAGTCAATTCCCCACTTCATAAACAGTTGCTCTATCTGAATTGGTTGCAATGGCAAGGTAGCAAGCTTTTCTTTTCCTGAAAACAAGGCACATTTGGAACATCTCCTGACATAAGTATGTGCATCCTTAAACAAATTAGGCCAATAATAGCTTGCTCTTAAAATTTTATATGTTGTTTTCCTTGCAGCATAATGACCTCCAGAAGGTCTGTCATGGAACTCATGTAATATTTGATCCACTTGATCATTATCAACACACCTGAGCAGTACTCCACTGTGATCTTTCATATATAATACATCATCAATCAAGACAAAAGGAATAGACTGAAGTCGGTAGTACCTCCTCTTCATTCTATTCAGATTAGGTGGACATTCCCCAGTTCTCAAGAAATGTGACATCTCCTGCAACCAGCTGGTAGTTTCATTATCTACTGTCCCAACATTAACCAAAACTAAGTCTCGTTCACCCTTTACTGTTGAAATGTCTTTGTTAGCCAGTTGCT
>VDFB02047230.1:43876201-43902176 GCA_007258455.2 Sequoia sempervirens
TAGCTATCATAAAAAATTTATACTATAAGCTTCAAATAATTCTCTTAAGAGACCTAAGAATAAAAAATTGGTAAACTGTGATGGGATGGTTCTCAAAATATATGGAACCTAGGAATATTTTATATTAACCTATAGGTGGATATGGGGTCCCTCACAATACCCTATCTTGATTTTAATCAAATTGACATTGTTTGATCATTCTAACAATGAATGAATTCTTGCAAAAAGTGTCAATTGAGAGTAGTTTAAACATGGAAACAAGAATCTTTTTCTACTTTGTGTCTCATGGCACCCAACCAACTATGCTAACATGTAAAGGTGGTTGGGTTAATGCTACCAAAAGCCATTTTTGCATGTTAATTTCCCTAGAATATATATTTATATACCTATATTTCTTATTTCCACAATTGTGTTATATAATTGTACTCCTATGTTGTTCCTTTGTTCTCTTTTATCTTTTTATTGTTTCAATTCAATCCTCTACACATATGGTGCATCCTCATCAAGTCCATTATATCACAATTCATAATTTCCATGAAAAACCAAAAAATATTGTTCAAATATATAGGAATCTCTTTATAGATTCCTATCATCTATGATCAAATACTACATGAAGATCTCATACTACATTTCCATTTCTAACATCATAAGACATAATAAAACAACCTCACTAATAACTCCATCATCCTCGTCCAATTCATAGATATGTGCCCCTTTACTAATTTTAGTTCCATCCATTTCAAGAGCACACCGATGTTATTCTAACATCCTTTCGATGGGACATACCATCATGCATCCAATCCCAAATCTAAAGTCTCTCCAAGCATCAAAACATCCTTCAAATCAAATATCAGCCAATCCTCACAATTTTCTTGTGATATATCAGTCCTAAGTCAATAATGTTGTCAAATCAATCAATCCTTAATCTTTGACACTTGGGGCATCTTTTATTGCCAAGTGCCTATATCTATTTTCTTTGAAATAACATAGTTTCTTGTTGTTGCAATGTCATTTCAAAGAGTGACAAAACATACACATTCATTTTTTTCATCCACTCATTCCATACGGTCACCTCTATCTTGATGTCTAATAAAATCCATTCATTAAAATAATTTATCTTACATTAATTAATCCACTTCATGAAAATTGAATTAATTAAATGATATTTATTATGTAATTATTTAAATAAATAATTTTCTCACAAATATTCAAAATAATGAAATAAATCCATTAAAATTTATTACCATAAATAATTTAATAAAAATCATGATAGTCAAACAAATAAATCAAATTAGTTAATTCTTTGATCAAATTGTTAATAATCCTATACAATCAAGTTAACTCAATCTTTGAAAGTGAAAAATCAACTAACAAATTACCTTAAATTAGCTCAATCTTTGATCAAAATAAATAAATAGATTCATTAAACCAATAAAGGCATAAAATTAAGTAATAATACTACCAACTATCCTCGTCCACTCCACCTTTAATGGGATAACTCTTAATCTAAGATCAAATCCTAGTTAGTCCTTTATCTATATCCTCAAAATCCTATAAGTTGAGATTAAATCATTGACGTTAAGAATGATGATCCTAGTTTGAGCAAGTAGATGTTGTTCAAACAAGCAAAAGACATACAATTATTGAAATCAAGAGTCCATCCATATAGTTCTCTTTTGAAGGTTTGTGCATTGAAATTATATTAAAAAGTTTTAAATATTATTTTAATTCTTATTTTTATTATGATTTGCATGCTTATAGTAATATTGTCACTATAATGAAAAACGAATACATGTCAAAATAAGTGTCAAAAATTATTTGCACAATTTCAATGTGAACATTATTGAAATGCAATTCATGTGGCATGTTGAATTATGAAATGAATGACAATTTTAATGTTGATTTTCTTGGTTTTTCTAGTCATTGTGATAGTTATATTACAATCCTCCTATACCTTCAACAATACTCACAATGAGGTAGGGAATAAAATATAAAACTTTAAAAAATACATAACAAAAGAATTAATACATAAACACTAAGACACGGAGTCAATAATTTTTCAAAATAAATGCATGTGATCCTTTCTTTACTTCAAGACTCATCCCCACAACTAGTTTTTAAACCTAGTGTTGGAATGTACTTAATATTAAAATGAAAAAATGCACACAATAAAAGTCATCTATGGCCATGAAATTTTGAACCTTGTACTCTAAATTATTTTGCGTAATACTATCTATTTTGGAGGTGCTTGTCAAAGTAAGTGTTGAAGATCCTCTTGTTGAAAATTGAGGTGTTTATGTAGCTTAATACTTTGTAAAACTTTATGATTGTTGATCTAAATATGTATTCTTTGTTATAGATTCTTTGTGGGTGATTATCTGATTAATTCATTTTATCATTTGTAGAATGAAGACAAAAGTTGTAGAAGAATTAGACAGGATATTAGAAAGATACACAAGCATATACTGTGGAGAAACCCTTTCGGGAAAAAACTCCACCAAGAATCAATGTATTATTTAATCTCTAAAGTAGATTACAATAACTCCAATTCTTGCTTGAGAATGCATCTTTTTCCTTCACCAAATATTTTTCACAACTTGCAATAAAACTGATTCAAAATCTCTTCAACTTGCTTTAGATAAATAGGAAATAATCAACTTTGTAAACTCCAAAGAGTTACAATTACAAAGCTCAATCCTTATCTCACAAAAGGTATGCCCATCTCTTGCAAGTAAAGTTATGCCATGAAGAACAATGCCAAATCTTCATCTTCATCCATTTGGGTGTCCCAAACTAAAGTACAAACTAAACATTTATTCTATAGATATCTTCAAGGCTTCATCCTCAAAGTAGGCACCCAAGAGTGGGCCCACTTAACTTAGCCTTCTAAAATATCTTACCATGCAAAGGAGTTAATTCCAAGAAGCCAACTCGGGCACCCAAGTTGGGTCCAAGTCATTCCCTATTAACTGAAAAATTTCTCTCCACCATTCTTGTAAGAATGGTCATCCCCTGTTAACTGAAGGAAGTCACCTGTTGAGCTGATGCAAGAAGTTGGGTACACTAAAAGCTCAAAAAGTGGAAGTGTTTTTGTTGTTTTTCAAAATTTGTCACACTTGGACTAAAAATTTGAAGCACTTACACAATCAATCTTAAGAAAATCAATAATATGAAATTTAGCATTTTGAATCTAGTTTCCAAATATGTAAATTATTCAAATACCCATATTATAGAAATTAAATTTTGATAGGGATTTATAAAAACCACTTTTTAAAAGTCATTTTTTTACCATACCAAGCACGTGTACGAACACCACTTTTTGACTCAAATAAAAGTATTTGCTAATTCCTTTTGGGAAAAGAGAGCTAACAACATGAAGATTGATGTGGAATTTTTTTTGTAATTTTTTGTTGAATTTTTTTTTTTTTATTCCAACAAATGGCTTAATTATTTGTTTTCAAAATGTGATAATGGATAACTTGCTATTGTTCAGAGATTAAACTAAACATTTTTGGAAATCTTAGAGAATTTATCTCAGTTTGAACACTTCATATAGTTTTGCACTTTGAAACCCTTAAAAGGAGTTATAAATCATGCAACAAAATGCTTCAAGTTTAAGGGATAGTTTTAACACAGGAAAATAATTAAAATAACGTCCAATCTTAGCCAAGAATTCTATGTTGGAAAGGAAATTGACAGCTACTGAAATGTTCTCAATGGATTTTTCATTTATAGATTGATTCAGAAAAAAAGTCCATCATCCATATTGCCAAAGTTGGACATTCTTCTTCAATCTACCTTAGTTTTTTAGTTGCATGTCAAAGGCTAAGGCTCGGATTGCCAAGCCTTTCCCAAGCCTAAAACCAAGGCTGCATGTGGGTTGAGATTCAATTTTACAAATAATGTGCACATTACTACATACGTCCAAGCATTATTTAAAATGAAACACCATATGTCTATAGCTCAAATGTTGTTGGGTAAAATTGTGTCCTTTCATTATATATATCTATGCTCTCAAACTTACATATGCATTTCCTTATGTTCACATTTTTGATACTGTCATTTTCCTAATTTTGGTAGGAAATTAAAACACATTTTTTTTCTACAATATTCCCCTTTTCTATACAGGCCATATGGAACAAAGGGTGGTTCATTTTCATTTTTTATTGCTGAGTTTATCTTTATGGGGACTTATTCTATTCAAATTGTTGGAAGAGACAAAGTGCAGGTTGAATTTTTTAAAGTGGAATAAAGTACAAGAAATTTTTACAAGAAGATTTGGAAAAAGAGAATTTTTGGATGCATTCATGATATTTTTGTACTTCAGAGTTTAAAGAAAAAAGGATCTTCATACTACATAGTTTTATTTGAATATTTGAAGGAGATAGCAATTTGAAAATAGGTTATATTTGAATCATTTATTTTGTCATCAAAGAGGGTTTGGTAACCATGGGTGATAAGCAAAGACAAAGAAAAAGATGTAGAAAGTTAATGACACCCGAAGAAATTCAAGCAAATAAAGATATGGAGGCAAAAAGACAAAGGGATAGAAGAGAAAAGATTCATCAAATGAAAAATTTGCAAGCATCTAGTTCCAAGAATGTTGAAGAGGAAGCCATGAATGATGAAATGAATGTAGATGATGCAAATGTGGAGATGGTGAATATGGAAGAAAATGCAATTATGGAGACAAACCCAACTATGCCTTCAACTTCAACTTTGAATAATGTGGAAATAGTACCTATGCAAACAACTTTGGGTATGTCTTCAAATCCACCTCCCAATGATATGGAAAATGCACCTATTCATACAATCCATTCAGGTATGTGTTCAAACCCAAGTTTTGATAATATTGATATTGTTTGTTTAGATGAAGTTGGATACACCATTGATGATATCAATAATTCTAGGGTTGAAACAATGCAAAAACAAAAAAATGATGAAATTATATCTTATGAGAATGCAAATAAGAATGAAATCCCTCATACTAATGAAAATGTGAATGAAACCCCTTTTACATTTGAAAAAGAAAATGAAACCTCTTGTGTGAATGAAAATGCAACCTCTTGTATGTATGAACCTGAAAATGTTCTTTTTACAATTGAAAGAGATGTGCTAGATAAACTTTGTGGTAAAGTTTCTTGGAGACAAATTAGAAATTATGGAAATAGAATATATACAATGTTTTTTTATAGAAAGAAATTAGGATTCCAATGTCAACTCATTGTGAAATTGATGATAATGTTGAAAATGAGAATAGTGATGAAAAAATTAGGTGTTTTTGTAAAACCAAAAAAGAAAGATGATTCAATAGAACAAGTCATATCTAGTGTGGCTAATGCTATTGATTTTATAGGTAAGAAAAGTCGATCAAAATATAAGAATGCGGCTCGCTGTGCAATAACAACTGCTCTAGTTGATAAAGCGGCTTCAAATAAAAGAATGTTAAGTAAGATTAGTAAATGTATAAAAGTAAATCCTAGAACTTTGATAAGAGTTGCTAAAAGAAGAGAAAGTATTGAAAAGGATCCAATTAATCAATGTTGGAGTTTTAGTGTTAGACTCCCAAGATCAGACATGAAATTAAATCTTTAATCAAAAAAATTGGCATGATAATACAAGAGTATCACCTAATATTAGAGATGTCTTAAAATTAAGGGTGGGTTCAAAAATTCGTGAACCTCATCCAAAGCATCTCTTAGATATGACTCAAACTGAATTATCTAAAAAAAATTAGATGCTTCAATCTTACCATTGAATATTAATATAAGTCAAAGATCATTTGAAAAGTGTAAACCTTGGTATGTTAGAATTAATAAGCAAAGAATCTCTTGTTGTAAGACCCATGTACAATTTCGTTATTATTATGATAGTTTTCGATATATACGATGCACTTTTCATGCTAACCAAATTATGTAGGACATTTGTGGTATTAATATGCCACCTAAAAGAATCAAAGATTTTATTGCAGGTTTGTTTTGTGAACCCTCTAATGGAAACTTATTTTATTTAAAAATATGTATTTCTGCAGAATGTGATAGATATGGTAACTTTTCATTATTAGGAGAATGTATGCATGAAAGTAGTTTAGATGAATTTGGACAACAATTAGTGGATGTAAAAAAAAATTAAAATGTTGAGTATACTTTGAAAGATGAAAAAATTGGAAAATGTTGTGAGCTAATTGTGGAAAAATTTAGTGTGCATGCATTTATTAATGAATTTAAAGATAAGATTGTACCTAAATATGTTCAACCTTCTCAGTATGCTCATTGGCTTGATAATAAATTTTATTTATGTAAAAACACATTCCCAATTGGAACTATACTGTCAATTGTTGATTTTTCTAAACATTATACTCTTGCTCCACAAGAAGAAATTCAATCACAATATTATAATTTAGTGCAAGTAGCTATATTTGTTCACATTGTTTATAGACATGCAGATGATAGTATAGAAGATAATAGAATTTTTTTGAGAGAGTACCATTTTTATGTAAGTGATAATCGATTGCATTCATCTGAGTTTGTTCAATATTGTTTTGATATATTTTATAAAAAATTAAAAGAGAGGAATTCAAATCCTAGAACATCTCATATGGTCGGATAATTGCACGGGTCAATTCAAAAATGCTAGAATGTTTTATTGGTTATGTAGACTTCATAAAGAAAATAATATCCAACACATATGGAGTTTTTTTGAAGCTGGTCATGGTAAGGGAGAATGCGATGGAGCAGGTGCATGTGTGAAAAGAGCTCTTGCTAGAGAGCAACTAAAATTTGAGGATGCTGCGAAATTTAGAGATGCACATGCAATTGTAGATTGGTGCAATACCAAATTCTCTACAAGAACAAGTGAGAGCTCAATAATTCGACACTTCTTTTGGTTAGTTGAAGAAAATGATATTTTTTCTCAACAAGATTGTGAAACAATTAATGGATCTACAAAATAGCATTCGTTTAAGAGTTTGAATGCAAACACATGGACAATATGGACAAGGGAGTTGGCATGCTTTTGTTAATTTTTTATTGCAGGTGATTGGGAGGCATCTAAAAATATGGAATGGGTCAAACAATGGCAACAAAGAGCCATAACGCCTACATTGACACATGTTCAACACGAAACAACAATTGAAGATAATCAACTATTTGCATTAGATGATTATGATCATGTTTCGGATCTTGTAAAAGAAGGTACATTATTTATTGAGTTGAATTTTATATGTATGCATGTTTAATATATGTGAATTAAATATAAGTCACTCTTTATTGAATTTTTTATTTATTTTTGCAGGACATGTGTATGTTGTTGTTGCACCTGAGGGGAATGAAGAGCAAACTGAGTACTGGTTGGCTAGATGTGTTGAGAGAAAATATAAGTTGGTACATCCTAGAGTGGATGATGACAACTTTGAGTATCCAATTGGTTCAGTGGTTGTTGTTGGCACCTAGCTTCAAAAATATTTGATGAGAAAGAATGGCTTTCCTGCATTTGAAGATTATGAAAGAAACAAGAAGATTATACATTATTCACATTTGATTTTGGCAACCAATATAAAACTAGTTAAATATCAAGGGAGGCTTGCTAATAAAGTTTTATGGACACTTTCAATGGACGATCATGAGACAGTCATAGATGCATTACAAAAAAGAGAGGATGTAAATGGTTCAATGAAGTAAATAAATATTGGTAAGTATATAGTTGTATATTTATTTAATTGATATATATATATTTGTCTTTAATAGTCATTTCATAATTAAATTTTTATATCATTTTTTTTTGTTTCAGGTCTCCCAAAATTAGATGCTTTACAAAAAAGAGAGAAGATACATATATTACAATGGAATTTGAATCTATAGATAGGTAACTATATATAGTTCTAGATACATTTAATTGATAGTATAAATATAAAACTAAATTTAATTCATTGTCATTTTATAAAAAGTTTATAATTGATTTCATATCCCCTTAAGCCATTCTCTTAAAACCCCTTAAGCCATCCTCTTATGTACCATTAATCCATCCTCTTTCATCCCCTTGAGTCTCTCTATTAATTCCCATTAATTCATTCTATTAGGACCCCTTAATCCATCCACTTGTATCCCCTTAAGTCACTTTCTCAACACCCCTTAAGCTATCCTCTTAGGACCCCTTAATACATATCCTTGTATATCTACCCTTAATCCATCCACTTGTATCCCCTTAAGTCACTCTCTCAACACCCCTTAATCTATCCTCTTAGGACCCCTTAATCCATATCCTCATATATCTACCCTTAATACATCCACTTGTATCCCCTTAAGTCACTCTCTCAACACCCCTTAAGCTATCCTCTTAGGGCCCCTTAATCCATATCCTTGTATATCTACCCTTAATCCATCTACCTGCATCCCCTTAAGTCACTCTCTCAACACCCCTTAAGTTATCCTCTTAGGACCCCTTAATCCATATCCTCGTATATCTACCCTTAATTCATCCACTTGTATCCCCTTAAGTCACTCTCTCAACACCCCTTAAGCTATCCTCTTAGGACCCCTTAATCCATATCCTTGTATGTCTACCCTTAATCCATCCACTTACATCCCCTTAAGTCACTCTCTCAACACCCCTTAAGCTATCCTCTTAGGACCCCTTAATGGTTTAGGGTTCATCTCCCAGTCTCTAGGTCATATGGTTTAGGGTTTACGGTTTCTAGGGTTCATTAGCTGCTTAGAATAACAAATCTATATTGGTTAATGGTTTAGGGTTCATCTCCCAGTCTCTAGGTCATATGGTTTAGGGTTTACAGTTTCTAGGGTTCATGAGATGCTTAGAATAACAAATCTATATGGGTTAATGGTTTAGGGTTCATCTCCCAATCTCTAGGTCATATGGTTTAGGGTTTACAGTTTCTAGAGTTCATGGGATGCTTAGAATAACAAATCTATATGGGTTTTAAGGGTTTAGGGTTCATCTCCTAGGATTTAGGTCATATGGTTTTGGGTTTTGGGTTTAAATTCATTATCTCAACTCTCCTTAATCCACAATCTTGCATTCCTTAAGTCACTCTCATAATTCCCCTTAATCCATCCTCTTAGGGCCTGTTAAGCCATATTGTAAGGTTCATGACATGCATCCCCTTAATCCACTCTCTTACATCCCTTTAATTCATTCTATCAACTCCCCTTAATACACCCTCTTACATTCCTTCAAGTCCTTCTATCAACTCCCCTTAATCCACCCTCTTGCATCCCCTTAATCCACTCTCTTACATCCCTTTAAGTCATTCTATCAACTCCCCTTAATCCACCCTCTTGCATCCCCTTAAGCCATCCTCTTAAAGGACCCTTAAGTCATATCCTCTTACATACCCTTAATCCATAATCTTGCATCCCTTAAGTCACTCTCATAATTCCCCTTAAGCCATCCTCTTAGGACTCGTTAAGCCCCTAGGGTTCATGGCATGCATC
The DNA here is from genome assembly GCA_007258455.2 of Sequoia sempervirens. Lineage (NCBI taxonomy): Eukaryota > Viridiplantae > Streptophyta > Pinopsida > Cupressales > Cupressaceae > Sequoia > Sequoia sempervirens. The sequence continues at coordinate 43,885,651 of VDFB02047230.1, forward strand.
CTCTTAACTCCACTTAAGGCATTCTCTTAAGACCCCCCTTAAGCTACATATCCTCTTAGGTCCCCTTAATCCATCCTATGACAAACATCATTTGAATTTGAATGGAATTTACTATATATTATTCTTTTCTTGCATGAATTTTTACTTAAATGACTCATAAAAATATAGTTAGTTTACTTACATTAATTATTTTTGCAGGTTCTCATCAAGTCAGTCTACCATGTGATTGTCACTGAAAAAATTATTTTATCAAGAGAATATGTAAATATCAATTTTTGGTCTTCATGTAAAAGTTGATAAGCTTAAATTGTATCTACATGCACATATATGTTTCATCATGTTATATAGCTGTATTAAACATCAATATGCATTATATATGTTTGTTCAATGTATGAACTTCAATGAGCTTATTAGTCACTTTTTAAATATCTTGTTCCAATTTTATAGATTATACATTTCATGTCTTGTATTTGCCACATTGTATATAATTGTTCAATTGTATAGATTATACATTTTATACATACAAGGAGATAGATTTTTGTTTATTGATTCAAATATTTGCTAGAATTGGAAAATAGTTAAAATTACTTGTCCTTAATTTATTATGTACATATTATCTAAACTATTTAAGGAATGTTTTAATTTGTCACCTAACCATGTGATAAGTTATATATATGAAATTTTATTCTAGGTAAGAATTTATATAGTGCATGTATTACTTGAAAATTAGATAATTTATATCTATACATGCATGAGTGCATATAATCATCAAAATGAACATAACACGATCATAATTGACTACATATATAATCATCACATGTATAAAATTCAACTAATTAAATAAACACAAATATGATAATATGTTCAAAATAAAACTAGAGATAGATGGTCCATAAAATTTATATGTCAAGATGTACATATGTCAAGTCCAACACATATATTTAAATAAAACTCTAGAGATCTATAGTCCATAAAATTTAAAACCATCTAACTATCAAGCCGATCGGTCATATCAAGTCTCCTCTCTGTTCCATGTCAATTAGATGTACCCACATCATGCTAGAAAAGAGTACAAGAAACTTGAAATTAGATTTAAAGTTATTTAGAAATTTTGATATAATTAAACATATTTAAACTTGAAAATATAAACTTTTAGATAAAAATAAATTTAATTAAATATATCTAGTAAATAAAATAAAAATGATTTTTAGTATACATAAATTACCATATGATCATGTAAATCTACTGGCACATTTTGTTCAATGGGTGGCATAACTATCAATTGAGAAGATCCAAATGCCTGATCTACTATATCCTGCATATTCACATAAAGCAAACAATATGTTAAAACCTCGAATATATATATATTTAAAAGGTCTGTAAAAATTGTATAGGAGATTAAGTAAAGTTTACAACCTCGAATGATATGACCTCATGATCATGCACCTAAGATTTCCCATGCATAAATTTCAATGACGTCTCAGGTGCACTCACCATGGGTATCTCATGAAATCCCTGCATGTATAGATGTACAACAATTTGTATAGATCATTCACACATGTGTATGTTAATGAACAAATTAAATTAGATCTATGATGTGTATTTTTAATTTAAACTTAACAAACTTTTGAAAGCATGCACCTGAGCTGATGATGTCTCAAGAGTGCTCACCACAACTTGTGGTTGGTCAGTACTAGGTATCGTATGACCTCCCTACATCTAGATATAATATTATATTATATCAATTCACACATGTGTACAAATTCAAATTAAAAATTAGATATATCCACACAAATTATTTAATATATATTGCTTCAAGTACATGTCCAAAAGGTGAGCCCATATCTACAACACTCGACATATAGACACAACGATCATATTGAGTTTCAGGCATCATGTGATCATGCGTCTACACCAAACACTTATTGAATTAATATTATATTATATATATAATTTGATGTTATTATTTATATGAATTTTTCACATTTCAAACTTGAATTAAATTTAAGCTCAAAAGATAAACATACTTGTGTAGGATGATCTTCAGAATATAGTAAATTCAAGTATGACACCATCTCAAATGCATGTGGGTCACCTGAAGTGGATGTCTGAGTATCCCTATAGCCTGAACCTCCATGCTCTCTATTGGCCACGTCAATCGCCGCGTGTGTAGTATGATGAGTGAGATGTCCTGAAAGTGAACTCAATGCTCCTAATGTCAATAAAATGGTCTGCTACTAAAATGCAACAAGAACACCAAGAGAAGGAGGAGGAACAATATGAGCAATTGGATCACATCGTCGAGGATCGACACGTGCTCCTAGTCTATGTTGGGGCATGCCACACCCAACTCCCTGAAATGACCTCATATCAAAATAGTTGGGTTTTTTACCCAACTCAAACTTAGCCCATAACTTTCTCAAAAAGTATAAAGGAACCTCAAAGTTTCCATGTGGTGGAGTATCAAACACCATCCACCATCTATCCCAAAAATGTGCAGCTATTTGTGGGTGCCTACACCATAAAATTAAAATTCATTTTTTCGTGGGTAGAATTGGTTGGTTTTTTTGGGGGTTAATAAAATATTGGCACATGGCTTGTTTGGTAATTTTTAGGTCATTGATTTCTTTATAGGACAATCCATCCACATAGAATTGTCTCCTCTCTTCTCTCCATTGATGGAACCTATCTAGGTCTACATCAATAGATCAAACAGAATCGACAATAGTTTGCATCGTAGATGCAAACCGTGAGAGATGGAGAGGGACTCTAGGCTCATTTTTTATTAGATTTATATTTCCTTGAATGACAATAAGGTTTTCTCAGATACTCTCTCTTAATTTATCTTGATCAACTACAAGAGGGGGTGGGGGGTTAGGCAGTGGAGAGTGTGGAGGTGTGCAAGGGTTTTGTTCTGGTGCTGGATTGGGATGTATGGGATCTATAGGAATTTTTGGATCGGGCATAAAATCCTCTATATTAAACTTTGGATCCATGTGAGCAATTAAATGGCAACTACATGTTAAACAATTAAAACATATATATCAACAAACTAATTAAATAATGCACACAATTTGAAAGTTATTTAAAATCACATTGAACATGCACAAATTCAAAATGCATTTCATTTGAAGACCATTCAATTTATAACATTAAAAAATCCATAACATTAAAAATTCATAGCATGTACACACATTAAATTGAGTCCAGTGTGTGGTTGTTTTGATTAGAGGTAAAGGTGGGTTTTGATGGGGCCCCGAAACCTAATACAAGGAAAGGCAGGTTGCAGAAAAATATATCATAAACCTACAACAGCACCATAGCAACTTCTAAAAGATAAACATGACTACAACCACTGCAACAATCAAACAAACAAGGGTCTGAGACCCCAAATACAACCTGGTTTTACCCAGGACCAGAAACCCTTAGAGATACAAAGAAACCACCTACATCAGCCAGGCGTCAGCAAACCAGCTGCTCATGGAATACACCATAGAGCCAAGAAAAATACCCAGATTAATGATGTATAACACCATTAAACCCCTAATTAGAACAATATGCTGGAACATAGAAAGAAACTTAGAATACCACCTAGCCTGCAGCAAAACAAGAGGAGCCAAAGATGTCATGCCCATAATTTTCATCAGAAAAACCCACCATTTTTTTTTTCTTAAAACCTTAATGCATACATATTGTGTTTAACTATCTAGAACCACACATGATAAAAAAATTTCACTCATCATAAGAATTAAATAATGACTCTAAACACTAGGTTTACAATTGTTATTCCCTTTGGTATTTCATCTTGATCAACAACACACACAATATTAAAAGACGTATATATTTGGAAATATTGCTATCAATTGATTGGTGTTAATATCATCTGTTGAATTCTCTTATTGTTACAATAATGACTATTTAACTCACGTATTTTACTTATACAATACTACATATATTCAAATAATAAATTATGATTTCTTACAACTATTAATTTGCATAAATATAATAAATAATCTAGATTGCTTGTTATATTTTATTTTCTAAAAGAACTATAATTAAATAACATATTTTATTTACCCTATGACTTATAAACAAAAGATTAAGAAATAAATAGTTAATAAGTAATAACTATTATATATAAATGTAAATTATTCCTTAAAGCTAATTCTCACGTTTTGATTCTCTTTTCCTTATAAAAATTAAAGTTAATAATAACTTTTAGTTATTTTAAATCACTAAATTCCCTCCACCTTTTTTTAGGGAGTAGAAATTGATTTACTTACTTCTTTTTTTGGGGGAAGGAACAAATAAGTTAATAAATCACATAAAGTTAATATGGAGAACAATTACCTCCGTCTTTTATTTTAAATTTTTTTTTCTTAGGTAATATAAGTGTACAAAATATAATTAAATGATAATGGATTAAAGTGTTCTAACATTGATAACATTTACCACAATTTTTACTATTCCTAAAAAAAAACTATTGTATCAAATTTAATACAATAATAAACATATTCACTTTTCAAAGATTTACGATGGCCCAAATCCTCCTATACTGAAATGATTTTATTTAAAAAGTAAACTCCAACTACAAAAAAGTAAGTTTCTTTAACTTATAAACTGCAGTGAATAATTCACTCTACCCAAACTACACTGAGTAATGCAGCAAGGGATTTGATATTTCAATCATCAGGCAAACAATAACTATATGGTAATTTACTAATCTATTTACTGTGCAATCCATTGTCATCGATACCATAAATTTGATATCCTTTTTCTAATCCTTTTTATTATTTTAATTATTTCTACGTTACCAATGTGGAGTAATTTTTTTAATATTTACCGTCAATTAATGTTCCTTTAGCATCCATCTTATTGAATAATATTTACATCCCTATTTTTTTGGTTATCTTTAATTAACCATTTGAATAATATTTACATTCCTATTTTTTTGGTCACCTTTAATTAACCATTTGACAATTCTTTACTCAAGCACATTATATATCATACATTTACTCAAGCAGCAACGTATCAAAATTGTACGACACCCTCCAGAACAATAGTGATGAAGAAAATGCACAATGATTGCCCAAGATTTTGACTATAGCATCTATCATACTCAAACTAGTATGAGGTCAGGCAGAAGTAGTGAACTACATCTAGCAGGTATGGGGATCATTTAATAGACCACAACAATCCATGCCAACCACTGAGATGGTGACTAAAGAAATACTGACATAGAATGTAACCCACATGGGTCCATCGCTTTAACCAATTGGACATTACAACTCAAGCAGTAATAAAGCGGCACCTGTGAATAATGGGAAATTACAATGCCAACATTTAAATACTCACCAGAAGAAAAATATGTGATATCCTTTGGGCTGAGATTATTAGCTCACGCGTACACTATGGGTTTCAAGGTTGTTGCTAAGACAGGTGGTGATTTAGTTGCCATCACCAACATCTCACATAAGGTTAACTCATTTAATACTGATATTTTGATGAGAGATGGGCTGTCAATAATTACGACCTAACCTCCAACGAATGGACTTCATTTCGAAATTTGTGTTGAGCTACATTAATAGCAGCATGGCCATTATTCTAAAAAAAAAATGGTGTCAAGGCCATATTGGAAAGGAATCGATGCCAAGGAAAAACTAACAGATCACTGGCTAGCCATTAATGATGGCGCTTGACTCACGTCTAAATTTTCCTCACCTACGCATAACTGCCATCCCCGTCTCGCAATTATTATCATCGTGGGAAGATTGTAGTTTTCTTGTCTCGATTTCATAGGAGAATAGCTCGGTCAACACAGGTAGGTGACATTAATGCTCCGCTACATGATCTTCTTTCTCTCTTTTGCTTTATCTTGGCACCCTAAACACACCTCCTTGCACAAAGACTCGGGACCACAACTAGCCTACCTAACCCTTATCTGAGCTTACTCAACTTATTATTCTTGTCCAAAAGAGTGATATGTCCATAGCTTACAAGGAATGGATTGAAGCAGTAGTTGGAGCACGAGTGGTTTTGGTTCTTTTGTTTTTTTTTTTCTCTTTTCAATAAGAACAATAAATCTGCTTTAATAGGATTTCATGATATTTTCCCTACAGACTCTGGCCATTATTTGTTACCAGACATCATTGATAGTGTAACTCAATTTGTGTAGAGTCTTGAGTTGTGCGACTAGAGCTGAAGATTAAGGGTTTTATTTATTTTTAATCTAAGCTATGTTCAATACATTTTCATTCCATATAAAGTAGCTATTATTTTTTTTTAATCCTATTCAACGTTGAATTCAAGACATCTAAATACCAATACAGAACAATTATATTCTTAAGGATCTTGCTCAAATTTCATTTTAGTGCTTTATTTTTTTGGTTTTCTCAGTACTTAAGTGGTGCATCTAATTGACGTTTTCAAGACATGGCAGGTTGAGGAGAGTGGGCAATTCCCATTTGTGAAGGATCTGATCAACCCCAGAAGCCGTGGCCTCCACAGAAGTTACCATTGCTCTCTTGGAAGGGACGTGGCTGTAGAGCTGCTCTTCTACACTTTACCCCCTACCATTACCAGCGTCCTTCTGACCTGCATTCGAATGGTTTGGGCATCCATCGAATCATGATTGACCAGAGATTCTTCTCAGCTACAAGTTCCATTTAGAGACCCATCAAACAATAGAGGAATTTGTTTCATCCCCATGGGAAGTGAATTACCAGCCATTAGAATTACAAGCAGATCCGTTCATTTAATGCCAAGACTTAAGTTCTCATAATTAAATGAGTTTGAATCTGTTGGTCAAGTAGGTGAGATAGGTCGGCTGGTGTGGTGGTTACTCCCAACACGTCACTCCACCAAATGTTTAACTCTTACTCTGGTTTATTTTATTTATTTATTTATTTATTTTTTCTTGTTTCTTATTTATATGCATACACTATATTAATGCAAGACAGATTGAATACAACATTTGTGGTATAAAACTATATTGTGTTTTCCGTTAGTTAAAGATGATATAGATGCATTTGACCTGTACATTCTAACAGAGTTTTTAATCCTCCCACTGAGTTTAGCTTTTATCCTTTTTCAAAAGAACCTTAAAGGTTGGCTCACTAGATTGCTAATTTTCCCTATGACTTAGAAATTTAACCAATCACCAATAATTTTTTTATGTGACTTTTCTAAATCAGTATTCGCTATAAAATTTAATAAACTTTGTTTTATTACAATACTAAAATGAGTACCTTCATTCCTTCATGTTACAGTCTTAGCTATATCTATTACCAACATTTCATTCTTCTATAATACCTTCAAAATGATAAACATGAGAACCCCAATCTCTTTTTTTTCTCGTTTCCTTCATTCTTTCATAACAAAAGGGTTTCTACCTCCATTATACAAAATGCATTTCATAAATAAAAGGATTTAGTACAAGCAACCAGGATTTTCATTTTCAAGATTCCTTACAATATACTAAACTTTCATTATCACCCACTACTTTAAAATGAAATGGATACCATACCAAAGAATGTTGACTTTCTCTTTTCTCATTTCTTTTCATGTTACAACAAACAATAACTCTCCATACTACATCTTATTGTAAGAATACATTGATTGACACACAACTGAATAAGGCTTGCTCTCCACCCTACCGTAATGGCGTCATGGAGCCTCGTGGGCTCTAGCCATACCCCCAAGCAAGAAATTTATTAACCCCAAGATGATAAATGGAGTCTTCTCAAGATTTTACAAAAGAGTAAAAGATAACATAACATCTAAGTTCTCCACTCACCATGCTCAATGAATATCCCTACAAACATACTATCTTCTTACAACAATTAATCAATGAGAAATGAAAAAAAAAGGGAAAACTTATCTCTTTTCATTAGATGAGAGGTTGGACTCTTCTACCCTTCTTGCCTCTCCAACCAAGCCATCTTGCTCACTCTCCTTCCTTCTTATCATTCCCTCTATCTCAACTATAGTTCTCCATAAGGAAAAGTGGGTAACACCCTACTCATTCTTCCTCCCCAACTATATATGAGTTTCAACTTGCAACCTTTTGGATGGGGAGGTGTGGAGTGTACCTCCCTTCTTCAATGAGAGTCTTTTCTCATTAAAGAGGCAACATGCACTTGGACAACCCCAAATCTTTTCACCCCCCATCCTCTCCTCAAAATTCGTCACTATTCATTATGCGGACTTTTCAGGAGTCAAAACATGTCCCTGGGACCCTATTGCATGCCCACTTGACCCCTACCACTAAGGTATAGACTCTAGGGGGTTTATTTTTGTATCCCAACCAAGTAAATTGACCAAAAACCCTCTTTAAAGACCCACTTAAAGATCCATCCGAGTTTCATACTTAGGTAAGTGTTGCCACCCCTAACCCACATAATTAAATATTATACCTTTTATATCAACCTTCACCTCTTAATCTATCAACATATTAACTTTATATCCTCAAGAAGATGTCTTTTGATTTTCTCTCGATGGTCCTCCCTTCTCATGCTAACATCGTTGCCTTCCTGCACATTACCAACACAATCATAAGTAACATTGTATATCAATTAAATTAATCTATTCGCTGAATATTCTAAACTTTAACCATATAATAATCCATTTAAATTTCAATCTGCATTCCATCTAGTATACTAGTGTATTCCACCTTCATGGTAGTGACAATAGGACATAATGTCAAAATGAAATTACAAGGATTTTTCCAAAAGATCACCTTATTTATCATCCACAATATATCTAATCATCAATTTAAGAAAATCATATCACAAATTAGGCTTAGCATTAATCACATGTGAAACGGGGTCTTACAAAAGATCCCAAAAAATCCATGGACAGCTCCAGCAGCAACACCTCCATCAAAACACTCTGGTGACAGGTCCAGTGCATGGTTATTAATATGAAGGGTAGAAATGAAATTATGGGGTTTTATTAAAATTTATAATCCCATTCATTATTTTCAAATAATACTAAAGATAAGAATGAAAAATCAATAGAAGACATTCAAAGGGACACATAGATATATGCTAGTGACCTAATTGCAATGTACAAAATAGGACCCCTAAAGACATCGATTTACAATTTAGGGTGATAGGATGGCTTAAGGGGATCTATGTGTAGTAAGGTCCACATAGATAAGGGACACATAAATATATATGCTAGTGACCTAATTGCAATGTACAAAATAGGACCCCTTAAGACATCGATTTACGATTTAGGGTGATAGGATGGCTTAAGGGGATCTATGTGTAGTAAGGTCCTAGGAAAAAATGGTCCATGGCTTAAGGGAATAAAATTTGGTGGAGTTGCCTAAGGCAACCAAATTTCATTTTAAGGTCCTACAATAAAATGAATGCTTTAGGGTTTAGGGATTAGATTTTAGAGTTCAGGGTTTAGGGTTTAGGGAACTTAGGGTGAAGTTTGGGTGGCCCTTGGAATAATGGACTTGCAAGTTAGTGAGCAACATTTTCTTGTGGAACAGTTGATTGAGATAGCTCTTGTTTCCCAACAAGAGTATATCTATAGAGCTAAGGTATATCAATTGTGAATAGATGTATTAATCAAGTATGACATAGAATTTAATTAAATTTGAGGACATAAATTGATTTATCTAAATTTTCAAATTTCATGATAAGAGACACAAGTTCTCTATAGTGGAACAAAGAAGTTAAGAATAAATTACAAGTTTAACACTAACATTAAAATTTATAATCTCATTTGTTTTTTTCAAAGAATACTAAAGATAAGAATGAAAAATTAATAGAATACATTCAAAGGGACACATAGATATATGCTAGTGACCTGATTGCAATGTACAAAATAAATAAATATGAGCTTGAGCTCTATTCACCAAATTTTGAGAACTTTTTTGATCCCCTTAAGAAATGTCGTATTAGGACCCCTTAAGACATCAATTTACGATTTAGGGTGATAGGATGGCTTAAGGGGATCTATGTCTAGTAAGGTCCTAGGACAAAATGTTCCATGGCTTAAGGGAATAAAATTTGGTGGAGTTGCCTAAGGCAACCAAATTTCATTTTAAGGTCCTAAGACAAAATGAATGCTTTAGGGTTTAGGGTTTAGATTTAGAGATTTTATGACATGAAAACATATATCTAAGACACATCAATAAATTTTTACAAGTAAATGAGAAACCCTACCACCTAAACTTAGTGCTTTGAATCAAATATGTGACATTCTAGGAATAACTTCAATATATCAACAATTAGGAATTTTAGATGTCAATTATAACTAAGTTGTTGAGTTAAGATGGATTTTGAACCTATTTCCCTCTAAGCACTCTTGGATGATTTAAAAAGGAAGAGGGGATCTAAAGTGATTTAGACCCAAATTTTTTTCTAATCATATATTTTTTGAAACTTTTCTATGGCATAGACTCTTCCTTCATATTTATAAATTCTAGACACATGGGTTTTCAAAAAAGAACCTAACTGCCACTAAGTGAGGAATCAATTGATCAATTCAATAAATAAATAATCTTAGAAAATAAACCTTTGGTTATAGAATTGACTTTGATTTATGAATCATCTACCAAGTTTCTCAAAAAAGTAATTTGAATTTTCCATTGAAATGTTCATGTTACAAGTTAGCTTTGATACACTAGTTTAGAGAAAGTACAACATTTAGTTTTCCTAATAGAACAATGCCACTACACATGAGAGTTAAACTAGGAATCAGATTACACACAACCTATAGATCTTATGAATAACATCCTATAAATTAAGGGTTAAATATGATCATAATGCATCCTTACATAATTCACAAAGGATCTCATCCAAATAAGAGAAATGGGTAGAAATCATTCATGCTTCACATTTTAATATTTATTTGATTTATAACATTTATGTGTCTAGCTATCCATATTGCACATAGTCTAGATTAACAAGTATGACTTGCATTTCTATGTTTTTTTAAGAGAATACATCATACACTATATAAGCTAATAACATTGATATAGAGTGATTACATGCTCATATCAACTAGCATCATGATATATACACTTATTAAATCAAGCACATAGTTTCACATGAGGTACATTATTTTACTTCACTGGTACACTTTCTCAAGTTAAATTATACAATCAAGAAGTTTTCCGAGATAAAATTAGCTATCATTTATATTATGTGAACATATTATAATTAAATCAATTTGTTGGTTAATATATCTATGCATCGATTGTTTGTACCTCATTTATTAGTCAATTATGAATTTCATTGGTAGTTGTGTGGATCACCAAAAACATACCAAAATGCACCTAACCTATGGACTATAATGTGATCCCTCCCTACATGCTATGTCATCAAATCTTACTACACATCCTTATTTTACCTCTTCTATTATATCGCATGCCCCTAATATTGAACTTGTCATCACTTCCACCCTAAATAAACTAAGAACCATGAGTGAGAGTAAAAATCATACAAAGAAGATTATGTCAAATAAAAAATGTAATCTAAACCTCCAAGGATCCCTAATTTAGGGTAAATAGGGTTTTAGGTTTATGTTTTAGGGTGTAGGTCCAAGGATTAACCTGTGTAGATTAGTTTTTAGGGACCTATGTAAATTTTGTAACCTAGGGTTTCTATGGTTTTGATTTCTAAGTTAAATGTGTCCAATTTAGGTTTATTTTTTATGGTTTTTGATTTACAATTTAACGTTTTTTGTTTCGTTGATGTTTTTTGATGCAGGAGCATCTAGTGGTGTAAGGGCAATCTTGCATCACCCAAAAATATGCATTGCATTTATATTTCCTTTGGTTAAATTTTTGTAGATGTCTTTTCATTTCTGGATACCCTTTGCGTCATTATGTAAATCCTCACTTTCAATTTTGTTTTTTTGCTTTCTTTGGTCAACTGCTATTTTTAGCAGCTTTTGAAATTTGCTGCTATTTTTAGCAACCTTTGGAATTTGAAGGTGTTTTGGAATGAAAATTATATGGGGGGATTCAAAACAAAAAAATAAGAAGACTGGTGAAATAATCAGGCCGAGATCATTCTCGGTTTGAAAGATATTACAGTTTCAGTCTCCCAGAAAAGCACCTGAAAACCTTCCAGATTAGGTTTGAGGCACTAAATGGCCCCGAAACGGCCCGAAAACTTTCCGAAACGGAAAAGCTAATTTTGGGTATGTTCTTGACTTTGATACCTTTCCAATGGTTCGAAAAACAGAGTCCCGAATCAAAAGTTATGGCTCCCGGAAGTTGGTACACTTTCAAAATGTGCTAATTTTCGAATGGTGTTTTAATTTTTCAATTTCAAATTGTAATTCTTGGTGGCAAACCACCAAAACTCATAACTGGAATGTTGTTTTTGGCTCCAAAAGGGAAAAGGGGCTATTTATGGGGGGATTTTTATGATTTTTGTAGCTTTTGGGGAAAAAGAGTTTGCATGTTGTGAAAAGGGGAACTTCTGTAATTTCTGTAATTTCTAAAACTTTTGTAGCTTGCATGTATCGCAAAGCTCGAGGACTTGGGATGCTCTGCATGTAAGATTTCCATTATTGAATAATAATAAATTTTGCTAGTTCTGTGCATTATTTATGTGTCTTGGGTTTTCTCCCTCGTCATTTTTGGTTTTTAAAATGTAATTAAACAACTATAAAATATTAAACTAAAAAAAACTAAACAAACAAAAACTGAATACTAATTAAAAAACAAAAAAAAAAGATATAAAGCAAAAAAAAGGTAAAATTCAACCAACCTAGAGGTCGATGAGGTCGGTTGTGTCGACGAGAGGAGGTGGCAGTGAAAATTTTCTTCAATTAGGCCATTTGAAACGCATACATGATTTGGTCTCCTCTTCTCTGGCGCAGACGAAAATGTGAGTTAAAATAAAACACAGTCGCTATTTTAAATAAATAAATAGCTTTGTGAAACGCATACACGTTCCAAGCACGTATGCATTTTCGGTTCATGCACCCGAAGCTGAACGCATAAGCGTTCGGATTTAGGCTCAGGTACCCGATTCATAATGTGTATGCATTTTTAGAAAACGTGTACGCATTTTGTGCAATTTTTTTTGTTTTGCCCAAAATTTCCCCTCTTCATGTACCCAACTTCTTGCTTTTACCCTGTTATCTGTCATGCAACTCAATTCATTAGTCATACATTCCAAGTTAACTGAAGTAAACTAGAATTCAACTAAAATTAACTGAAGATAATTGAACCATAACTTAACTGAATTGAACTGAACTAAATTGAACCTAACTGAACTAAATTGATTCTAAACTGAACTGAACTAAACTAATCTGAACTAAACTAAACTGAAATAATCTAAACTGAACTAAACTGAACTTCATGCATGTAAACATCAAACCCTAACTCCTAGGATCTTTACATGCATTACATAAGTGTTATCTTTCACTCCAAATAGTTAACTAAACTCAAGGTGAGTGCCACCTTCCATGTGGGTGCCCCATGTGCTCCTATTATTTAGGAACTCATCTTGGACACCCTCACATGCTCCTATCATTTAGAATTAATTACAAATTTCAATTGACATGATTATTTCATTCAAAATTAATATCTTTTTAATCCTAGTGTTTGAGAACACTTTCCAAGGACTTAGGAGATACATGAAATAAATAATGTTTAGGATTGCAATTAAATGGCATCCTATTTCCAACATTCTCCCACTTGACATTATACTTTGCAATTATTCTAAACAAGGAAAATTTATTATAAATCAAGTATAGGACTCAAGGCCAATGGCCTTCCTGCACCAACTAATCAATCCATGCCAACTTCAAATTCAACTTGCATAATCATGAAAGTCCAAGAAAATGATTAAAACCAAGAGAACTTATTTGTAGGAATTGGTTTCATGAGATAATTTGTAACATTAATTAAAGTGTCAACTTTCTCAATTAATACCTTCCCATTCTCAACCATTTCTCGCACAAAGTGATAATGAATATCAACATGCTTAGTATGAGCATGATACATAGGATTTTTGGCTAAACACATAGCACTCTGACTATCACATTCAAGTTTAACTTACTTGCAATTAAAACCAATACCTTCCCCAAGTCTCTGTAACCAAACTGCCTCTTTGGAGGCATGTTAAACCACCAAGTGTGTTGAACTCACGTTCAACCAAGGTGTAGGCTTCTCGGTCTTTACTATTGAAAATAGCTTTTCTTGCTAGTAACCATTCCAACACATGTTTCTAACCATAAGAGAACTCAAGCCTCACCTATTTCTCCAAGTATCCATGAGGACCTGTAACCAACCAATCCATGCCAAACTCCAAATGCAACACAACACTTTCATGAAGTAATCAAGCAAATGATTAATGTACCTAATACATAAGAGAACTACACAAGATCAATGTCAAAGCTCCAATCTTGAACATAAACATGACATCCATGATCTAACCATCTCCTCCTAGGGGATCACATGCACCATAACGTACTTAAACATCCTAGTCTCAAGAGAACCATGCCAAACTCTAAATGCAACAAGAGTAAACCATGGCATAATAACAAATAATCTAAACCAAGAAAAAACCATATCCCCAATCACATGAGGATAACTTTACCAATGATGCATCCACGTCACTTCCAACAACTCCTACTGAATCGTGGTACCGAGTCACACATGGCACCATGACTACCATCCTCTTCATGAAGATAACTAAATCCTACCAAAGCTCCCACTAAAATTTGATACCGAGCTATACATGGCAACAAGATAAACATCAAACCATCACTATCAAAAGCATATGGAATTTCAAAAATTTCCTCATGATCAAAATTATCATAACATGTGCCATGCCACAACTCTAAACCACTAATCAAGAGTATGCCATGACATAATAACAAAACCATACTACAACCAAGAATCCACTTCGTTGCCAAATGCTCCCAGTGAACCATGATATTGATCAATCCCATGGCATCATGATGCACATAATCAAAACTACATTTCTATCATAAGCTCACACCAAACTTGTGGATCCAAGCTCTCATGACACATGATAAACATCCTCGAAAGAAAGAATATATACCTCTTATAACAAACTTATTTTCCAAAATCAACAAATAACAAAAATAATAAAAGCTCTCACTAAGCCAAAAATCCTTCAATCTTTTAAGAGAAAGGCATCCCAAATACTCTACCCAACCTCAGCTCTAATAGAAAATGTTGAAAATCGAGGTGTTAATGTAGATTAATACTTTGTAAAACTTTATGATTGTTGATCTAAATATGTATTCTTCATTATAGATTCTTTGTGGGTGATTATTTAATTAATTAATTTTATCATTTATAGAATGAAGACAGAAGTTGTAGAAGAATTAGATAGGATATTAGAAAGATACACAAGCATATACTGTGGAGAAACCCTTTCGGTAAAAAACTCCACCAGGAATCAATGTATTATTTAATCTATGAAGTAGATTACAATAACTCCAATTCTTGCTTGAGAATGCTTCTTTTTCCTTCACCAAATATTTTTCACAATCTGCAATAAAACTGATACAAACTCTCTTCAACTTGCTTGAGATAAATAGGAAATAATCAACTTTGTAAACTCCAAAGAGTTATAATTACAAAGCTCAATCCCTATCTCACAAAAGGTATTCCTATCTCTTGCAAGTAAAGTTATGCTGTGAAGAAAAATGTCAAATCTTCATCTTCATCTATTTGGGTGTCCCAAATTGAAGTACAAACTCAACCTTTATTCTATAAATATCTACAAGGCTTCATCCTCAAAGTAGGTGCCCAAGAGTGTGTTAGGGTTAGAAATGGTAGATATCTAACAATTAAATGCAGATCTATGTAATAAACAGAGAAACTAAAACACACACAGAATAAATCATAACATAGAGAATTTAACGTGGTTCACCTAATCCGGGCAACATCCAACATCCACCAAACCGCAACCATCCAATACTTTTATTATCTAGTGTAAAACCTATTACAATCTTGTGAATAATTGTGTTTTTTCATAATACTATAATACCCATCCGAACCCCTTTTTAACAAGCTTAGAAGCTTCCAGATTTTTGGGTTCTAGAAAATCGGATTTTTATTTTTTTATTGATAGGGGCTGGGGTGTACAGTATACCATGGGCTATATAGTATAGCATGATCAGTCGCCACATACCAACAATCTCCCACTTGGAGACTGATCATGGACGACACTGTTGCAATTACAGCTCCCACTGGAAATAAGTACCTTGGACCCTGCTGCTTTGTTATATTTGAATTCAACCTTGAAGACCAACCAAAGCTGAAGAGAAGCTCAACTTCTCCCTTGTCACCGCCTTCATAAACATATCCGTTGGATTGACATCTGTATGTATCTTATCGAACTTGACCTGTCCATCCTCCAACACTAACTGAATGAAATGATATCTCAACTGTATGTGTTTTGTTTTAGAATGCAAAGCAGAATTCTTTGCAAGATGTATAGCACTCTGACTATATGTAAACAAGTAATTTCCAGCCTGTTGTTTTCCCAACTCATCCATGAAGAGTTGCA
>VDFB02047230.1:43906144-44012842 GCA_007258455.2 Sequoia sempervirens
GGATTAGAAATGGTAGATATCTAACAATTAAATGCATATCTATGTAATAAGCGAGGAGAAACTAAAACACACCTGAGGAATAAATCATAACATAGAGGTTAGCATGGTTCACCCAATCTAGGCTACATCCACCAAACCGCAGCCATCCAATACCTTTATTATCCAGTGTAAAACATATTACAATCTTGCGAATAATCGTGTTTTTCATCATACTATAATACCCATCCAAACCCCTTTTTAACAAGCTTAGAAGCTACCAAATTTTGGGTTCTACAAAATTGGATTTTTCTTTTTACGTTGATTTTCCCTTTTTTGGTGATCGAAAAGAGTAGGAATTTTTCTCGGTGTTGCCTGAACCCTCGCCCGGGGCCCAGCCCGGCCCCAGACTTCGGCAAGGATAGGGGTTGGGGTGTACAGTATACCATGGGCTATACAGTATAGCATGATCAGTCACCACATACCAACAAAGTGGACCCACTTAACTTAGCCTTCTAAAATATCTTACCATGCAAAGGATTTAATTCCAAGAAGCCAACTTGGGTGCCCAAGTTGGGTCCAAGTCATTTCCTGTTAATTGAAACATTTCTCTCCAACATTCATGCAAGAATGGTCATCCCCTGTTAACTGAAGGAAGTCACCTATTATCTGTCATGCAACTCAAGTCATTAGTCATGCATTCCAAGTTAACTGAAGTCAACTAGCATTCAACTAAAACTAACTGAAGATAACTGAACCATAACTAAACTGAATTGAATTGTATAAACTAAACTGAACTAATTCTAAACTGAACTGAACTAAATTGATCTGAACTGAACTGAACTAAATTGATTTGAACTGAACTAAACTGAACTGAATTGAACGTCATGCATGTAAACATCAAACCCTAACTCCTAGGATCTTTACATACATTACAAAAGTTTTATCTCTTACTCCAAATAGTTAACTCAAGGTGAGTGCCACCTTCCATGTGGGTACCCCATGTGCTCCTATTATTTAGGAACTCATCTTGGACACCCTCACATGCTCCTATCATTTAGAATTAATTACAAATGTCAATTAACATGATTATTTCATTCAAAATTAATCTCTTTCTAATCCTAGTGTTTGAGAACACTTTCCAAGGGCTTAGGAGATACATGAAATAAATAATGTTTAGGATTGCAATTAAATGGAATCCTATTTCCAACACCTCTATGCACTTCCAATGCAAAGATTGTTTAATTATATCTAATGTGGCAAGTAAACTTATGAAATGAATGATAATGGTAATGTTCAAAATTTTTTTGGAGTATTTGACTTTTTTTAAATCTTCCACATTTGTTATCATCATTTTCCCATGTTGGGTGATAGTTTTCACAAACTCTCTTGCATCTTCAATAGTGTTCATATCAAGGAATGAAATGAAACCAAAAAAATTCATATAGTGAATGAGGTTCAAGAAATATTTGATATGAACATTTATTACATGGACACAAGAATGAAATATTATGATGTGCATTCCTAGTGTTTGGAATGTGTTAAATATTATGATGGAAAAAGTGCACAATAAAAACCACTTATGCCATGAAATTGTGAACTAAGTCTTGAACTTTTTGAGGCAATGTTACCTATTCTAGAGGCAATTGTCTAAGTGTTGGATATTCTCTACACACTTTCAATGTGAATATTATTGAATTTTAATTAATTTGGAATGTAGAATTATGAAACACATGAAATGGTAATGTTTATTTTTTAATTTCTTTTTTTCTCATATTCACAACTA
Source organism: Sequoia sempervirens (assembly GCA_007258455.2). Lineage (NCBI taxonomy): Eukaryota > Viridiplantae > Streptophyta > Pinopsida > Cupressales > Cupressaceae > Sequoia > Sequoia sempervirens. The sequence continues at coordinate 43,907,907 of VDFB02047230.1, forward strand.
TTATTTAACTATTTTGTGTGATAGTTTTCTCAAACTCTTACATCTTCAATAGTGCTCAAAGTGATACAAAATTAAACCAAAACCTTTCCATATGGTGAATGAGGTTGAATAAAAGTGTGACACAACCATTGGATATATAGACACCAAGACATCGACTAAGAAAATTTTCAAAATAGATTCACATGATCACCTCATTGCTTTAGGACTCGTCACTACAACCGGATGCCCAAGCACATGATATTTATAGACCCAGTATTGGAATCATTCAACATTATGAAGCAAAAATGTAAATGACAAAAATCATCTATGGACATAAAAGCATGAACCTTAATACCAAACTATTTGAGCCAACTAAAAGGAAGTCGAGTGCATTGAAAATGCTTCCTACACCAATCTAAGTAGGAGAAAGTTGTAAAAATTTCTTAAAAACCTTAAATAGTTAGGAATTTAGATGCACATACATATCATAAAAAATAAAAACTAAAAAGCTTAACACAAAATTTACATGGAGAAAACCCTTTCAAGAGAAAACCCCCACACTCCAAAACACGACTCAATTATATTACTCAGCAACAACAAACAAGTTACAATATGATTGCAAAGCTATGCTCTTGTAGGAGTCTTCACACTTCTCGGTTTTGGAGAAACTTCGACAACATAACGGTACTTTAACAATAAAACTTCTTAAATCCAATATAAAAGTGCCCAATCAATATAGGAGTTTGCAATGCATTAATTAGACATTTCTAAAACCCAATGCACAAGTTTGAAGATGCAACATGAAAAGTGTCAAAACCACTACACATGCATAAGGTGAGTTTCCAATTGTCAACACATGCAATATTGCTACTACCAATTGTCACTAAACCTACACGTGCGAATCCTGCACCTACCAAAATATAATTAGACCTCCAAAAATCCCACATTCCATGCAAACTCAACATGAAATACAAGTTTTCTTCATGCAAAACTCCACCTATAATAGCAACTTTCATCTTCCAACTCTTTCTTGAGTTATCTTCAACAAATAAAGTCTATAAATAACAAAATAATAAAATAAGCAACTAAATAAATTAAAATGCTAAGAATAATCAAAGGTTGAGACACCTTTTTTCTAATATTCTTGCACTTGTCGAACACCTTTCAAGAGCCAATGAAAGTAACAAGGTTTAATTTCAAGAGGTATTGAGGCCCAGAGACTTCAAACACCATCTAAACTTATCATTGTTCACTAGCTTTGTCAATGCATCTACAATATTCATCAAAGTATCAACTTTCTCCAACTTCGTCTTTCCATCTTCCACCATATCATGAACAAAATGAAACTGAACATCAATGTGTTTTATTTTGGAATGGAAAGTAGGATTATTTGCTAAGAAAATGGCACTTTGACTGTCATAATAAATGGTAATTTTCCTTGTATCAAAACCAATATCAAAACACAATCTCTTAAGCCAAATGACTTCCTTGCAAGCATGTATAGTTGTCATGTACTCTTCTTCTATAGTGGACAAAGAGACTACAACATGTCACTTACTCATCCAGCTAATAGCACCACCAAACATTGTGAACACATAACCACTAGTGGATATGCTGCTATCAATGTCACCTGCCCAATCTAAATCTGCATATCCAAAAATACTCATTGAGTGACAAGGTCTAGTAGGATAACCATAAAAACATAGGGAATGCTCAGAAGTACCCCACAAATACCTGAACACCCTCTTCATTGCATTCCAATGTATCCATCTAGGATTAGACATAAATCGACTAAGGACTCCCAATGCTTGGGAAATTTCTAGCCTTGTACAAACCATAGCATACATAAGATTTCAAAAAACATTCACATATGGTGCTCATCATGTGCTCCATCTTAATATGATATTTTGGACAATATTTCATAGAAAGCTTTGTCCCCTGCATTACAAGAACAACTAATTTTGTCTAGAAGTTTTCATGGTGAATCTCTCCAACATTGAATTCACATACTTTCTCTAGCTTAACCAAAGATTTTGGTTAGCTTTATCTCTTCTAATCTTCATCCACATAATATACCTCGTTGCACTTAGATCCTTCATCTCAAATTGTGCTAGCAACTAAGACTTCAAAATATGAAAACAAACTTTTACCATTCTCAAAAATAACATATCATCTACATATAGTGCAATTATGAGAATGTGAGCATTATCAGATATATAATAAACATAATGATTAGATTTAGATCTTATAAATCCCAAAGACAACACATAGGTGTCAAATTTCTAGTACCATGTCCTAGGAGATTGTTTAAGACCATACAAAGAATTTTTCAACTTGCATACCAAATGGTTTTTACCTTTGATAATGAAATGCTCTATCTATGACATAAATTTCTTCCTCCACGTTACTGTGAAGGAATGATGCATTCACATCCATTTGTTCCACTTCTAGATCATACGTTGTTGCTAGTGATAACAAAATCAAATAGATGCCAGCTTCACAACAGGAGATAATATCTCACCATAGTCAATTCCCTCCACCTAAGAATACCCCTTAGCAACCAATTGTGCATTATAATTTTCAACACTGTCATTAGGACCATATTTATTCTTGAACACCCATTATAACCAACAGGATTTCATCCTTCAGGAAAATGTACCAAATCCCACGTATTATTTTTCTTGAATACAATCATCTCTTCATCCATGGTTTTCATCCAATAATTTGCATCACTCATACTCATAGCCTCTCTAACAGTCCTAGGCTCATCAATGTTAGCAATCAAAGAAAAAATGTAACTAGAATCCAATAAAGAATAGTCAAACCTTTCTGGTGAATATCAAAACCTATCAAGTTGTCACCTATCTCTTGTAGACCTCCTGAATTGTTGAGATTGAGGTTCTTCTTCTTCTTCAAAGTTTTTTGATCTTCTTAAACTCTCCTCATCATTAGGTCCAATAGGAGTGCATAGTTCTTCTTTCATTGGAGTAGGTGGAATTTGAACTACCTCAAAAAAATTATCTTGCTTCTCTAGCTATAGCTCAACAATGGAAGGTTTTATCTCTCAAAACATTACACTTCTACTATAGAGAACCTTCTAGGCCACTATATCCCAAAGTTTGTACCCCTTCATACCTAAACCATAGCCGATAAAGATACGTTTAACCACCTTGTTCTCCAACTTAGACCTCTTCTCAATCGAAACATGAGCATAAGCTTGACAACCAAATACTTTAAGATGTCTCATCAAAGGATTTTTACTAGACTGCACCTCCATGGGTGTCTTATCAACAAGAGCTAATGTAGGAGATTGATCGATTAGATAACCTGTAGTGGCTACAACTTCAGCCCAAAACTTTTCTTCAAGGCCAACACCATTCATCATACTCCTAGCCCTCTCCATCAATGTCCTATTCATCCTCTCTGCAACTCCATTTTGTTGTGGGGTGTATGGAGTTGTCTTATGTCTCTCAATCCCATGCTCTTTACAAAACTTGTTGAATTTTATTGAACAAAACTCACCACCATTGTCAATCCTTAAAAATTTAATCTTTCTACTAGTTTGATTATCAACAAGAGCCTCAAACTCCACAAACCAACTAAAGACTCCAGCTCTACTTCTAAGAAAATAAGCAAATGTCCCTCTACTATAAACATTTATGAATGAGATGAAGTACACAAATATATATTGCAGCATCATAAATTGTCGACCTTGACAATTCCACACTATGTTTGGATCCCCCTTATGTGCTTGGACCTAATTGTGCTTATTATTTGCCCTTTTTTTATCATTTTTGGAAAATCAAGATAAAATTCGGAATTAAATTAAAATTATTTATTTAATGACAACTTAAACCCCAAAATATTTATGGTCTAAGGTGCCCTGACCCTTGACCACTCTATTTTGGCCCAATTTTTAATATTTCATTGTTCGCATTTTTTATATTTACATATTCAAATTCATTTGTCAACTTTTCAAGTAATTATTGTGGGAAAATAAAGAAATTGTGAGCAATTGAGCATCCTAAAAGCAATCAAGGCGATTCAAGAGTAGAATAAGCATTATTTTACATTATCACTAGTCAAGATTCATGTTAGTAATGCATCAAGTAAGATTTGTTTCATATTTTATGATCATTGTTTTGAGAATACTAACACTTGTAGGACCTTCAATCAAGCATCAAATTCTCCTTCCATGAGATGTGAGACATGACTTCAATCCATCAAGAAAAGTAGATATGAGTGGCAAGTTACAAAACTTGTGATTTATCATTTGTTTTATCCATTTGTCTTTGCCCAACCTAGGGTAAGCACTCTTTATCCAACATCATCATCGCCATTGTGGAGGTGGAAACACCAAATCAGGGTTTGACTTAGGAAGCTCCTACAACACAACCTTTTCTCCTCTCTTTCTTGCAAGTGGCGGAACTAAAGTGGATTTGGAGAAGATTGAAGATCTAACATCAAGATCAAGCATTCAAGTAAATTCATTCATCAAATTAGGGCAAGATCAATTATTCATCAATAGACGAAGTTTTGAAGCTAAGTCTGATAGGGAAGCACCTACAAACTCTAAGTTTGATAAGTTTCCAATTGTCAACACATGCAATATTGCAACTGCCAATTGTCACTAAACCTACACATGCAAAACCTACACCTACCAAAATATAACTGCACCTCCAAAAAGCTCACATTCCATGCAAACTCAACATGAAATAGAAATTGTCTTCATGCACAACTCCACCTATAATAGCAACTTCCCATTTTCGAGTCTCTCTTGAGTTATCTTCAACAAATAAAGCCCATAAATAATAAAATAATAAAATAGGCAACTAAATAAATAAACATGCTAAGAATAATCAAAGATTGAGACACTTTCTGTTTTTTAACAACAATGCGATATATTTTGAAAGTTATTATTGAAGTAAATGTTGGAGATTCTCCAAGATAATTGAATTGTAACTAATATGACATATTGAATCATGAAATTCATGATAATGGTCATGTTAAATTGTTTGGTTTATTTGGCATTTGTTTGTTTTCAAAATTCGCAACCATCATTTTCCCATTTTATGTGACAGCTTTCTCAAACTCCACTAGCATCTTTGACGGTGCTTACAAGGAGGTATGAAACGAAACCAAACCCTTTTCATACGGTGAATGTGTTAAGGAACTGTGTGACATCAACACGAGATCTTTTCAAAATAGATGCACATGATCCTCTCATTGCTTCAAGACTCATCACCGCAACCAGTTTCCCATGCACAATCATGTCCAAACCTAATGTTGGAATGCACTAAGTATTACAATGCCCAAATGCGCAAACAATGTGCTGAAGGAGATTTGCAGAGGACAGAACTTAATAAAAAGAAAATTCTGTCCAACGTCAGTCTCCATAAGAGATTATATCACTGTGAATGTGGTTGATCATGATCTCTTGACCACAACGTTTAACCCAATTCCTTGGTTCTCCAAACAGAGCTATTGTCAGCCATTTGTTACATTTAATACATATGTACATCTTGCCCATAGAATTTCTCCATTGCCAGAGTTTTACTAAACATCATATGGCTTAAGTTTTGTTTAACTAGTGTCACCAATAATCTCCACAGGAACAGAGCCCATTCTTGAAATGATGAAATCGGGTAGCATCTCTCACTATAATTTCACGGCCAACAATCTTGCAGATTAGTTTGATGGCCATGTGGCAGTCACCACAAACACGAATGTTTTTCATTATTCGTATAGGTATTCCAGGAGGTGTTTTAATAAGCCCAAAAGCAATGGCAAGCTTCTCACTGTGATAGCACAGGTAGTTTTCCTTCTGTTCCTTCTCAACATCATGTAGCACGAAATCTGTGTTAGGTACATATCCTGCATCCATCATCTGCCTAGACAGTCTCTTCAACATTGAGTATATTTCTTTTGTTTCAGGATGTGAACTGTCATCCGCGACAAATTCATGCACTGTGTTATTTATATCAATCCAACTTCGCCCGGGTTCCTTTTTCACACCACGGTCCCTCATCATTTTCCTAACCCTTGCTGCATCTTCCCATCTATTAGCTGCAGCATAGATATTTGAAAGCAATATATAAGTTGCAGAATCATTTGGTTCCAATTTAAGAAGACATTCTGCTGCATATTTTCCTAGCTCCATATTTCCATGGATTCTACAGGCACCTAGTAAACTTTGCCACACTGAAATGTTTGGTTGAAGGGGTATTTTCTTGATGAAGTCTTCTGCCTCATCCAACAGTCCCGCGCGTCCTAGAAGGTCAACCATGCAAGCAAAGTGTTCCAATCTAGGTGTTACGCCATAATCTTGACTCATTGAATTGAAATAATGGCGTCCTTCATTCACAAGACCAGCTCGGCTGCAGGAAGAGAGGACAGCAAGAAATATGATATGATCTGGCTTCATGCCTACTCGTTGCATTTGGCTGAAAAGTTTAAGAACCTCCTCCACATACCCATGCTGAGCATATCCAGCAATCATTACAGTCCAAGATACCAAGTTTCTCTCAAACATTTTGTTGAATACACCATATGCATCGTCTATGCTGCCACATTTTGCATACATGTCAACGAGTGCACTTCCAACAAACACGTCTGATTCAAATCCAATTTTCAGGATGAATGTGTGGATCCACTTTCCGTTTTCCAGATTTACCAGACATGCACATGCACTAAGAATGCTACCAAAGGTGAAAGTATTTGGCTTCATGCCTGCCCGTTGCATTAGGCAAAACACTTCAAGGGCTTCCCCACACTTGCCATCTTGGGCATATCCTGTAATCATTGCATTCCATGAAACTACTTCCCTCTCGGGCATTTTTTCAAACACCTGCCGTGCACCTTCTATGCTACCACATTTGCTGTACATTGTAACAAGGCTGTTTCCGACATTTATGTCCAACGCATACCCAGTTTTTAGAACAAGGCAATGAACCTGCTTCGCACCTTGCAGCATTTCTGAGGAAGAATGTGCACTGAGCAAACTAACATAAGTGACCTGGTTTGGCATAATGTCTGACATTTGCATTTGTTGAAACAACTGGGTAGCATGCCCACTCTGTCCATCTTGTGCACATGCAGTAATCATTGAAGTCCATGAAACCACATTCCGAGTAGGCATATTGTCAAAAACTTTACATGCACCTTCCATGTTCCTACATTTAGCATACATGGAAACAAGAGTGTTGCAAACTGAAACATCTGTTTCAGATCCGGTCTTAATTATTTGGGCATGACTCTGTTTGCCATACTCCAGTGCTTCTAGGTTGGCACATGCAATTTGGATGCTGGCAAATGTAATATAGTCTGGCTTACTTCCTGATTGCTGCATTTGCTCAAATAATTGAAGCGCTTCCCTATCCCAGCCTTCTTGAACATATCCTGCAATCATAGCATTCCATGTCACCACATCTCTTTGAGGCATTTTGTCAAACATGGCTCGTGCACCCTCTACACTGCAACACTTAGAATACACGGTGATAAGAGCATTCCCCACAAAAACATCAAATCCAAATCCGCTTTTAACAATAGATGCCTGTATCTGTTTGCCAATTTCCAACGCCTCCAGGCTGGCACACGCCCTGAGCACACCTGTAAAACTAACATAGTCAGGTTTCTCGCCTGCCTGATACATTTCACAAAATAATTCCAGGGACTCCCTATTGTCTCCATTCTGAGCATATCCTCCAATTATGGTATTCCACGACACAAGATCTCTTTCAGGCATTTTATCAAACACTTTGAACGCAGAGTCTAAATTCTCACATTTTGCATACATGTTAATCAAAGAATTGCAAACGACTACATTCCATTGTAAGCCACTTCCAACTATGGACCCATGGATTTGCCTACCCCGTTCCAATACCCCAGAGCAGTTCCGCAGAGCAGCAACGAAGGTAACATGGTCAGGCTGCATACCGGCATGCCTCATTTGCACTAACAGTTTCATGACCTCCTTACTCTGCCTGTGTTGGGCATAGCCTCCAATAATTGCATTCCATGATCTGACATTTCGTTCTGGCATTTTGTCAAACAATTCGCGTGCAGAAGATAAATTTCCAATTTTTGCATACTTATTTAGGAGTTGATTATACACAGAAATGTCCAAACATGTTTCTTCTTCTTGTTGTCGAAGATCATATTTGGTGTTGAAACGTTGTCTGTTAAAGTGTCCAAATAGGAACGGTCGAAACCCGTTGAAAAATTGAGCATTGGTAAAATTGGAGGTTCGTGGGATGTGCAGGCGTAAAATGGGGTAACGTACATATTCGCGATTGAATTTGCTCATTGAATTGCTCAGGCATGGCGTTTGTGCTGTTGCAGTATCAGTAAGAGAGAAGGATAGACAGATAGTCACTGTCTTGTGATTTTTGTGTTTTTTTTCAACTTCTTATGGGCTCTCCCATCAGTTGCCTTCACCAGGTAGGCTTATATTTTTTAAAAAAAATTGGAAATACTTAAAATATTATCATAAAAGTTTATATATATTAAATAGTAATAAATAAGTTATAAGTTTTATATTTTAAAAAAAAATCAAGTTATCAATGTTAAGTATATATTAAAGTATTAGAATGAGGAGGAGGAAATGGATCACCTTGAAAGGAATTTTTCATGGAGAGGGTTTATTAGAGGAAGGGTTAGGATTTCTCCCACTTATCTTAAGAATCCTATACAACAAGTAATAGAGCACACCCCAACCTAAGGGTGAAGGTAGAAGAGCAACATGCTTGACACCATAATATGTAGGAAAGGGCACATGGAGGACTCTAGCCCAACCTCTCCCCTCTATTGAGTAAAAGGCATGTGCCACATGACTTTCACTATATGATCGACTCTTCCTCCTTTGATATAATCCTTATGAGAAAGCAAGATTTTTTCTCATTAAAAGAAAATGAATATTCAATAACCTCAACGTTAGAGAGAACTATTTCTAGATTTTTAGAGGTGAAAAAAAATATGAGCTCAAAAAAATTCTAAAGTAATGTAAGTTGGCCAAGGAGTTGAATCCTTAAGATAAGTAGTTCTCTAAGAAAAGAGCCTGGACAAAAATAGCAAAAAAGACTATGAAACCAATTCCAAGTACTCTAGGCCCTAGAGAAAGATGAGAAAAGATGTTTAAAGGTCTCAAACCTATTACAAGTAGGAAATCTCAAATGAGTGGAGTTGATATGTGAAAACATTATGCAATAGAAAGCCCTTGGTAGACTAGACACTAAAGAAAACAAACAATTATAGGCTCTATTTTGAACTACCATATACACTTAAGCTACTAGCCAAGTCTTGGGATAATAATTGAGCTCCCAACACATATTAACCTTACAAAGTGCAGAGGAGAAAGAGCTAAGGACCCTATAAAAAAGAACAAGCATGTAATTCTTAAAAGTCATTAATATTCCAATACCAATCCTTCAACCAAGCAAGAGGCAATTAAAGGCTTGATTTGTAAAGCATAATTGGGTACAAGCTATTAAATGCAAAGAATGGAAAGAAAATTAACATCAAAAAGATATTTTTTTGTTGCAACACTAGTCGTGGGATCTAGTCTCTAATAATACAAATGCCCTTGCAAAAGAGCCAAATCACTTTAGTTCCAAGCATTTCTCTAGGGTCACCAAAGATTATGGTCATTAAGAGAAAGTTGATCTAAAACAATCTCTAGCCCATTTAAGAAAAGATTTAATTTCCTCGAAGACCTTCTAAATACACTAAACCACAAAGGATCCTTGAATATTGACCAAAATAGTAGCAATAAGAAAATTGTGGAAGCTGATACTTTGCCAAAAAAATCCCATAAGATGATCCATAAGAAATGTATTGCACAAGAACTACTTTGAAGCCTTAAGAACTTCAATGGCACCCACCACCCATTTGGTATAGAGAGACTTTTTTATAAACATCAATTATGCCCAGCCCACCTTTGTCTTGAGGTAAGCAACATGTGTCACAAGTGGAGCGCTCCATAGAACCATTACGTATACTTAGCATTTATCTAATGGAATTAAGGGAAAACTTTGATGAGACAATTATAAGTTGCTTTAGAAGGAGCCTAACACGAAGACTAATAAACATAGGTTGATATACCCTGTAGCAAATTTGTAAAGGTTTAGCACTTATTAAGCTTTCTAAGAAACCTCAATCTTGTCGAAGTGTTAAAAAGTCTTATTAAATTCTGCCAAGTCTGCGTGCATGAGTTTAGAAGGTTTTGACTTTGTCTACCCTACGTTGCATGAGTTTTGTAGGGAGTTTGCATTGAAGATTAGTGAGGAAAGCTAGGGCTTTCTGTTTGTTGGTTTTGAAGAAGTCCAAAGACTTTTCGAAGGTATGGCACAGAACTAGCAGTTGTTTGCTCCAGTATTCTTTCACATTGTAGAAAAGATCTAAAGGATAAGGGCATGTTGTGTTTTGAAGTCATCCACTTTGCAGAGGTTCACAAGGATATGAAGGCACATTTCAAGGAGAAAGAATAGGCTCCAGAAGTAGATTAAGTCTTATCCTTTTTGCATCCACGTGTTTTCATTCACACTACCAGGTATCTTTTCTAAACCAGCCTTTCATGATAGTGAACTGTATATGACAGAGCTTTGGGGTTTGATGAGTTCAGGATCTGATGTCAAGAATCCCAGTTGTAGTGTTTTGATGTGATGCTTCAGTTTTGAGGGTTACTGATGTACCTTTTCAGAACTTCACAAATCTTAGACAATGCTGTCACATAGGCACGATGACTGAAGAGAGAAATGGGTCAGATATAGAATGTGCAACCCTTGTATCAATTCTTCAGATTTTGGAAACAATTTGATGGTTAAGTACAAGAGCTGGTAAATCCATTGAGGGTCCGTGGGCAGCAAAACGGGCATGTGACAGTCCTATAAAGAGCTTTCATAATGGTCAAGCTGACTGTTAAAAAGGGATAATGGACAACAAGACTGTATTTCATGACAACAATGATGATTATGAAAGCTATGTGATGAGATACAAGCCGGAGTTCACAGAAAGATACAAGTAAAAAACACCTTATGTATGCTGAGAAAGTGATTGGTTGGGCTCGGAATCATTATCTATCTGTCTGTGGCACATCATCTGCAGTAAGTGGTGAATGTCTGTCTCTTCATCGAGTGAGTCTAGAAATTGCTCTCTCGAGGGTGAATGAGGAGGCAGTATGGAGTATTTGATGGAAGGTCACAGAAAATGAAGAGCAGGTTTGTTGCACATTGGAAAAGGAGGGCAAGGCAGACAAACTGCCAAAACTGTACAAGATGCCATTATGATGGACATAGCACAGGCATTGGGAAAGGACCCAAAAGGGAACCAAACCGAGCTTTGTTAACAAATTCAACTTTTGAAGAATGACCTGGGGGTTCCAATGGTGAGAATGATTTTCATATTTTAGAGTCACTAGAAAGAATCTTTGATAACTAGACCAGTGATCCAGAGGTCATATCCAGGGCTATTGATTCAGATGCAGAAGAAGATGTATCAATGCCACCATTCAAGACCTTTATTTTTTGACAAGGAAGGAGCAGCCACTACAAATAATGAGACACAGGGTTTCAGCCTTATAAAGAAGAGTGCAACAATGACAGTCTTGTGTAGGCAAGTAACTTATGCATCCATGAATCACAGGGTTATCACATGCAGGTAGCAGTGATGAGGAGCTGGGTGTTTTGATGCAACATGGAGATGTTTTCAAGGTAACATATTAGAAGGGCTAGCAGATTGAGCTCTCCATGGAGACAATGCACACCATGACAGGGATTTATCAAAGAAAGACACAATCATCAGTATGACAGGGATGTCCAAAGGTAGAAGGGCAGTTAAGTATGACTCTGAAAGGTGAACAATATTATGAGCAATCAGAGAACAGTTTGAGCTATAAGACCTATGCATGATAAAAGTCCACGAAGCAAAGACAATCAGAACCCTAAGGCTGAATGACTGTAGAAAGAAGGTTTAATGGATGATTTTGAAGGAGCTGTGCATAAAATGAGAAAGTCCTGAAGGGTAGCATAAACCATTACTGTCTTTACATTTGTTTTCTTTTATCCTATCTCTTATTTTTTCCTTATGATCATGGGGAAGAATAGTCCAAACAAGGTTAAGTGCAGAGTTGTTACAGTGAAAGAGAGATAAAAATTCTCCTGGCTTTTAAGGGAGATGCTCTCAACAATTGTGAAGATATATGAGTGCAAAGGGAAGAAGGTTTGTCAATGCGCAGACTGTGGTTGCAAAAACACATGGGGTAGTTATGAGTGTAATTGTAAGGGTGACCTCCTGTACATAAGAGACCATGATATCTGCATAAGCAAGACAACAAGTGAAGGTTGGCTGGGCTGCAGTATGGGGGTTTCTATTTGGCTTGGTGGTTGTTGCTATTGGAGGATTGTTTGTTTTATAAATATAAACTTAGATCATGTGTGAACTCAGAAATCAGAGCCATCATGGCCCAATACATGCCTCTTGATCGCCAAGGAGAGACTCCCAATCAGGTTCATGAAGAAAGGCATGGACACTCCATGGGGTTTTCCGATGGTAATGATAGATGGACAGCAAAAGTAGAGGATCACTCATGGTAACATAGTCATCATGATACACACAATGTGGACAGTGAACAATAGTGACAGTCTAATTGTATGACAGCCATGAGGAAAACTGGGCATGTCAAGTTTTTAACAGTCATAAAGGATAGAACTTGGTGAAGGTTCTAGGAATGATAGAGTGACACTCAAGAAGATATTGAACAACCAATGGAATAGGACTGTCATAAAGCAAGAGGCAAAATATAGTCTAATCAGGGCACAATTTTCATGATAATGATACATGATCCAAAGTCACAATGGTTAGAGTAGTCAATGGCAGTAAGAGCTCCATGATGGATGCTTACCATGAAGATAGCTGAGGGACAGTCATATCACAGTCAAGGGCAGAGTTTTGAAGGACTGTTAACGAGGTTTTGTGCGACAGTGGGTTGCATGATAGGTTAAGTGTGACTATGTCTCTTCATTGTTCAATGTCTCATGACAATTGTGCTTAATGATATTTTCTAAGGATTGTGTTTTGTATTGAGGACTCTAATGAAGACCCTTAGCTGTGGCTATGCCTTTCAATAAGGTTTTAATACAAGGGTTATATATGTTGATGAATATGACAGTCCAAACCCTTACAATGTCAGTCACCTTGTATCAATAAGATATGGTCTTCACCATGAATCAGAGCAGTGCCAAGTACTCATTGAAGAGGGGCAGCGACATTTCTTAAACAGTCATCCTTCACAAGCACTTTCTGAAGTGGCAGTGATAGAAGCATCTCATAGACTTGTGAAGAAGAATGGGCAGAATAGTTAGAGGTTGTGACAGTGTTAACCTTGAATAGAGCAGTGCTGCAGTTGGCTTATCAAGACAAGATAATCATGGTAATGAGTAATGTTCTACTTTGTTGAGGGCAGAATATGAGCACTTCAAGAATGCTTACATAAGAAAACAATGACTGTACAGGAGGTGGACAACTGCTAGTTCAGAGAGCCATGAATATGATAACCTTTGGCAGGTCAAGGGAAGCAGTGAGGAAAAGAATGCAAAGGAAAAAGTATGCTGCTCAGTGGTGAAAAAGAGGTATATTTGAAGATAGACAGTAAGAGGGTAAACTATGTTGTTAATGTTGGCAATACATAAAGAAATCTCTTAGGACAAGGTGTGACAAGATAATCAGATGACAGTGCTTATTTTTTAATGAAAAAAGTGAAGATAGAGACAACATAAATGCATGAAACATGTGTCAAGAGAACCCTTGAAGTTCTACAACCTCCTGAAGCTTGTGACTTTTCAAACTATTCCTCACATGCCCTATTAGCAAGCTCCAACGCTTGGGAATTGAAGAGACAATAATGAGCAGTTGGAGAGCATCTAGGATGTTTGTTGAGTTGTGCAGCAGATTGAGAAGATGTAGGGGGGGCATTTTTGACCAAGTTTGAAGCTTTCTCAAGCATCTAGGAGCTGTTTTAGGTGCTTTGAAGATAGAAGAGGTCAAGGTATGAAGTTTTCTTCATAAAAACACCTTTTTGGAGCAGTTTAAGGGGCTGCAAAGTAAGGGAGACTGTTTTGGACGACCAAAGGAAGATTGACTCAGCCTAACTCAAGCAAACACTTGTCTTCTTTCTCAAGCACATGTTCCTATGATGTAGCAGCTGTTGAACAGCATAAAGGCAAGCTTTAGGAGCAGATTTCAGTGGGATTCTTTTCTCTCTTAGCATGTATTGTAACTCATTTTGAGAGTTCTTTCAAGCTGGAGCAGCAGATTGTAACTCATTTTCAGACTTATACAGCTATGTAATACTTCTTTTGATCAATAAAATAAGCTATTTTACCTTCTCATTTTGCTGTCTATTGTGCAAATCTTTTAAATAGTTGATAAGTTATCTTTTGGTGATAGTCATTCCCCTTGATTTCTGTCCTATTTTCTTTTTCTTTGAGCAAAAAGTATGCATTTTTGCAGGTCATAACTTGTGTTAACTAGTTAGGAATAGAGTTTATGTTGTGATAGCACTCCTAGCTCCTTCTAAACACTATTTTTAACATATCAACCCTTGTTATGAAACACTTTTGCAAAGACATACAAAATGATGATTTGTGTATATGTTTAAATTGTTGATCATTTTGAGTCCAAACAGCAGTATAGGCTCTGAAATAAGCATTTGGTGCATCACCTTAGAGTTTAGGTTTCATTACATGTTATCCTTCTCTCTTTTCTCAACATCATTAGTTTACTTAGTTTAGGTGATAAATCCAAGAGAACCAGCTCACTCTGGAGGTTAACTCCCACATCATGAGCAATAGGTTGAGTTTTGCAACTTAGTAAGGGTGCACTATTTGGTGATAACAACACCAACAAGAGAGACCTACCAATCCAAAATGATATATTATTTTCAAACCACTGAAGAACATATTATTAAAGGGTGGAAGGTGATAATGATGTAATATTTTGCATTGTATTGAATAACAATATCAAAAACTACACATAAATACAATGCCAAAATAGTTGAGAATGTGATATGTAATATGTTATTCTAATATAACTAATGTAATAATGATCAAACAATGTGATATTTAACATTTCCCCTTATTACATGATTCTATCAAGAGCACATGTTAGAAAGCATTAAAATGCTTCATGATTTGGTGAAGATGTTGGTTAATTGCTCCTAAGTGGGACAAAAATAGAGCTAAATGTTCTACTACTAAATTCATTCATGAATGAAGTGTGATGTAGTCATTACCAAAGAGTCCAATCAAGAAGCATCCAACCATGCACCCAAATAGATAAATACACATGATAGAACTCAATTGTGAAAACAAATAACAAAAATAGATCTTATTGATTTAGAATCATGAAATAAATTACAATTTGGTATGATGGGCCTAAAATGTGAGGCCTCAACCTTCAAAGATATCTAGGCACAAATATATTTGAACTAGATAATTCTTGAGTGATTTTACAATGTTCCTCAATCTAATATCAAACTTCTATATGATAATCAATCAATCTTCCTATAGCTATATCTAAAACTAATTGCCTTCAAATACGCATGATTGATGCTTATATAGTGATCCTTAGCCTTAGGAATGACCTATGTTAGTTGCAATGTGACACAAAACTTGATGTTAGATGAAACATATATCCTAGTAGCATGTAGCTAGGAACATTCTAGAATGAATTTATTGAAGCATATGCATTAGGTCTCAATGTTGTTCATACCACGAACCTTTGTGGGATCAATGCACTTAGAAATATAACAAGTGTTTCCACAAAGCTCAAACTTATCACATGGTTGAAAGAGTGTCTCTAATATGTAAACAAATAAGTATAGAACTCTAATCAATTCATTATTTTAAACCTATAAACAAAAAATGTGAAATAAAATGTTTCCTTGGTGATGCAATATTGTTCTTAGACCCTAGATGCGCCTACATTAGACACTTGGGGAAATTTTAAAAGTGAATCCCTCTCCTTTTGTGGCTAGAGGGAAACCAAAACATTCTACCTTAGCCCTAGAAATATAAGATGAGTCTTCAATCAACCTTCCCTACTATTTCAACAAATATTCTTCATATTGTATGCTTCTTCTACTTTTTGTCAATTCTACAATCAAAAACATCTTCAATATCCACTTTTTGTTGTTGAGGTATTTGTTTCTGACACTTTACCTCTATACCACCATCACCCCTCTTCTTCATGATATCAATACAAATCCTACAATAATAATCATCAATGATATACCCAAACCTTGAGGCAACTATACCTCATATACATTGTCAGAATCAAATTGTCAAATAATTTTGTCTATCCCAAATTTCTTCATCTTTAGCTTGTTGGATGTTCCTATCAAAAATTTCTAAGATACATGATCACTTTATTTCCTACCATAAACTCTTTATGTCTTCTTTTTCATCAAACTTCACTTTGTATCTACAATTCATCTTCACCGATTGATTCCTAACATCCTCACATACTACCTTTATGTGATCTATAATTTTTTATTTATTTTGTACTCCTTTCTATTCATTACTAATATCTCTTAACTCATGAACATTCCTTCTAATACTTCCATATTCTACTACAAATAATTTTTCCCTATGCTATTATTCATTAATTTGTTATATGTAAACTCTACTTGTCTAATACCAAATCTCAATTTCTTGTCTTCTCTCCTACTAAACATATCAAAACAATTCCCAAACTTATGTTCACCACCTTTTTTATTCATCTATCTATAAGTGATATGTTGAACTAAATTACAACTCTATCTTCATCCTCTTCCACGATCTTTTCCAAAAGTGTCCAAAAAGTTAGTATCTTTATTTGAATCTATACTCCTTGGCAATCCATGAAATCACGCATCTTTGAAAAAGGCTAGCTATATGTGCATCATTTCCCTCCTTACATGCTTTGAAATCCGACACTTTATAAATCTATTAAATACTAAAAAAATCCATACTTATGTCCTCCCATGGTTTCTCTAGAACTAGTAATGGTTTATGCAATCCAATATTTTGACTACTCGATTTCACAACTTAACAAATCATACAACCTTGAAAATATAATTTCACATCCCTATATAATTGTGGCAAAAAATAGTGTTCACTTACCAATATCATTATCTTGTCTACTCCAAAGTTTCAAACCAACCCACCCCTATGCTTCTCCTTGATCAATTCTCTTTCATTAAACTTTTAAGATTACACAACTAACTTCCTATGAGAAACATATCATTATATTTCAAACAATCAAGTCAATTACTTTTATCCATACTCACTAGCTATTTACATGTTTTTTGTGCTTCTGTAAAATTAGGATTAGCTTCATATAAACAATTCAATTCATCAAATTATACTACTTCAATGTTCATCTTTGTTAATAAATACCATCTTATGCTCAACACATTTGCATCCTTATTTGACTTGATGCAAAAGTATAATTTTACATGAACTCTACCCATATCACATGTTTCTGACTCAACTTACCTTTATTCTTCAAATATTATAATTCCTAATGATCTAATATACAACACAAATTATTTTGGAAACTAGAAATGTCTCCACTTTTTCAATGATTGGATTATGGCATAAAATTCTAAGAAAATACTAAATATTTCCTCCTTAGATTATTCAAATTCTCATTGAAATAAGTTGTTGGTCCACCTTCTTAACTTAATACTAATCATATTACACTTCCACTTGCATCACAATCTACTTGGAATACTTTGTTAAAATATAGCAATATTAGCACTAATTGTTATTTCACCATATTTTTAAGTAATTCAAATCTCCTATTTTATCTTAACACCTAAATTCCTTTTTGTCTCTCCTCATAGTCTCAATTATTGGTGTATAAATGTCACTAAAATTTCTAATCAACTTCTTATATAAATAGATAAATCATGAAAATATGTTACCTCCTCAACTTTTTTTTTTGATATGTAAAAAGTTTGTATATTAATTTGCAAAAAGTTTTACAATTCGTCTACTGAGCAAGCATATCAAAATTTGCAGAAAATTTCCCTAAAGGGCCAGCTCCCAACACCCATGCTTCTACCTGAATAAGCAAAATGCCCCAACAACCACCATGATTTGCAAACTGAACACCTCATATTGCCACTAAAAATTCTCCTTGAAACCCTATACCCCTTGTAACAGGTTAACCAAAGCAAGGAAGAAGAACTAGTGCATATACAAATGCAGAGATAAATATACACCTACACCAAAAAACCTAACCAAGACCATATGGAAATACATAATTAAACAACATATTTTAGCTATAACCAGAGATCGCCATCCAGAAACCACCTATACTTATGTCCTCCCATGGTTTCTCTAGAACTATAAATGTTTTATGCAATCCAATATTTTGACTACTCCATTTCACAAACTTAACAAATCATACAACCTT
The DNA here is from genome assembly GCA_007258455.2 of Sequoia sempervirens. Classification (NCBI taxonomy): domain Eukaryota; kingdom Viridiplantae; phylum Streptophyta; class Pinopsida; order Cupressales; family Cupressaceae; genus Sequoia; species Sequoia sempervirens. Next base: position 43,926,339 of record VDFB02047230.1, read on the forward strand.
GAAAATATAACTTCACATCCCTAGATAATTGTGGCAAAAATAGTGTTCACTTACCAATATCATTATCTTGTCTACTCCAAAGTGTCAAACTAATCCACCCCTATGCTTCTCCTTGATCAATTCTCTTTCATTAAACTTTTAAGATTACACAACTAACTTCATGTGAGAAACATATCATTATATTTCAAACAATCAAGTCAATTACTTTTATCCATACTAACTAGCTATTTACATGATTTTCGTGCTTCTACAAAATTAGGATTAGCTTCATATAAATGATTCAATTCATCAAATTCCAACACATTTGCATCCTTATTTGACTTGATGGAAATGTATAATTTTACATGAACTCTACCCATATCACATGTTTTTGACTCAACTTACCTTTATTCTTCAAATATTATAATTCCTAATAATCTAATATACAACACAAATTATTTTGGAAACTAGAAATATCTCCACTTTTTCAATGATTGGATTATGGCATAAAATTCTAAGAAAATACTAAATATCTCCTCATATTATTCAAATTATCATTGAAATAAGTTGTTGGTCCACCTTCTTAACTTAATACTAATCATATTACACTTCCACTTGCATCACAATCTACTTGGAATACTTTGTTAAAATATAGCAATATTAGCACTAGTTGTTATTTCACCATATTTTAAGTAATTCAAATCTCCTATTTTATCTTAACACCTAAATTCCTTTTTGCCTCCCCTCATAGTCTCAATTATTGGTGTATAAATGTCACTGAAATTTCTAATCAACTTCTTATACAAATAGATAGATCATGAAAATATGTTACCTCCTCAACATTATTTTTGATACGTAAGAAGTTTGTACATTAATTTGCAAAAAGTTTTACAATTCATCTACTAAGAAGGCATATCAAAATTTATAGAAAATTTCCCTAAAGGGAAAACTCCCAACACCCATGCTTCTACCCGAATACGCAAAATGCCCCAACAACCACCATGATTTGCAGATTGAACACCTCATATTGCCACTAAATTTTTTCCTTGAAACCCTATACCTCTTGTAACAGGTTAACCAAAGCGACGAAGAAGAACCAATGCATATACAGATGCGGAAAGAAATATACACCTACACCAAAAAACCTAACCAAGCCCATTTGGAAATACAGAATTAAACAACATGTTTTAGCTATAACCAGAGACTGTCATCCAGAAACTACCTAACCCCCACCTAGAAGCCATTCATCTTTGCAAATTGATCAAACGTTGGAATCCAGTAATGGTCACTCATAGGCTCAAGCATTAACACCTTCTTAAGAAAGCTTACTCAGTATCCCAGCAGTTGTCAGTACTTGACCAACGCCATTCATTTTAACTCCAACAACAAGGGATAGACTTTGACCACCTCACTAGGTACCTTCATCAATGGGAGATCACTTGACTAGGGGGCTCCACAACCCAAGAATGTTGTGCACAAGATCTCGTCCAAACCACCCAACAACTCCTTTTTAAATAGTTTGCAAACAATTTCCTTTTCCTCCACTTTTGGTGTGTGGACATCCAAAACAAAGGTAAGAAATCGAGAGATAATGTGGGTGTTAACCCTGAAGGTCTCATGGTTCAATAAATTCCTCTTGCCTAGAATCATTTTGACCGCCACCACCATGTGATGATCAATCCTAAGCATAATACGCTTTAACCGCTAGTTGGTTATCACCTTGAAGGTCATTTGTCGAGCTTTACAGTCCAGATGGATGGGAGTGTCAAGCCCCAAACAAATGAGTGAATCCACAGACATCTCCATGATGAACTTTGAGTGTTCCGCCATTACCACCACCAGAGTGTGAATACTAGAAAATGCAATAAAAAAATGCAAACAAACTTTTCCAAACTCGTGCCACCTTTCGTTATTTATTGTTCTTGATCTGCCAACTCTTATGATGTTATGCAAAAGAATGTGTGCCATCTGAGTTTTTTTGAGCTTCTACCACTCGGTCTGAGCATACATGATGGTGATTCATGTTATGCCAACAAAGCTAGACTTCGTATCCTCACCTAATCGGCCATATATTTTCCATTCAATGCCCATGAAAACGTCAGTGGGGGTGGTATGCAAAACCAAGGCCATCAATGAACATCATTTCATCTGACTGCACCTACACCCTCATTGCCAAAATTGTCGGTCAACAAAACAAAAGCACTCACCCATCCAACTCTGAGTGCCAGGGTGGCATACCAAATATGATCACCACCTTGCCCTGTAAGACCCAACCTTTCCACATTAAAAAGTGGAAAGGCACCCACCCACAGGTACCTTATCTATCTATTATCACACTAGTTCTTTTAATGATTCCCCTTCAGCTCCCATATTGGATAATTGATCTGCTTCGATATTTCCTTCATGGAGGATATGAAAAATGGACACCAATTCAAAACTATCCATTAGATTCAAAGCCTCTTCCAATCTGGCTACTAGTTTCCAATTTATCATCCTATGCATTCTGAGAGCATTGACTATCAAAGAAGAGTCTCCTTCAATGGCTACATTTTTTTAAGTGTAAGTCCTCTCACAACTTCAACTTGAGGACCACTACTTGCATTTTCGCTATATTATTTGTCCCTTGTAGTAGAGGCTTAGTGAAATTTCTAATAACCTTCCTGTGCCAATCTCTAACAATACAACCAACCCCTGATACTCCTGGGTTTCCGTGTGAGGCCCCATCAAAATTTAGCTTGTACCAACCTGATTCTGGTGGTGACCACTATATATACTTCCTCATTTCCTAAGTCTTTGATCCTCCTTCCTCAATAATGGGTGGTACCCATAGGCTGTTTAGATTGCTACATAACCTTGCATCCCATTCTGAGAACATACTCTTCCTAGGGTTGACCTCCCTCACTCTAGAGTTCACTAACTCAACTAGACATGCCTCAATCTTGTTTTGGAGCGACTGAGGTGACAATTCTTTCTCCTGAAAAATGTTTCTATTTCTTTCTTTCCATACTTCCCATATCAAGAAAGAGGGGCTAGTTGTCCATACACAACTATATAGCGCTTGTTTATGCAATGATGGCCAGCTCAATAGGACATCCAAAAGCTTATTTGACATAGCTATTTTCCAGTTTATCTTAGACAGTATCCACTGCCAGCAACTTTGGGTGTAAGGGAAATTAAGCAGAAGATGGTTTCCAGTATCCTCATTTTTTTTGCACAAACAACATCTGGATGGTCCAAAAAATCCTAACTTAGCAAATCTATTCATAGTGAGTATCCAACCCTAGGAAGTCGTCCAGTTAAAAATCCCAGCCTTAGGAAAACACGCCTTGTTCCAACATAGATTGTTGGGAAGCTTACTTTCCTCTACACCAGCCACAATTCTATTATAACCTTCTTTCACATTATATTCCCCATTCAGAGCAACTCCCCATCTTAGTATATTTCAGCCTGTCCTGTAACAGATACTTTGATCCTTCATCACCCTTTCATAGAAAGCTACTTCCTCAAATCTAGGTCTAGACCCCGCACACTCTTCCATTCAACCTTAGGCTGACCATCTTCCAATATGACTAACATGTAGTCCCTTACCTTATCCCCCCATTCCTTCTTAGTGGCAATTCTTACATTCCCTAACTCAACCAATTCGAATAATTTGGGAAAACCTTCCGAAGAATCCTCCTAGAAGGAGGCACCACTCCCATCTCTAATTTCCCAAGTTGGATAATCCAAAATCACTTCTCTACAGCTGCATATGAAATTCCAAATTCTGGAGCTTGTGGGGAGGTTCTTGGAAGTGAAAATACTATGCTCATCCTCAACTAGATACTTTGATTCTTTTTAAAATTCCCATTTAGAATCTTTCCTGGTGTGTAGCGCCCAGACCAGTTTGGCCCCTAATGCTTTATTTTGGTAGAGAATATTCTTCAGGCTAGCCCCACCCCTTGCTCTGGTTTCACACACCTTCTCCCACTTAACCAAAGGGAATTTGTGGCATTCAAAGTTTCCCTACCAAAAAAATCCTTCATTTTCTTATTTAGAATTTTGCTCGCCCCAACCAGCATGGGAAGGAAAGATGCTAGATATGATGGCAAGGAAAAGATCACATGTTTGAGTTTCGTTTGGCATCGAGGCCAAGACAGCCACCTACACTTCCATGAGGCAAGCGTATCCTCCACCTTCTTTACCACACTCTCCCACAATTTCCTAGATTGCATCCCCTTAGGAAGTGAGAGACCAAGATATTTGCACGAGAGTTTCCCTCTCTTAAAATTCAAAATCTTTAGAATCTGATACTCTCTACGCAAGGGGTATTAAAGAAGAAGACCTCAGATTTTGCAAGGCTTACCTCATATCTAGAGGTAAGAAAATACTTCTCCAAAATCTCTTGAATTTCCTTTCTTCTTGCACATGTGCCCTACCTAAAAGCATGGTATCATTAGTGAATAACTAATGAGTGACAATTGACATTCTGCAAGTGATTTGTACCCCTTCCACCTTCCCACAACTCTGGGCTCTAGTGATGCATCTTCCAAGGGCCTCAGTGATAATGATGAATAGAAAGGGGGATAGGGGATCCCCTTGATATAGCCCCCAGGAAACACTAAAAAAACCTTCAGGAGATCCATTCAAAAAACAAAGAATCTTGAGCATGCAATCCATTCGAAGATCCAATTCAACCATACTCTATAGAAATCGAAGGCTTGCAAAGTTTTGAAAATAAATTGCTAATCTACCTTGTCATATTCCTTTCCTATGTCGAGCTTAATTAACATTGTCGACTTTTTTGTGGTTTGAATGGAATGAATTGCCTCTTGAGAAATTATAACACAATCAAGAATTGATCTTCCTGGAACAAAACTAGCATGTTCTTTTGAAATGATGCTAGGAAGGATTTTCTTTATCCTGTTAGCCACGGCTTTGGACAAAACTTTATAATAGTGTTGCAGAGGGAGATCGGTCTAAACTCATCAAGGGTCTCTAGTTTTTCCTTCTTAGGTATTAAAGCAATAAAGGTGTTTTTTAGCTCCTTTAGCACCCTTCTAGAAGCCTTGGAATCCTCAATTGCCTCAAAAATATCTTTGCCCACTATGTCCCAACACTTCTGAAAAATCCCACAGGGAAACCATCTGAGCCCAGGGCCTTATCTGGATGAAGTTGGAAAAGTGCCACTCTAATTTCAGCCTCCGTGAATTTACTATTCAACATCATGTTTTTCTCCTATGTGATTACCTTTAGGATACATTCCAAAAGCTCCTGTTGTGCACTTAAGTTTGACCCAAACCACTCATTCAAAAGATGCTCAAAGAAATTCACCATGGCAGCCTTCACATCTTCAATTTTATCCAACCCTACCATCACTTGTTTTAATGATGGTAATTATATTAATCTCCCTATGAAACTTGGTTGAATTATGAAAAAAAAAATTGTTCTTATCACCTGCAGAGAGCCACATCTCTCTTGACTTTTGGCGCTAGAAAATCTCTTCTTTTTCCAACACATCATTTAATTTCTTTAAAAGACCTTGTTCTTCCAAAAAATGGTGGTTGTCCATCCCATTCTTAATTATTTCTTCTAATAGAATTTCCAAAGCCTCCTTTGTCTTCCTTTTTTTCCTTGAAAATGTTTTTGAAATGATCTCTATTCCAAAGCATCAAGTTTTGTTTAATCACTCTTAATTTGGTGACAATGTTGAACATCTTAGAGCCCCCTAGCTTACAGTTTTCCCACCAATCCTTGATGAAGTTCATAAAATTTGGGTCTCTATACCACATTTTTTTGAATTTAAATGGACATCTCGTTGGGATTCTTTCCCCAACAATCTCTAGAACTACAGGAAAGGGATCGAAGCCTGGGCTAGGAATGATTTTACTTTCCAAGGTAAATGGAAAGAGGCTTAAATCTCCTCTGAATAGGAATCTATCCAATTTCTTAACTATACTACAAAACCCACTCCTTCTGTTTGTCTAGGTGTAGGTACTATTCCCCGTTTGCACATCTAAAAGCATATTCCTTTTGATGAAACTTGTGAAATCCAACTGAGATTCAAATTTTCTTGTCACTTTTCCTTTCTTATCAGACACTTTTAGCATTGCATTGAAATCCTTTCCCATAACACAAAACTCAAAGGTCGAGTCACCACAAATAATATCTAATTCATTCCAAACTTGTCTTTTTTTAATACAATTATTGGGACCATATACATTGATTAAAAGAAAACTAATATTTGAGGCAATACTTCTTACCTTGCAAGCTATCTAGGATCTACTCATTGCCACCTCCTCCAAAAGAACAGATTGAGGCTTCCAAAGGATCATGAGCCCTCTTGAGGGCCCCGTAGCATTGACCCCAATTGTCTTCCATTGCTTCATCTTCTTGCCAAAGCTTTCCCTCTCTTGAACTCCTAGCTTTGTCTCTTGCAACAAGAAAATTCCTACTTGCATTGATTCAACCTGATGCTTAATCACACAACATTTCTTAGGGGTGTTTAAGCCCCTAACATTCCAAGTTACAAGTTTCATGACTATTCAGGAAGGGTGTCACCCTTCCCTACTTTTAGCATCTCACTAATCTTCAGCTACCCATTTACTTCTCCATCTCACTTGATTTTTTCCTTATTTGGGATTCTCCCCTAAGTTTCACACTCCCCACAGTCTAGAGAGGTTTTGTAATACTCCTTTTTTCCTATACTCAGTTTTCCAAGCTCACCATGCTCTTGCACAAAGATTATTTTCCTCTTGCTATAATTTTTGACTAAGTCCTCTTCCTCCTATTCATATTCATCATTGACAAGATGCAGACCAGTAGTCCAATCTTCATTATCAATATTGATCACTCCACTTTTAGCCACCTTGGTCAGTTCCACCAATTTAGTGCCCACTTCCATGAGGGAATTTAGGTCCTCCTCCCTTACCTTATTACCTAGAAAATCAATAGTCTCTTCCACCTTTTTTTCAATCTCCCTTTTTCATTCCTCCAGCACAACCATTTCCTTCGTCAAGGCCACAACATTACCTAGCTCACCTTCATCTTCCAGCTTCTCTGGTGAATTATAGAACCTACCAAAGAAGATCTCATAGGAGATCCCTTAGAGTTGACCTTTGTTCTGAGAATGGTGGGTGGGCTCCTACCTTCCCTCCAGATTTTGATTTCGCCAGCTTATGATTCTCAACAAAGTACTCCTCGGTATGGATCCAGAGTTAAAGTTTGTACCTAATTACCCCAATCCATAAAGATTTCAATCTCCCACCATGTTTGGTTGTTGGGGTTATTCTCCATGCATATTTTGATATAGGAGCTTATACCATTTGAGTCCAGTCACTCCTCTATGCAATTTTTTTTTCCTAAATTGTTTCCAATGTCTACCAAGATGTCTAGGGCCCAAAATTCTAAGGGTAGAGATGGTAGCTTGTACCAATCCTGAATTCTATCCAAATTGTGGTCGCAGGGGTCAAAGCCAATCCACCATCTGCAAATATAGAAACCACACCCATCCATGATCTAGATACCATTCTCAATTTCCTCCTTGATCACCACCAAAGGGAAAACAACCACAAAATAACCTTGTGACAAGGCCTTAAATGCCATATCATCCTTCCATTTCCTACGCCACCATCTCATGAAACTATCCCGATTGAGCCCCATTCCATACCACCTAACAATCAATCCCAACCTTTCGAGTCGATCCTTTTCCACCTGGATTTTAATAGAGCTCAAAACCATTGTCTGCCTTCGCCCTGATGTTCACCTATCCTAGAGACCACCACCATTCCTGGGGGCCTTTGATCTCCCATGCCTCAGTAGGTTTTTTCCAACATTTCCATGGCAAGTAGAATTGTTTGGTTGACGCATCCCCTGGCCGCGATCTTGCCTAAATTCCCTTGTTCCATGATTTGTATTGAAAATTTTTCTTGCACCTTGTTGAGGCCTCCGCAAACTAGGATTTTGGCCTCGCCAAACTTAACCACCCTTATCTCCATTTGATCACTAAAAAAAATTGAATTTCTCCCACTGTTCCTCTGTGGTCCAAGGCTTCCTTTATTTCGATGCTCATGGGGTTCAACCAAGTCATCCTGGTGTGCGTGTAGCATCTAATGCACACCTCTAGTATCCAACCTCCTAGCGTCAACATGATCTTCGTAGCCCTTGTCGTTTTGCACCACCTTTGCAAAATTTTGCACCTACTTCACTCCTTTGCACTCCATTAATAAATGTTACCTCCTCAAAATTTACTAGTGTAGGCCATTCAAAAATTGAACTTACCTTATTTTGGTTCATCTTCAAACCTTTAGCTAATATTACAAATCCTAAGTATAACAACTCTAACTTCATGAAACTACATTCCTTCACATTGATCAACAAGTTTTCTTCTCTTGGTGTTTGCAACACTAATTTGATATTCTTTAGATGCTCCTCTTTAGTCTTACTAAAAAATAAAATACCATTCAATTAAATAATCACAAACTTACCCAAATATTGATTCAACACTTCAATCATCAACCTCATAAATGTTCTTAGTTTATTAGTTAATCCAAACAACATAATTAACTACTTATTTGATTCTTCCTTTGTATTAAATATAGTATTCCATTCATCTCCATCTTTGATTCTAATCTAGTGATAACTACTCTTTAAATCAATCTCAATGAAACACTTTGTGTTACTTAAATAATCCATTATATCATCCATCCTTGGAAATGGGATCCTCTACTTGATTGTGATTTTATTTATTGCTCTAGAGAATGTGCGTACTCTCCACTCAACTCCTTGCTTTGGTACTAGTATTATACGTACCACATATAATTAAACATTCTATGAGAAGAAAATCATTAGTAAATCTTGCATTTTTCAATTCAGTTCTCAATTCATTATTGATGGAATTTTATGCCATGTCTTATTTGGAAAACTAGCTCCTAGGACTAAGTCCATATTATGACAAATGCACCTTATCAATGACAATCTATGTGAAATATTATGGATATAATGTCCTTGTATTCTATCAATAGCTAAAATTTATAGTTTAAGTGTTTCTCCTCCCCTTGTGGTGTTGCATATGTAGACACTCAAATTTGTCCTCACAATCGTAACGATATTCGTCTATTGATTAAATAGATATTATTATTTACTTAATCAATTCATTAAATACTTTCTTCTATTCATGCATTTCATCAAATCATTGAACCATCTCATGCTCGTTCAATATATGTTGCATTAATGTTCATGTCCATTTGCACTATCATTCATACCCGTTTGCATAATAAATCATAATCATTCATAATCCATTTGCATAATAAGTCATAAACATCATTTCCATATTAAATCAATTATCATTATCATCCATAATTGTTTCATATTCATCTCCATTAATAAATCAATTATCATAGTCATTGATTATTATTTCATAATAAACTAATTATCATAACTTGCATATTAATCATATCATTTGCATAAATCGTTCATGAAATATTGCATTTTAGTAAAGCATCTTTAATCATTTTATTCATATTTAATCATTTAGGTACATTTTAATCTAATAACCCTTTATCACTTTCATTCTCATCCATAACATTTAACCCAACAATGTGGGATAATGGCATTTCCTTCTCTCACATCTTTTATCCCACATTTCATCTTCAACCCCTCTCCATCCTCAAGGAACTCCTATTTAAAATGGGATTTCCCTCTCATTTTGGCTCTCACAAATTTACATACTCATATCATCTTTGCATCTTGATTGCATTTCTCATTCACCATAGCCTCTTTATTGCATTTTGTGCTCATAAAATCTGAGAGCAAATGCATAAACAAAGATCTTGGTGATATGGAGACAATGGAGATTGATTTCTTTTAAAAGCATTATTTTGTTTCTGTAGTTTAGATTTGCATTTCTGGTTTTTCTTTTAATTAGAATGGCTCTATTGATGTGGGTTGAAATGGTGGTTCTTACTCCATAGAACCATGCATTTTTATGGCTCTACAATTGGTGAACCTGACATGTTTAAAAGTTTTGTTTGAATAAAAACTCATCCATATTCATGCTTTAAATGTTTTAAAGGATATTACTGTTTTAAAAGCTTTCATTTTGGCACAGACAGGGAGGATGCTGCTAAAGCAAGCTTTACACCTGCCAATAGCATTTTTTTAAAAAGTTTCTTAAGTTTTTTTCAACAAAGCCATTTTGTGCATATTTCGCACAACATTGCATGCCCTTCCACACATTTTTCAATATCACATGCTTTGAAATTTGTTTATCATGTGCTTGGAAATTTTTGAATAGAATTAGTTTGGCTCATTTTATGTGCCCTGCAAACTTTTATCACCAATAGAAGAGTTTTTTTTCCAAATAGCATTTGCTTGCAAGTTTCTTATGCCTTTGGCTTTATACCTGCAAGTGGCATTTGCTTGAAAGTTGCTAAAATCTTTTTCAAAAGAAAAGAAAAAAAAAGAAAACCATCTTGTGCACATTGGCAAACAGTTAACATACCTTGTCTATGCCTCTATCAAACAGCTTGCTTGCCTTGTCCATGCTTTCATATTTTTGCTTGCATCTCTCAGATTTTTGATTAGCTTGTTTTGGCAAACAATTTGCATCTTTTATGTGCTCATTTTGCATTCTGTGCAGGTCTTGCAATCATTACAGTTCATGGGGCAGTGGCTATTCTGAGATATTCTTCAGGCTGCAATCTTCTGTGTCTAGAGGATGTTTACTGTCAACATGCAATTCTATTTTCTTCTTATCTGACTTTGATTCTCCTTTGATTTTAATTTAATAGTCATTTTTAGTTTGTTTTAGTTTTTTTTTTAGTTTAGTATTAATATAGTTTAAGTTTTTAATTTGATTTTGTTAGTTTTAGTTTGAGTTTAGTTTTATTTTAATTTAGCTTAGTTCAATTTAGTTTTAGTTTAATTTAAGTTAGTTTTTAGTTTAGTTTCTAATCTCTTATTTAGTTAGATTTTTTTTTAATTTAGTTTAGATTTTAGTTACTAATTTAATTTAGATTAGATTTTGCTTTTTACAGTTTTTTTTCTTTCTTAATGTAACTTTTAAATTTAATTTTAGATTTAAATTAGATTTTAAATTTAATTGTACATTTAAATTAGATTTTAAATTTATTTTTTATTTTTTTTAGCTTAGATTTTTAAATCATGAAAAATCATTAATTTAGATTTTACTTGGATTCTTAGTTTATTTTTTATTTTTTAGATTTTGGCTTTCTAAATTAGATTCTTAGTTTAGAGTTAATTTAGAATTTAATTTTAGATTTAATTTAGTTTTTAATTCTTAGATTAGTTTTTAACTTTAGATTAGTTCTAATCTAGAGTAATTTTTAATATTGGCTTTTAGTTTTAGATTAATTTTAATTTAGAATAGCTTTTAATTCTGATTAATTAGAATAACTTTTTTTTAAGTTTTTAATTTGCGCTAACTTTTAAATTAGATTAGTTTTAATTAGTGTCTAACTTAGATAAGTTTTAAATTTGGATTAACTTTGAATCTAGATTAGTTTTTAATCTCTAACTTTAGATTTTTAATTTAGATTAACTTTTAATTTTAAATTAGCTTTTTATCTTAGATTAGCTCTTCTTTTTTTCCTAGATTAATTTTCTTTAGATTTATATTAGTTTTCATTTTGGTTAAGTTTTGGTTTTGTGACTAATTTTGTTAATTTGGTTTCTTTTGCTAGGTTCCTTTGGCAAAGAATTGAAAGTCAAAACATACGCTTGTCAAAGAAAGGAGGCATGAAACTACTAATGATATTTTGATGCAGGACGTTCGTTGAAGACATGATTTTGAAACCAATTGTCTTTTACATTATAAAACACTTCAATTGGTGCATTAAAAATGAACAATTGGCTTCTTCCACATAGGCTTAACTAGGGGGTCAATGAACACTGTTTGTTGTGCTTGAGATGGTAGGGAGTATGCTCTCACCTTATGCAAAAATTGGTGATCAGAAACCAAACCCATCTATTTTTATGTGTCACCCCGATTCAATAATCGAAGTATCCTCTCCCCTTGCGCACTTGTGTGATCATGGGTGCAAGAGAAACGGTTATTGACTCTAGAACTTGGGCTTGTTCTGGTGGGAAAAAGTACTCACCCCAGGACGACTCAGACCGGTAGCACCTTGAACTTGAGGGACTTCTAGCTGGTATATAAAAGTGGATTCTTGGGGAAAGCCCAAGAATCATGTATATGGTTCCGACGAGATGGATCTGAAAGGGGACTCTCGCTGCATGGATCATGCCCTACGAATGGAATGCCCTTACTAAACACCTATTGTTTTAGAAGCCAACCATTTTTCAGTCGTTGCTTAGTATAGTGCAGGGTACAGTATCATGCCCGAAGACACTCACTACTGATCCCCTTGAGTAGAGATAGCAATTATTGGGAAGTGACTACCCAAGAATCTAAAGTTGGTGTGCCCGAATGACGTTAATGAGCCATGGAGGGGAGCCAGTGCCACCAAACTTCTAAGCTATCTGTTCTCGAGAAGGAAAGGTGTTTAGCACCAATCTGGGGTATATCGGTGGGCTAAATCAAGTATACAAACCCTTGGCCTATTAGGATTGTGCTTGTCTCATGTGCGTTTGCATACACCAAAACATCGTGCTTGTCAAGTGTTTTCTGGATTTTCAAACAGTATTCACCACATTCACAAATCTAAACACAAACAATCAACCTCAAACAAACATCACACTGAGAAACTTGCAACATCTCAAACTTTGCAAACCTCAAAAGGTCCAACAACATAAACATCCCACGTGAACCTATCACTTAGATTTCTTGGGGTCATCATCCTTCAATTTTGATCATTCAATCCTTACATTCCACCTAGTCCTTGCATATTCATGGTCCTTACACATTCATATCCCTTTCATCCTAGTTCTTCCATGTTCCTAGTCTTGCATACATAAGTCACATTACATAGTTCTTGCATACATACATCATTCCACCTAGTTCTTTCATGTTCAACCCCTTTTGCATATCAAGACCATCTCACCTAACCTTTGCATGTTCTAATAATTTAGCCCTTTGCATATTCATTGTTGATCAAATAAAACCTTTAGCTTGCACTTAGGCTACTCTTCCTAGGTCTTGAAATCAAACTATTGGCTATCTATCACCCACATCACTTGAGGTTCACCATCCTTGAGTTAGGGAAACATACCATTATCCTTGAGTAGGGAAATCCTTTTGGAGTCCATCATCTCCTACATACCCTCTCTTGATTATTGGTCCTTTTGTCTATCCATCATAACACAAGTAAAGCCTTTACATCATAACCAACTTTGGACCTAGAGTTTCCTTTTAGCTTTTGCATTCTTAGCTCGTCATATCATAATATAACATTTTCATATCCCATCTTAGAATCATATCCTTTTCATTTTCATCCTAGTCTTAGGTCTCATACATTACCTTGGATTGAAAATCATAACGAATCACCTATCACCCCTAGAACAAGAGTAAAAATGTTTCAAGAAGAAGGCAACCCTTGGGGAAAAGACTTTGATGGGGAAGATCACATTAGTGTTGCAACTAGTGAAACAAGTGAAACCGATAGTGAAGAAATAACACAATCCACCATAAATGAAGCTCTTAACGATAATAGGTTCACTAAACTTCTTACAGAGGTGGTCAAACATAACCCACAACAATACTTCAAGGCCCTTGTTGATGAAGGAATCAAAATGCCTCCTTATTTTGACATATCATTACTCACAATGAATGACCAACCTAAATCTAGTGAATCTAAGAATCCCAAAACAAACAATGATGGTAGGATCAAATATCATAGACCCTTTTATCTACAACCTGGTTACAAGTGATCTTCAAATACATCAAAACCTGCACCTACAAACGATCCTATTTTGGATGAGCTTAGAACATTAAGACAAGAATTGGATACTCTCAAGAACAGTAAAACATCGACTCACAAGTTCTCCATTGAAGACATATGTCCTTATCCCTTCGATTCAAGCATACCAATGCCACCTTTTCCTAACCATTGGGACATACCAAAACTTGACAAATCTAATGGAAAAGGAGATCCTAAGAACCACTTAAGACAATTTTGTGCCACTACCATGGAATTTGCAGTTGATGAAATGTACCTTATGAGATTATTTCCTCGCAGTCTAGGAGGAGAGGCTATGGAATGGTTTTCACGATTACCCCCGATCATCAAATATTTTCAAGAATTGGTTGATAGATTTGCCTCCAATTATAGTTTCAATTGTGACCTTAAAGTGACCATGACAAACCTTTTCAACACCAAACAAAAACAAGGTGAATCTTTTGTGTCATTTTTACAAAGATGGAGATATTTAACAAAACGATTGCATTATTCCATTCCTGATCAAGAATTGGTTGACCTCTTTTGTCAAAATTTGAACAAAGAAATCAGAAGGGAACTTCACCTCAAATGCTTGGATTCCTTTGATGAAGCCATAGAAATGGGAATTCGAATTGAACAAACCCTCATTGATGATGGAACTATTAAAATTAATAATGAAAAAGATCAAAAATAGAATTCAAACAACAAGACCCCATTTTGGGTTAAGAAAAATAATGTAGTCAATGACGGAGTTGTCAATGCAAAAAAAACTAAAACATCATTGCTTGTTTACAATCTCAAAGGTCCATCTTCAGATAAAGGAAAAGAAAAACAAAGAAATTTCCCTAAACAAAATTTTACACCATTAGGACAATCACTTGAATTCGCATTAAAAGAACTTCTTGAAATTAATATTATAACGCTACCCGAAATAAAGGAATATAATCCACAAGTCAAACCCCCATGGTAGAATGAAGATCACTTTTTGTGACTATCATAGACACAAAGGACATAAGACTAATAGTTGCAATAAAATTTGACATTTAATACAAGAACTTATTGATGACGGTAAGATATCAGTTGATGGACACACTCCTTCTGGTAACTCTGATCGTGAGGTGTTTAAAAACCCTCTCCCTAAGCATGACAAGGATAAAGGAAAGGCTCTTGAATCTGGTGATGGTGTAAATTATACTATTGCTAAGTATGACTATACCATACATAACATCAATGAGGTTGATAATCATGTCAACACTTTCATCATAAAAGGAAAAGAACCTGATTGCAAGGTTACTACCCGCAAAGGCACCATTACCCTTAAAGGTCCTAATGCAAAACTTGCTACACCCGTTTCGCAATACAACCTCATAGAGCACTTAGGAAAAATACCCGCACAAATTTCTATACTCAAGCTGCTATGCCCATCTCTTGAGCATAAAGTTATCCTAGATAAAGCACTTGCCACTGCAATAGTGCCTACAGACCTACATGTAGATCAATTCCAAGCTATGGTGGGACACATAACCTCTCCTCATACTCTCACTTTTACTAAAAATGATGATTCATCCCTTCAACAACCACATAACACAGCTTTACACATTGACGTCCTCATCCATAATGTTAAGATCAAGTGATTTTTGATAGACGGAGGAGCGGGCCTTAATATTTGTACTCAAGAATTGATCACAAAATTAGGGTTCTCTGAAAATGCAGTCGATCCAAGTAAAAAGATTACCATAAAGGCATATGATGATGAGGAATGCTCATCTAAAGGATCAGTTACTCTACCAATTAGAATTGGCCCTATGGTAAAGGATGTGGTTTTCCAAGTCCTTGATCTCCCACTAACCTATAATATCCTCCTTGGAAGACCTTGGATTCATGCAATGCAACCAATACCTTCTACATACCACCAGTGCATTAAATTCCCCCACAATGGTGTTGAAATCACAATACGAGGAGATCCAAACCCTTTCATGTATTTCCATAATCTAAGCCCTAAAACTGAAATCACAATCCCAAGCAATCGTGAAGCATTTCCTTCCTAAGCATATGTTGATCCTAAGTCCTTAAAAGCATCTTCCTGAAAATCCAGTGCAACTGAGATCAAAATACAGGTAAAAGAACAAGGAGTAGGAGAATATACCTTGAATCATGCCCTTTGCATTGGAAAGCTACCTTTATCTCCCCACACCTATGGAAAACCACAAATGACTAAGACCACATCATATGAAAATACTACAATGATTTTTAAATCAACTACTTTTAAAAAATGGGCAGCCCTTTATAATGAAATAGAAGAAGTTGATCTCCTAAACTGGTTATACAAAGATGAAGATACAGAAAAAGAACAAACTGAAATAAAGATACCTGTTGAACAATATGGTAAAGGATTTGATATTATGAAACAAATGGGATATGATGGTAAAAGTCCTCTTGGCTTACAGAAATAGGGTATCTTGGAACCAATACAACCTACTCGTACGCAAAAATTCCCTGGTTTAGGATATGATGACCAGAAAGATAAGACCTTGAGTACTATGTGTGCTTCAAGTAAGGGAGTAGAGTCCTCTAATGCTACACAGAAAAATGAGGAAAGTGCCATCGATGACTTCATTGAAATTTATGACTATGATAGTGTCCCTACCCCTGAACCCGATTATAATATTTGTACCCTTGAATCCATTCAAAATCTTGATTCGAATAATGATTCTTTACCCTTGGTTCACCCCAAACTCATTGATTTCGATCAAAAGGGACCACCACAATTGGATGTATTTGAAAATGATGAGGCAATAATAAATTTTCTAGGAGCACGAGAAGACACACCCCTTGAGGATCATAAAACAGGATTCATCATAGAACTCAACAGTGCAGCTTATTTTGGGGGGAGTGCCAAGCCTTTCAGTCGCAAAATTATTGAAAATATAAATAGGTCTTCTAGTGAAAACTGCTCTGCGACACTATTAGACCCGAAAAAAGTAAAAATAAAGGATGTATCCAAGGATGAAAACCTCTCAGAGGTGCCCAAGGATGGAAGGCTTGACACACTTCCCTTAGCAGTATATCATGAAAAATCATCTATGTTGGTGGAGAAGACAGTACCAACAAATCTAGGCACAGAAGAAAAACCAAAGATAGTTCATTAAGCAGAATCATTAACACCTTAAGAGAGAATAGAGCATATGCAGTTTTACAAGGAAAGACAAGTTAACTTTGCATGGTCCTATGTAGATATCCTAGGACTTGATCCAAATCTAGTAATGCATCACTTGTCTTTGCCACCGGGGGAAAAACCTGTTAAACAAAAGTTGATAAAAATGCACCCACATATTGCTCTATTGGTAAAGGTTGAATTACAAAAGTTGCTAGATGTGGGATTTATCAGGCCTGTTGACTATGCTGATTGGATTTCAAATTTAGTACCAGTTTCAAAGCCTAATGGGGGCATCTGAGTTTGCACATATTTTAGAGATTTAAAAAAATATTTTCCTAAGGATGACTTCCCACTTCCAAACATTGACATGATAGTGGATTTGACAGCAGGGCATGAAATGTTATCCCTCATGGACGGTTTCCCAGGCTACAATCAGATTAAAATTGCTCCTAAAGATAAAATTAAGACATCATTCACTTGTCCTTTGGGAACCTTTTGTTGGAATGTCATGCCCTTTGGGTTGAAGAACGCCGGAGCTACCTACCAACGTGCAATGACCACTATCTTCCATGACATGATGCATAACTATTTGGAAGACTATGTAGATGATTTGTTGGGAAAATCCTACACTAGAGTTGGACATCTAGAGATCATGGATAAATTTTTCACAAGATTAGAACAATACAAGGTATGATTGAATCCAAAGAAATGTTCCTTTGGGGTAACCTCTAGAAAACTCCTTGGATACATTGTCTCATCTAAAGGAATTGAAGCTGATCCTGCAAAAATAAAGGCTATACTTGAAATACCTCCACCTAAGAATATTAGTCAGTTGAGATCATTACAAGGAAAACTTCAGTCTATCCGTCATTTTATAGCACAACTTGCAAATAAATGTCAACCCTTTAAGCATCTGTTACACAAGAATGTTTTATTTAGATGGGATGACAAGTGTGCACATGTTTTTCAGAAAATCAAAGAATATCTGATGACACCACCAGTATTAGTACCTCCTACAGATGACAATACTTTACTTCTATATATATCCACAACCACCATAGCACTTGGGGCACTTTTGGCACAACATGACTCTGAAGGAAAGGAATGTGCAATCTATTACATTAGTCGTATGCTAGTGGGATACAAGCTCAATTATAGTCCTATTGAAAGAGCATACCTTGCTGTAGTTTTTGCATCACAAAAGCTGAGACATTACATGCTTCCACACCAGAAAAAGCTCATTGCAAAAATTGATCCTCTTAAGTACCTCTTGAACAAAGCAACACTCACAGGATGATTAGCTAAATGGGTGATGATTCTTAGCGAGTTTGATATTGAGTATATAGAAAGAAAAGCAATCAAAGGACAGGCTGTCAAAGATCAACTCGTCGATGCTCCTATGACAGATGATCATCCTCTTATTACAGAGTTTCCCGATGAATCAATCTTCAACATGGAATCTACACATTTTTGGACTTTATATTTTGATGGCTCCTTCACACAAGGTGGTTCTGGCACTGGAATTCTCTTTGTCACTCGGCAAGGGGATTGTATACCTAAAGCTTATAAGATACAATTTTCATGTACCAACAGTATTGCAGAATATAAGGCATTACTTTTTGGGCTCCATATAGCTGTGCAATGGAATATCCTTGAGTTGCATGTTCTTGGTGACTCTCAGCTAGTGATCAAACAAGTTAATGATGACTATAAAACAAAAGATGAAAAATTGATGCCTTACAAAAGAATGGTGGATGACTTCAAGGCCTATTTCACATCAATCTCTTTTGAGAAAATTCCTCAAGATAACAACAGAGCTGCTGATGCAATGGCAGCAATTGGTTCACTTGTAGAAATGCTAAGTAATGCCACTTACTGTGAGTTCCTGGTAGAACCTCTTTTGGAACCTGCTTACAATATACCACAATCTAAAATGATTTGTTTCATTGTTGGTCCTAATTCCCAATGGTATGGGGATATTTATACCTATCTTCGAGACAACACCTTGCCATCAAACCTATCCAATAAATCTCATAAAACCTTTATCCGTGAAGCTTCCTGCTATGTGATCTTAGCCAATACCCTATACTGCCGAGGTCTCAATGGTACTTAGATGTCTTCAGCACAATGAGGTCAAAACTACTTTACAAGAAGTACATGAAGGTATATGTGGGGCACATTCTAGCGGTCCTACCTTAGCCAAGAAACTCTTGTGTATGGGTTATTATTGTCCTACAGTGGAAAAGGATGCCTATCAGTTTGTTAAAAAATGCAAGCAGTGTCAAAAATATGCAGACTTGATACATGCTCCTGCATATGAATTTCAGTCTCTTGCTACACCATGTCCCTTTTATCAGTGGGGACTTGATCTCGTGGGCAAGATCCATCCACCTTCATCCAATGGTCATAAGTTCATTCTCGTTGCCACTGACTATTTCACGAAATGGATTGAATTTTTTCCTCTCACTCATATCACTTGAAAACAAATAGCCACCTTCATACTGAGCTACAACATCTGTCGTTATGGCATTCCTCTATCCATCATCACAGATAATGGTCATCCGTTCAAAAATCAGGATTTCCACGAACTCTGTGAGAAATTCCATAAAACATCATTTTTCTACACCTTACTATTCTCAAGGTAATGGCTAGGCTGAGGCTTCTAACAAAACCATTCTCAAAATTCTTAAAAAGATGGTCAATGAAGCTGGTCAAGATTGGCATATTCAATTGAATCCTGCACTGTGGGCTTATTGCACAAGTGTCTGCACTCCCACATGTGCTACCCCATATTCCCTTGTCTATGGCTCTGAAGGCATCTTGCCCATCGAGGTTGAGTTTCCCTCTTTGCGCGTCTCTTTGCGCAATCAAATTAGTGATGAAGAATATCGAGTTTCTCATTTCTAGGAGTTGGAACTGTTGGATGAACGAAGACAAACTACTTTCAATCATCTTAGAGCATACCAGCAATGGATGTGTCAAAGTTATAATCAGAAAGTGAAACCGCGTACATTTGAGGTTGGGGATCTTGTTCTTCGTGAAAATCCTCGCACTCAACAAGACAGAGAAAAGAAGGGTAAATTTGAGCCTAACTGGTTGGGTCCATACGTTATCACTGTTGTGTATGGATCTGGGGCATACCAGTTATCTACTCTGAAAGGTGAATTGCTTAGTGATCCCATCAACAGTATGCACATTCACAAGTTTTATAGCTAAATGCTTCAAAGGATACAATCTTTTCAAAGTATTGAAAAAATACAAAAAAAAGGAAAAAAAGTCCTAAAAAAAAAATACAGAAAAAAAAAGAGAAATCCATTCGTTCAATGGTGAAAACCACTTCGGTGGTGCCTTGAGCAAGTACCATGGTGAAAACCGAGAAATTGGTGCCATGTGTAGAGGCTTTGTTCCTTTTTCCTTTGAAGCTCTACTTGATCTTTTCATTCCCTTTTCATTCATCCTCCACTTCATAATGACCTTTTCACACTCACCATGGCTTGTGAATTATTTGACATTCCCCTCGCTTGCTCGCTTTTCCATGCATACTAGGTTGGTCCTATCCCTCACTGGGGCATCTCCTTAACCTTAGCTATGGGTTAAGATATTGAGCATCTTGCGGTCAAAAAAACTATCCTCTTTGTCTATCTGCTTGTATATTTTCTATCATAAAATGTCTTGAAAAAATTCAAAAAAATCATAAAATGTCTTGAAAAAATTCAAAAGACTCATAAAATGTCTTGAAAAAATCCAAAAAAATCATAAAATGTCCTAAAAAAAATCCAAAAAAAAAATCTTAAAATGTCATGTCCTAAATAATCCAAAAAAAAAACCATAAAATGACCTGAAATAATCCAAAAAAATCATAAAATGTCCTAAAGAAATCCAAAAAAATCAAATACTCCAAAAATCCGAAAAAAAACAAAAATTCCAAAAAAGGGTGACACTTTCAAATCACCACACGGCTTTGAACTTCAACAAAATCAAAACATGCAAGTGTTGACAATCAAGCAAACATTATAACATATATATCAACCCATCTTACAAATCCAACTGAACGCATAAACTGTAACAAGAATTAGTTCTACATCAAAGCAGAACCCTTGTTTGTTTGTTGATCTTTGCTTATTTTATTATTTTCTCTTCGGTGACATGTCTTTTAGCTTCTTCAAGATGTCTTTGACTAGAGAGGCAAGGATGGGGTATGTTCATTTGTTTGATGTTTGTGGATTGTTTCTTATTCACAAGATGACTCGTCTTAGGACATGGTTGTCTAAAACCATTAAGGACCTATGAGTCTAATGTGGATGAGAGCATTCCTTGTCTGATAGTGTCTTCCATGCAATAAGTATTCGGGTCATCTAAGGTTCTTATACCTAGATGCTTATACTTCATTACTAGATAAAAATGTAAACAGTATTCAGGTTGTCTAGATGTTCATGTTATCTAGACACTTATACTATTTTGCGACATAATAAGCTCAATGATGATAAAAGCACTTAAAAGGCACAAGAGGCTTCATCACCTTCATTCTCTTCCATCTTGCATTTCATTTTCTTCATCTTTCTTGTCGCAGAGAAATCAATCAATTGCTTAACTCACTGATATATGTCTCTTGAATCAATTCTCAAATCAATCAACCTGCTTCTCAGAATTTCATGTCCCCTTAACCCATCAGTCAATCCATCATTGCAGCACCTTGTCTTGTGTAAGCATAATTCTCAATTAGCTTAATTAACTCAATCAGCTTCATTAGCTCATCAACCTGGGTATACTAATCATTTCCATCAATTGTTTAGTTATGCCCATCAACTATGCATTTTCATCAAAATGTACATCATTGCTTTATCACTTTCACAATATCAAGTATCTAATCACTTTCTAGACATCTATCGAGAGATTAATCTTCTTACAATCTTTTCAATCAATCTCTCGAGGGGGCATATCATTCTTATCATAATCCTTACCAAGATATCTTTGGAGCATGTATCAGTTGATCAATCTTTTTCTTTGAAACAATGCGACAAGCTGCATTGTCTCAAAGAGGGGCAAAATGTAGACACTCAAAATTTTCCTCACAATCGTAATGATATTCGTCTATTGATTAAATAGATATTATTATTTACTTAATCAATTCATTCAATACTTTCTTCTATTCATGTATTTCATCAAATCATTGAACCATCTCATGCTCATTCAATATCTGTTGCATTAACATTCATGTCCATTTCCACTATCATTCATACCAGTTTGCATAATAAATCATAATCATTCATAATCCATTTGCATAATAAGTCATAAACATCATTTCCATATTAAATTAATTATCATTATCATCCATAATTGTTTCATATTCATCTCCATTAATAAATCAATTATCATAGTCATTGATTATTATTTCATAATAAACTAATTATCATAACTTGCATATTAATCATATCATTTTCATAAATCGTTCACGAAATATTGCATTTTAGTAAAGCATCTTTAAATCATTTTATTCATATTTAATCATTTAGGTACATTTTAATCTAATAACCCTTTATCACTTTCATTCTCATCCATAACATTTAACCCAACAATGTGGGATAATGTCATTTCCTTCTCTCACATCTTTTATCCCACATTTCATCTTCAACCCCTCTCCATCCTCAAGGAACTCCTATTTAAAATGGGATTTCCCTCTCATTTTGGCCCTCACAAATTTTGCTCACAAATTTACATACTCATATCATCTTTGCATCTTGTTGCATTTCTCATTCACCATAGCCTCTTTATTGCATTTTGTGCTCATAAAATCTGAGAGCAAATTCATAAACAAAGATCTTGGTGATATGGAGACAATGGAGATTGATTTCTTTTAAAAGCATTATTTTGTTTCTGTAGTTTAGATTTGCATTTTTGGTTTTGTTTTTAATTAGAATGGCTCTATTAATGTGGGTTGAAATGGTGGTTCTTACTCCATAGAACCATGCATTTTTATGGCTCTACAGCATACTCTAAGAACCAATGTAAAAAATATATTTTCATGTCTCAAACCATCTAAGGATTTCCTCCAATCCACCAAACAAATGATGGCATTACTATAAACTTTCTTTTCTTTCTCCTTGAATGGTACTAAGCTATGTTTCCTACTATCCTTCATCATATTGTAAGTATTTTATCTCCCATCATGCACCATTTTACTATCATATTGCCATTGTTCTACCCAAAAATAAATGGCATACATCCATTGGCATAATATCACACGAAAATTCATCATTATTTGTCCCTATCTTGATTTCACTATTTAAATATAGTTCATAACTAGCACCTTATGTTTTTCTTTCAATAATGAGATTCTCTAAAGACTAGAGTGTTCTAACCTCTTCAATTTTAGCTCATTAACAATTTCCTTTTATATTATATTGTATGTACTTTCACTATCAATTATAACATTAAAACACTTACCTTTATTCTTGCATATTGTCCTAAACAAATTCTTCCTTTGCACTAATTCTTCTCTCTCCATAGCATTCAAAATATATCTTCATGATCAATGTAATCATCAGCCATAGTCATTTGAAATAAGTTGGTTTTAGATATAACTTAGGGAAGATTGACTCATTACCATATATTTTTTAAGATTGAATCATTACCATACACATCTTAATAATCAATATAAGCATCACTCATAGTCATTTGAAATAAGTTGGTTTTAGATATAAATGATATATCTTCATGATCAATCACTCGTGTCTCTTTGGTTCCTAGCTGGTTGATAAAGTCATTGATGTATGTTAGAGGAATGGTTTTATTTTGTCCATGCAATATTCCATTAAACTATCCTAATCAAGTGTAGCTAAGAACCTTTTGGAACAAATGGAGTAAAGAATGCATTGGGTCTCAATGTGGCTCATACAATGGACCTCCCTAGGACCAATGAGCTTATAAATCTAACCAAGTGTTATTATAAAGCTCATAAATTTATTGTCTTTTAAATAGTGATCTTTGATATATCTATGACTAAGTCTAAAACTCTAATATTCCTTCATGGTGAGAACCACAACATGTGTTGATCATATGATGCCTATATCATTATTACAAACCTACAAAAATAAAAGAAAATATTTTTTGGTGATACAAGATTTCTCTCACACCTTGTATGCTCCTAGATTAAAGTGGAATTAAACCTCAATTTGTTCGGTGTGCTCATAAAATACCATTTTGTAAAAAAAATCATCACACTTTGGTTGTCACAATATAGGAGTGGTTTTTGTATCTATAGTACTCCCATCCCTATTCATATCAATCATAGCCATATCACCTCAAAGATAGTTCCACCTTTCATGAAATAATTGCCTCAATGGAAGATCAAGAAACTATAGTTTTAGTCTTCCTTCTCTAATAAATTATAGTGCATCTCAAAAAATATAAATTTAGAATTGGATTTCCAATCATCCAAGGATCTTTCATATTCTTTGTCTATATGTTGATTATTCTTCTTTTATTCTAGGACATAATCCAAAGTACCACAAACATACCTCAACACTTATTTTGCTACCTTGTATTGAAATACCATAGGTTCATACATGAACCTCAAAGATTAACTTGTATATGGCCTGGTATAGGTTGGGTAGATCATACTCTCAATTAGTTGATGAAAAAGGAAATGAACCTATGAGAGATAATTATAAACTTTCTTTCATAAGTGTAGATGTGGGATTGTATTATATCATTCAAAATTTCTTGATCAATATATTGAATTATTTTATCTTATTCATGAAGATATTGTTCTTCAACTTCCACAATAATATCTTGGTATTTTTCTTGTCGAAAAAAACTTTTGACATCATCTTTTGTTACTCCTATTATTTTTTGTGAGATGCTAGTGATGACTAGATCATCAACATAAATATTTAGGTTCAAAATATTCCTTGCTCCTTGAGGTAGAGATGAGTATCATATGTATTCTTCAAGAATTCATTCCATGGGATATGCTCTTCTATCTTCATATATCATGCTTGAGGAGCTTTCTTTAGACTTGAAAGAGATTTCACAACTCTACACACCTTTCACTCTTAACTAGTTATAATGAATCCCTTTGGTTCAATCATACATATTTCTTCTTTGAGATCTCAATTTAGGAAGGCAATCTTCACATCCATATAATTAACCTACCACCCAAATTATGTTTTCATAGAAATATCCATATTGTTAACATTATTCATCTTGTTTGTGGGGGAAAATATCTCCTAATAATATATGCCTTCCTTTGTACAAATCCCTTTGCTACAAGTTGGGCCTTATACTTGGAAATGCTTCTATCTATGTTGAACATGATTTTGAATACTCATTTACATCTACTTTTCATCCTTTTGAATATCAACAATCTCCCATGTTTTATTTTCCATTAATTTCTAATACTCAACATCCATTTCTCACACACAAAAATGGGTACTTATCATTGTCCTCCCAAAGGTACCTACACTAGCAAGGTTGAAAGCATTAGCAATGTATACTCATGTTCCTACTCCATCAAAGCAATAGATGATTCAAAATATACTACAATGGTATTACAAATTATTTATTGATCATGATTTAATTCCAACACATTATGTAGTACATCAAACTCATTTAATTATTGGATTCCCTCTCCCAAATAGCTCATTGTATTGTAGATCTTCTAAGGATAATTATGAGGTTAGACAGTAAATCCAAGAGCTATTTAATCAATGAAAGATTCAACCTATCTCTTCACCATGAAAAAAATAATAGTTCTTGTGCCAAAAAAGGTGGATCCTAGAACATATGCATCAACTATCAATCACTCAACAAGTTCACAATGAAAATAAAATATCCTCTGAGATACATCAATGACTTTTTCAACTAGCTTTAAGGTGCATAATACTTAACCAAGATTGACCTCAAATTAATATATCATTAGGGAAAAATTCAAACTAAATACATTTGGAAAACCAGTTTTAAGGCTTGAGAAGGATTTTATGAATGGATGCTTATGTTGAAAAACACTTTCAAAACTTAGGAAGAATTATATGAATGGACGGTTATGCCCTTCAACTTAACCAATGCTCCAACTACATTCATGCACATAATGAATGACATACTCTAATCATTCACTAACTCCTTTTTCATCACCTACTTAGATTACATACTCATCTATAAAAATACTTGGGAAGATCATGTGAAGCAATTCTCTCATGTACTAGTCAAACTACACCAAAACAAGCTACAAGACAACTTTTACAAATGCACTTTTGGCACAACACAAATCTACTACCTAAGACACATTATAAACCAAAATGTTATAACATAACAAGTTCAAAGTAATATTGGATTGGACAACACTACAAAATCTCAACGACTTGTGCAACTTCCCCAAACTTGCTCATTTTTATCAGAGTTCATCATTTCCTTCTCAAATATTTCCTAGGCATTCAATTATATCATGCTCACCAAGACACCATTTCATGGACACCTAAACAACAACATGATTCTAAGGATTTTAAGTAGTACCTCTACGTATTTCCTATTCTCACAATGTCATACATTACACACCCCTTTGAAATATAGATTTTTACATCTAACTATACACTTGATGTTGTACTCAAACAATATGAACATCCAATTGTGTATTATTCAAATACTTTTATCAACATAATATGTTTTTAATTAGAGGTAAAGTAGGTTTTGAAGAGGCCCCAAAACCCTTTACAAAAAAGAAAGTTGTCTCAAAAGATAACCACACATATCAACACACAACCAACAAGCAACAAAAAAGTTTCCAAAAAAGGAGGAGCAAAAACAAAAACTACATATTCTTCAGAATATTAGCAACCTCCATGTTGCTTTCAATTATCTTGTGATGCACATCCATAACTTTAGAAATCACTTTTGCAGGTACCCCAGCTTTCAACTTAGCATTTTTGCGGGTCCTAGTATATGGCCCCAATTCACTTACCTCTTTAATCAAAACACCATGTGGACCAATAGCATTCCTAGCAGTTGCCTTACCAACCAAATCTTCTTCCATCCATTGCATGTTCCCAACAACATCCTTATCACCAAGAGCTTCCTCCATCCATTTCCTAGCCTTCTCATTGAGGATAGTAAGACCATTTTCTTCATTCCTCATAATAGATTTGGTCACTTCCACAACCTTATCCAACTTCATGTTAACCCATTCAATCTGCTCTTCCAAGGTCACAATCCTCTGTTCAAAAAATTTCTTCAACTTAAGCATTTCATTAGCAACAATATTTAAAGCATCAAAAAGCTGGTTAACTTGAGCCTATAGAGAGGACTCTAAAGTTTCCCTAGCTTTACTCATAGCCCCCCAAACCTTCACATTGGTCATATTAAGCTCATGGAAATCCTATTTGAACAACCTAAACAAGGAGATAGTACCCTCCTTTGCTAGTCCCAAAACATTAGGCAAATTCTCCTACTTAAAATTGAACACATCCATAGCCTCTACTTCAACCTCCTGGGAAGCACTGTTCAGGTCTTGACTGTTAATTACCTCTTTCCCTTTAACCCTAGCAATCAGTGTCTATATTTGTGAAGAGAACTCACAATTTCATCAGCAACAGTCCTCCCTCTATTCTACATTTGCATCCCTTGTTTCGAAAAATCCTTGTTATTTTGTCTGCCAACAACATTTGGAGGAGACTTCGTTGATTCCTCCTGAATAGGACTACCGGTCTGCGTAGCCATCTTCTTGTTACTTCCGCCCTTCAAACCCTTTTTTCTCTTAGACCCAAACACAGGGGGTATATAAATATTTTCCCCAACAACAACTTTCTTATCTTTCATGAGGGTAGAGGGTTCACCCGTCCCAATTTTATAGGGTTTTTCACCAACCACCCCCTCACTACAAGTTTCATACTCCACAAAAATAGGGGAAAATTTATCTTTTTTTCCACTCTTAATAGGAGCGGGGGGCTCCGAGTAGACTTCCATAGAAGCCTCTGATTCAAGTTCATAATCATCATCCTCTTTCAACCCAATCTCATACTCTAACTCCACTTTCTTCTTTTTCCCTTTTGCAACCTTCTCAGGTTTTGCCTCTGACATAGTCTCATACTCCAATTCTAGTTTCTTTTTCTTTCCTTTAGGATCCTTCTTAGGCTTCTTAGGAACCACATAAGACTTGGCATAATCCGATATGAGGAGAATTAAGCCAACATGAAGCATAGGATTTTTTGGATTATGCTTGTGATCCTTAATCCCTCTTTCCAAAGACACCAACAGATAGAAAGGAAAATAAACTTTCTTCTTGTGTCTAAAGTGATTCAGAAGGAAAAAATGATAACCATAAATGACAGAGAAACGACCTTCTAAGGTTATATACCTCATAATTTCTTCAGCGACATCTCCCCATAGAGCCTTGATAGAACTACGTAGTAGCCACCACTTTTAGCACACTCAAGCTTCTTTTCTTCATCATCTTTAAAGAAGATCTGCATCATAGTATTGGAATCCTTGTATCTATACACTTTTTTTCCCTCAGTAGATAGGCATGTGATACTAGCAATAAGGTCTTCATTAATATCAAATTCAGTTCCACCCAATTTCAGAACCCTATTATTCCATCCCTTGACAAACAACTTTGTCGCCTTTGGATCATTCCCATGGAGTCTCTCAATATACGGTGTAAACCCACCCAATTGCAGTTGTTCCCACACTTTAGACTTGTATTTCAAGGTATCCTGGAAAAATGGCTCAACCCTATTTCTATCTCCACCCATGATCACAGATGCAACGAAACCCAGAAGCTTGAGAACTTTGTAGAAAATGACAAGAAGCCTCGAGAATAAAGGAAAAGAATTACCCACAATCCATGTGAAAACTACAAGGTGGCAGAAAGTAATTATTAACCTTCAAGGCCGCCCCATACAGAGGATTCTCAAATTAAAAGAGAACCAAGCATGATCCAAATTGAGACCACTCCAAAGGATAATTTTCCACATTATAAACAATTCATAATGAAGTCAACGCCATCATTAACATTTTTGGAAATCATTATAAAGACAAGCAAGGGATTCACTAGGAAGGGGATCATCCTCATCCCAAATCCTATGAATGCTAACACAAATATTAGCAAAGACATCCAAAAGACCATTACCTTCTCTAAAAATATGTGAAATATAAAATTCATCAAATGAATTCAATATCTCAATCGCATCCAAGATAAGGGATTCAATAGTCCAAGAGGGAAGAGTAGAATTCTTCAAGTTATTAATAACATTTAACAAATCTCCCTCTAACCAAACCTTCATGAAACCTTTAGATTGAGTAATCTTCAACCCATGATAAGCAACTAATGCTTTCGCGAAGTGGTTTTTCTAGGTTCCCAAAGGGAGCGCCATTGTGGAAACAAACCTACCATTAGAATTTCTCAACACTTCCCCACAACCAGTAGGTCTCGGATTACCTTTAGCAGCTCCATCAAAATTGATTTTCACCCAACCATCAGGGGGAGCCTTCTAGACATCATCTCTTGAAGCTTTATCTCTATTCAAAGGAAGAGAGATACCACAAGGAAACTTCCAATTATGTGCAATAGCAATGTCACCCAACATAATTTCAATATTAGGGCCATTCTAAAAAGAAACCTTAGAAACTAAATTCTCCTTGATAGTTGCACAAATCTTAAAGGCCACATTGATAGAGGGAAGAGCAGAGCCCTTAATTTTTTTTTTGTTACATTCCAACCAAATACCCCAAGCAAGGTGAGGAACAACAAGGGACCAAAGAAAAATCAAATCAGGATTGGAGGAAGGTCCCACCCATTAAGACCACACTTCCCCAATCGAGGAAGGAAACACCTAGCAAAGATTCCAGAGAGAAAGAACATGAGCCCACACCTCCCTCCCATATCTACACCCAATCAATAGATGATATCAATCCTTTGCATCTTCTTCACATAGAAAACATCTATTCAGAAGCATAAAAACTCTTTTGACAATATTATCAATAGTCAAGACCTTATTCTGGCAGAAAATACAGAAAAAAGATTCACCTTAGGAATCAACTTGGGAAACCAAAGAGAAGCCCAGAAGGGGATAGGGCCAACAAAAGAAACTTGAAGGGAAAAGGTAGAAGACATCTGGAAAATTTATAATTAGAAGAAATCTTCCAAATAATCTTATCATCTAGGACATAAGAAAGAATATGAACAGAAGATAAAGCTTTAAAGAGACCTTTGAAACCAAGTTCCACCTCATGCAATCTTTTCCATTGCAAACTACCCATATAATCAACAATAAATCTGCCAAACCTTTGAATACATATATCCATAAAAGGAAGGACCCAAGGCTCATCTTTGAGCGGCCTATTGCCAAACCAACAATCACCCCAAAAGAGAATTCTCCTGCCATTCCCCGACTTCCAATGCAAACCTTTAGAAACAATTTTTCTAGCCTTTACCATACAATTCCAAAGGGCAGAACTAGACAGGAAAGAGAAGCTACTAGAAAGAAAATCCCTTATATGATCCACTCCACTAAGATACTTTCCAATAGCAATACAAGCCCACTCACTATTAGCAGAAATTAGGTTCCACAGTTGCTTAGCAAGTAAAGCCATATTAAATTCTTTAATTTTATGAATGCCAAGACCACCCAAATTTTAAGGCCCAAAAACATCATCCTAGGAGACCAGATGTATTCTTTTCTTCTCTTCAACCCCAGAATAAAGGAAATTCTTATAAATACCTTCCAGCTTTTCCACAAATTTTCACAGCATATGAAACAGGCTGAGAGAATATCAACATAATATGTTAATCCACCTCTGAAAATAATTTGTATTTCATCATGTAATAATCAATAAATAGTATCACTACATCCTTAATAAGGAAACCATTGAATCAATTATGATCATATGCTATTCTAGTCCTAACATACTCAAAGAAAAGTAGAAAAATGTGTTGCACATGAAGTGGATGACATACTTATACTAGTTACATCTAGTTACCAAGCATAATAAGAGAAAAGAAAAGAAATTAAGTAGAATACCTTAGTAGAGCACTTGATCATGTACTCATCGTATTTTTGGACTCATGAAGTCATAACTTCTCTAACTTAAAGTCACTCTATTGATAGACACAAAATTTTCATAGACCATAATGTTGATCTCTCACAAGATAGACACGATAGTGAGCTAGAACTATCTACAAGCTTGTACATCTCTATGTTCTAGATGGTGCACCACACCCAAAACCCATTTGTAAAGTGTCTTATGCCAAATAGTTAGACATTTCAACATTTCCAAAGAGCTACCACACTTTAGAAAGACTTATATAGGCCTTATACTAATGTAGTTATTGAGTTTCACATCAAATATTAATTTTTTTAAAACATTGCAAATATTGGACTTTACAACCTCTCTTGATTTTGACACAACTATAGAATCCATCAACATGAATTTCTTGAGAAAAATACTTATGATTGCATCAAAATTAATTCATACATTTATTTTTGTAGGTAGATTTTCCAAGATGACTCTCATGATTGCATTCAAGAAGAACCTCACTATGACTAACACCATGCATCTTTTCTTCAATCATGTTTGGGTCCACTTTGGCTTCTACATGTTATGCTTTCATATGTGTACACCACATAACATGATCATACAACTTGCTCCATACACATCTAGCATATGGTTGTGTCCATGTCACATTCTATGCAATATAACTAATTGCACCATATGGGTTTGACATATGTGATGACCTAATCCACATAGTTAGTGCACAAAATGCATGTGACACTTGCCAACATATCTATGGATCCTAGCTAATGACCTATTCTTATAAATAGCTTATTTGTACATTCTATAAAGTAGAAGATACATAGCAAGATTCTCATATTTCTTCACTCACATTCATCTTATTCATTATGAATAGAATTGGAAATACTTTCCAAAATCCTTCCACATTTCATGTGTTTTAGTTTACATCTCCACTTTCCTTAATGAATTGCATGATATTATTACATTAATAGATAATATATTGTATCCTCTCTTGGCTCACCCGAGGAATGAGATCATGCACAATTATAGATTTTTTCTATAGCATTTTTTGCTAATCTTTAGATCAATTGGATATTAGATAGATGTGGGATTTAGATAGGAATATATGGATATTTTTTTGAGTGGGTTGGTAACTATTGGTTGGTTTCCACTAATTTCCTCAAGGTTTTACTTGGCACATAAGAATTTACTAGATACTTTAGGTGGAAGAATTTTAAGCTCCTCTCTCAAGGATCAAATGCATCATGCAAGAAACACAAAAAATGGATCTAAATGCAAGGCAAGGGATGACCTACAAGATAATATCTAGGATTGAAAGGTCAGCTCCTTATCTATCATGGGCTAAGACTAAAGTTATTTTTCCAAGGGGATTGAAAAGTGTTAGAGATTATAGAAAGTAAAGAAAGCATAACAAAGTTCTCACATAAAATAATAAACAATCTTAACTACCAAAGTGGAGCTTAATAGCTCACTTGCAATAACAAATAGAAGGAAACATGCATATACAACACTAAAGATGAAAAAAGATAAATCATAATCATCTAGATAGCAACCCACTTCGTATTCAATTCATTGATCAGTAACAGTTATAAAAAATGTACTTCTCAAAACAACAATAATGCTCAGGTCCTATATAAAAAATAAGAGAGGTTCAAATCAACTTGTATGTCATGTTCAAAATATCAACCATAGAAAGGTAATTGGACTTGAGAATAAACCAATACATCAAGCTTTATAACTCAATTGTATAAGGTGTAATCCAAGTTATGAATGGGTACATAGTCCAATATTTATAAATTAGTCCACCTGGCCCACAATGAGTTTCCCCCCTTTTAATATTTCAAGTTTAATATTTGTAGATGAAAATAACTTTCAACATATTATGATGTTGTAGTTGCTTCTATTGATGGTTAGTCATGGTCATGGGACATTGGTAACTAGTTAATGAGTGTTCAACACCTGATATTACATTTCAATGGTGATAGTAGATGAAACTTACCTATCTTGGACATGCAAAACTACTTGTATTGAATATATAGCCTTGTTGCTTTGGAAAATTTAAAATATAGAAATGACTAATCCTACCTCTCCTATCCCAGTGTTATAGACCTACATAGGATGATGTGGAGAATTCATAGGTGTCTAAATATATTAGCTATGATTCTTGGTGAATATTTTATGTATTTATATGATCACAAGTCCTACAAACTTGTATGAATTTTTCTATGACAAATTAGATGGTCCACACTAACTTAGGAGAATTTAGACCTCAATTTTGTGGTAATCTATAGGAGCACACCATGTGGTCTTGATAAAGTTATTACTTAACTAAAATCAACCAAAAAGTGGGGCCTACCAAGGTATATCTTTTTTCTTTATAGCTCAACCACATCACCACATGTTATAACGTTGAGGCTTTTCACTAAAATTTGTTTCTACCTCTTGCCAAATTCTTAAGAACTATTAAATGAAAGTTAAGTTGTAGCATCAAATAGCACACTTTTTTAAGGATTTAGAATTCCCCAAAATAATGTCAAGACTCCAAAATAAAAAAAAATAGAAGAGAGCGGGAAGGGCCACGAGTGTTGCAAGGCACCTTTTTTTTATTGTGCACAAAGGTGAGATGCATATACTACTTGTAAAGAAGGATTCACTACATCACCCTATTTGAAACACATTTGATGTTTTCTCAAATTGTTTATTTGTAATGACAATGATTTCCTTTAAGCCTCCATATGAGCTTATGGTGTAAAATTATTTTTAATGAACATTGTTATAGTTAATTCTTCACAGATGAAAAATAGAGGATATGCATGCACAATCATGTGGAATGCATGCAAGTGCATCAAGAAATATATGTGCATATGGAGATTTATTTATGAATAAATTACAAAGTATGCATTTGTATGCACAAGGTTTGGATTCAACAATTGGATTTTATGGGTTTGATTTTGTTTTCTACCATTCCTCAAGTGTGTGTGATTTTTATAGTTGGTTATTAGTTTTGAGTTTCTCCAATGTTATTTTGATCTACTTTATTTCATGATTTAGATTTCTAGAAAGTGTGTACTCACATATAAGATGAGAAGGTTATTGTGATAATGAGAGGTTCACTCATGGAACTTCTACAATAGGGATGATAGAGAAAGAGGAGATTATTAGGCATTGTCGAGTTATTTGTGGGGTATTCTTCCAATATTCCAAGGATGGAATACGCTAATTGTGTCAAGAGGATGATGACACCAAAAATAGACCATTCAAATAAGATATATAATTACAATTTGTAATGTTAATTACTAGTTGATATAAAATCCTATAATATAGCATATTCATGTACAATAGGTCATGCAATGTAACAATCTATGTTTAACAAATGAATGCATGTGATTTTTCTTACAAATGAAGCAATATTCTTTTGGGTAATTATAGATGGTTTATTATTGCAATAACAAAAGGTACTCGTGTCTATAAAAATAGATGGCCATGTTTATGTTTTGTTATGTTGTGAATAAAGAAGCTCCGGTTTTGTATAATCATGGTGTTTAGTATTCAATTCTTGTTATTTGTGCATATGCTTTAATCTACAAGTTTGTACGTTTGCTCAATGAATCTTCATAGTAGGAATTCAAAATTAGGTCTTTATATCTAAGTGCACTTTGGGTGAGATTTCCCTTTAGGATTGTTATCATTGGCAAGCCAATGTGTGTGGCTTCAATGTTTGGCTAGATGGTTGCAATGGGCAATTGTGGAAAAACTAGTCAACAATTAACATCTAATATTTCTTTTACTTTTATTTTTAGCTCA
Organism: Sequoia sempervirens; assembly: GCA_007258455.2. NCBI lineage: Eukaryota > Viridiplantae > Streptophyta > Pinopsida > Cupressales > Cupressaceae > Sequoia > Sequoia sempervirens. Next base: position 43,961,139 of record VDFB02047230.1, read on the forward strand.
CTTTTGGGCCTTAACTAATATGCAAGGAAGTCTTTAACTTCAACTCTTGAATAGCAAGCCCCACAATACTCCTTACCACCACCATTAATTTATTTGCCTTAAACATTCTCAAGCGAACAAGTTTTGCAAGTATCAAAGATCAAACTCTAATCAAGACAAAATCATGAAAATTAGGATAAGATTGTTGCCACAATTGCCTCATAGAACCTTGGTTTCTTTGGTTCTAGTCGTCTTAGCTCCTTGATATAAAGTCCAATCCAAAAATTCAATTTGCATGTCTATATTGCAATATGACATCAGTCAAAATCCACCTACTCAAAATATACAATCTTAATATATTTTACTTCTATTAAAACACATTTCTCATCACAATTAACTTTCTTCAACCATATTATTAGACTCAACTCCTATATCTAATATTATCTTGTACTTAATTAATTTATTCATTTATTTAACATCTTAACATATTTTAAAAGATTATTTCATTTCTCTTCATCCACATACTAATTTTTTTATAATTTTTTTTACAAAATCAAATTCTAAAATATTTCAAAATAAAAATATCTATATCTACATAATCCAATTATTTCTATTTAAAAACCAGATTACTCACCAAACAAGAATCTTTTATCTTATAAAATTAAAAATATTATAGACCTCCTATGGCATATTTCCCATCAATCAAAGTGCTTAAAAAAATGGGAAGCAATAAAAAAAGCATAGTGGTAGGTATAACGACAAAAGATTGGCTCTACCAAAAAGCAAGCATAGCTTTCAATCATTTCATTTTCTTTGGCATTAAATACTCTTACTCTCCACTTTGCTTTCCAATGTGAAAGAATATGTGTTGTCATTAGTCAAGAACAAATATACTCTTGTTAGATCCATTTCATTATTTTTGTATAAAGTTGTTGACTAAGGGAGGGTGTTTGTGGGCATGACAAGCAAGGATTTGTTTTGTCAACGTTGTTTTCCAACTTTGTTTATGCCTAGAAGGCTGGGCAAGCAAAGTATATACTCCATTTAGAATTAATAAATGTAGTTAAAATAGTTATTATGTATTGTAAATGGAAACTTAAGAGTTTCAAATTGAAATGGTTTTCTCTTTGTTTTGGATTTATTTAAATTGGGATGTTTGCTCAATAATTAAAATCTATTTAAATTTATATGTATAATTTTTTAGGAATTGATGTTGATCTTTTCTTTCTTTTATTTGTTATTTGGATTAAATTTTATGATATGAAAATAGTCTTAAACTTTAGAATACACATACACATATACATGTTCAAGAATTGGTTTTGATTTTTGATTTTAATTATTTTTTGTTTTATATTTAATGTTAATTTTTATGCAAATTATTTTTGTGTATAGAGTTAAGATCCACAATCAAGGTTCAAGTTTGTAAGCGTAAAAGTAAATCATAGTGACAAATATTTTTTTTTATCTACTATAGAAGTCTTATCTTACATCTCTTAGGGCTTTCACAATATCTATCATAGGGAACCACCATCAAGTTTAGAGACTTGGGGGTGCTACTAGATAGGCAACAACATAGCATTTTAGTTCATGATGAGGTTTTTTTTTTTTTACACTATAGGAATCGGTAAACTTTTTCACATGACCGGTGGCGTTGGCGTGACACGCCATCCGGTACCACGGGGACAGTGGGGAGACTAGACCTCATGACCTCTTTCCTGCAACAGGATGCTTTAGCCAATCGAGCTAGATCTACTGCCCTTCATGATGACGTATTTAATATAGGAAACATCATAGTATTTTTGCTCATAATGAGGTATTTAATATAGGCAACATCGTAGCATTTTTGTTCATGATGAGGTATTTAATATTAGAAAAATAGATAGATATATCACCAAGTATTAAGGCTAGAGAGAATAATTATATTAATATTTTTCTTAGGTACTAGGGGTAAGACAATCGAAGGGGTTGGGAGCTTCATCTAATGGATAGTAATTTAGTTAAAAGATAAAATAAATTTATTTTTGTTTACTTTAGTTTTCATGAGGCTAGAAAGAGAAATTAGTCATGTTTTTTTATGTAGAGATTACATACATATTTATTTAGTCCTAAGTGGGTTAAATAATGAAGGTGTTTGTACACTATAGAGGAGATACAAGTTTTATTCAACCAAATATATTTGACCTATATACACCTTGTAGGGAAATATATAAGGTAAATGAGAAATGAGTATTCCTATGAGCATCCACTAAGAGGATCTCATACACCAAGTTATTGTCTTACTTGGGGGTGTGTGAAAGAAGTTGAGTCCACTTTTTGGCCAAAAAGTGGAAGTGTTTTCTCTGATTTTTTAAATTTGTCTCATTTGACCTAAAAATTTGAAGCACTTAAAGATTGAATCTTTAAAAAAATCAATATAAAATGTAGTCCTTCGAGGCTAGTTTCCAAATATGTAATTTATTTTAATACCAAGATGATACAAATTGATTTTCAATAGGCATGTCTAAAAACCATTGTTTAAAAGTCATTATTTTTACCATTCCATGCATGTGTATGTCATCCATATTTTGACCTAAATAATTGTAATTTTCTAAATCCTTTTTGAAAAAAATTTGTAACACACTGAAGAATGTGCACGATATTTTTTTGTAATTTTTTAATTAATTTTTTATTGGCCATAATTGTTGTTTTAAAAAGAGGAAATTTTAATGACTATAAGTTAAGATGGGGTATTACAAAATCCAATTTATAAAGGTAGAAATGAAAATTAGGGGTATTATTTAAGATATCATTAGCAAAGGAAATATAGGATAAGTTTACTAAATGAACCCCCCAAGTTTAGAGCTAAGTAATGTGTTTTAATTATTTAAATTTAAACATTTATTAATAGCACTATTTGTATAAACCAATTAATAATAGGGTTAATTAATTTCCTTGGTTGATTATTTATTTACTCTAGATTATCTTGAAAAGGCTATTTATTTTCCTTGTCATTTTGGTGTACTCATCCAATCTTACACCCCTTGGGTCTTGTCTTTATGGTTTTATTTCTAATTGTTTAATATTTTTTTAGATCTAAAACTTTCTAGTTTTTGAGATCTTACTCTTATTTCCCTTGTTTTATCATTTTTGTTCTTTATAGGGTTTGTGTATTTAGTTTATAGTAAAGTCTCATTGTCATCCCACTTTCCTTATGAGAGAAATCCCTACAATGGCTCAAATTTGAGTTGATTGTCATATATTTGATGGTATCATAACGAGAAGAATGAATTTAATCATGAGGCACACTTGAAACAAAGAGATATGTATGATTTTGATTTTGTTGCATAATTAATTTCTCAATAGATTGTCACCCTAGCTAGTGTTGTTTCTGCTACACAATAATTGGTTGGTGTTCTTTGTACAAGTTAATGTTTAATAATCTCTTTGGTTTATAAAATATTCAAGATATTAATGTTAATATTATCTTTTTGATCTCTTTGTAGGCGCATCACCCCCTCCCATCCATGCTTGTTCCTCCATTGTCACCCCCTTTGACTTTAATGTAGATAGCATGATATTGGGAAACTAGTATGATACATACTCATGTTCCTACTTATAGTTCCATGATTAGTTCTCTCTACTAGTGTTATGAATTTATTTTATTCCACTAGTATCCCATTTATTCTCCACATTCACCCTTCTAATGCCATTCCTTTATCTTATTCTACCAATACCATATCTCCATGATATGGTACTAGTAGGTCACACCTTCCCCTTGTACATCTAAAATATTACCACCTACTACACCCCTCCTTCTAATTCTATATATTTAACTCTTATTTTGCATCCTCATTTTACTCCTACCATTTTTTCTCATGTTCTCACCACCACTATTTCTATTGACCCCTTGATGACCTATTGTAAAAACTTGATGGAGTAGAGAGTAATGTTGATGCCACATGCCTAGTATACATTATACATATATTATGTTCTAGCACAATCTACTCCTATTAATTTTGAGATAGAAAATTATCCATGAACAATTGGCTTTGTGCACCATGATTTGAGATGTATAATGGAAAGGGTGGCCCAAATACACATTTAAAATCTTTTTAAGTTATGTTTTAGATTGTGTATGAAGATAAACATTTTTCCAAATTATGCTTACATAAATTAAGGGATTGTGCTACATAGTGGTTCTATTCTTTACCTTATGTGTCATTTTCTTTTTTTGAGTTGGCTAAAATAGTTCTTAGTCTCTTTCATGTTAATGCGGGCTTAAAGAATATAGTTTCATATTTATTTAAATTTTCACAAGGGCCTAATGAGAAGATTAATATTTATGTTATCATATTTATATCTTTCTATGCGAAAGATGAAACATCGTATGTTTAGATAATGTCACAAATTAAGGGTAGTGTGTCTGAGAAAAAATATTCATCCTTTTGCTCCTATAAAAATGAATTGAAATTATTGGCTTCTAATGTGTTGAATTTTGATTCATCTCATGCACCTTATGTGACAGTGATAAGAAAGAGATTAATCCTAGTGCACATCATGTGTCCAGTGATCCCAATATTATTACTTTAAGCCTAAATGTTTTAGAAAGTTTACCAAATTGATTAAGCCCTTGGTTAATGATTGCTTCATCCTAATGTGACTATTATTCCTTGTATTCATTCATTAGATGAACATCTTCTTGGATACCTAAGAGATATTATGAGAATTCATTTTTATTTATCAAGGTCAATGGATCTACATACACTAAGTTGCATGAAATTGAAACATAAGGTACATGATTTGGTTGATAATAATATGATACATGTAGAAGGTGTTAATGATGGAGTTTCAATCCTTTTGTGGTTTCTCCTCATCATAACTTAGAGATTCATACATTATTTTCCATCACATATTCAAGCTAAAATTGTGTAATTTCACCAAGTACACAAGAATATATAGTGATATAAAAATATACGATATGGGTATTCATTAATTGAAATTATTTTGTGGGTATGCTTCAAGGTAGAGATATTTATTCTTCTCATGCTATTCCAATGAATTCATTTTATGATGAGGAGAACCATTATAATAACTATTATGGACCATTTTGTATATGTGGTTATTTATAGGATGGTATTCTCATTAATCCTACTAATAAGTTTAATGTACATGCATTGAAGAATTTGTTTATAATTATCACTTTAGAGTAGTTATGTGTATTCAATATATCTTTGAATATGAATAATTGCATACTTATGATACTTTGTGTTACATTATTTTACTACTACAAGTGGATATCAAGAGGTGCTTATTTTATGTCAATTAATTCTTACTTTGGATATATTTCCTATTTCACTTGGTAGGCCTTGTCTTGAACAATTGAGAGAAATTAATTTTATGGTGCATTAGTGTGTGAAATATGTTCCTGAAAGTAGAGTGATCAAATTTAAAAGAGATACATATAATCCAATATCATAATTGAGTCATTTTATATTGGATGCATATATGAAAACTCCTAAGGAACCACCATATGAGAACTAAGATCTGGTTAATGGATTTTATCATTTGCATTTAGATGAGTAAAGAAGATAATAATATGTAATGCCCCGTCTAAATAACCTAAGAATGTTGCAAAGGTGATATAAAAGTGTAATAAATTTTTTTAAAGTATTAATATAATGTTAATTAGTTGCATACATTCTCAGGTTAAACGACGTTACACTACTTTGAGTTTTCCTTAAGCGACTTAAGTATTTCGCATTGCTCCCAATTAAAACATAATATAAAGTAAACATTGCATAATAATTTAAATTCTCTTACAAGATATAATAAGGTACAAATACGTTTCCATACATTGCATTGATAAGATATTACATTGCTCATCCATCTGATGAGATAGTTCAAATAACAGTTACAATTTTACAAATGATCACCTCTTATACAGTTGAGGGATGTTTTTACATTTCAAGTTTTACAATATACAACAAAGAAGAAATAGAAGGAATCCATGTGCGAGCTCTCCATCCATGAAGCGCTCAATGCTACAATCGAACTGGGGACCCAACGGAGTAAGGTGCACGTTCCACCCAACCATGTGGTACCCGTAGGTCCACCCCCCGTGCTAGGAGATAGTAATAAGGCTACCTAGACCAAATCTACTAACCCTAGACACTAGTACATACACACTATTGGTTACATTGCTTCCAGATTTGACAATTTGATTTGAAACACAAACACAAGGTTTAACTGTTATTCTAGGTGGAGTGTCATCACAACGATGCAATGGTTACCCTGGTGTTTCTTCCTAGGTCCCGGCCCCCAATCCTTGGGTTACCCTGGAAACCTCTTACGAAACCCGGCCCCTATTGCATTCAGATGCGGAATCGAATGCCTCTTGAAGAAACGAGACACCGATTATGCCATTCCAGGCCTTCTCGACTTATACTCATAACTGTAATAGCTTATGAGTCATAAACGAGGCATGCATATCTTGTTACAAATTTTAAACTCTATCTAATGTGTCATATAATTATCACTGGATTAGTTAACTAATTGTAAGTTACCCTGTCACCACTTTGTGTGACGGCCCTTACAATTAGCCACTCCCCTAAACATAACTCGGGTAAGACTATGTTCTCTGTCTAAGGATTACAAGTGTACATACAACCAGAATCAATATAAAAGCCTATATACGTTATAATGAATAACAAATCAGAACTCATAATTCAGGTGTCAACCACCAACAAAATCATGTACACATACTTAGAAAATACAAGAGATTTAGTCTTAACAATCACAAATCCCCATTAACCCTTTTTTTTTTGTCTGGAAGACTTAATCAATAGAGACTTTCCCCATTTGACCAATAACAGAAAGAAATAAAACAATTTTAGGCAAAAGTCATCTATCATTTGGATATGCTAAATCCAATCCAATCAATTAAATATAACTAGCAATAATTTCACTAATTCATAAGAAAATTGCACCTTTTTGTTCTAAATTTGATTTTCCCAATTTTACTAACAAATAAATATATTAAATATTCTCATTTATTCCAACTATAAAGAGAAATAACTAACCATAATAAAATTTTCAAGCAATATGTTTTATCAAATTTATTCTTCTAAATTTATATATAAATATTAATATTTTCATATTTTCATATCCGTAATATATATTTATATATATATATGTAATCCCAAAATATATTTCGAATTAATATATATATTAAACACTTTTAAATAAAATTGAATTTAAAGAATAAATAAATCGCAATAAAGATTTCCATTTTAAAAATAACATATTGAAATTTCGTTTTTATTTTGTTTAATCCCCATTTGGGGATTCGCAGCCCGTCCCGGCCACGGCCTCCCTGTGGGAGGATGCAGCCCCGTCCAGGGCTGCACCCAGCAGCCAGAATGGCTGCTGTGCGCAGCCTTGGAGGCTGCGCGTCCTCCAACAGAGGTAGGGGAGGGTTTCGGCCCTTCCCCTTCTCTGTGCATTTTTTTTAAAAAAAATAAAATAAAATCCGTAGTATAATTTTCGCCGAACGGCGATTCATAATAATAATTGATTTTTTTTTTTAAAAGAAAATGTTCGGCGGTTTTGAAAATCGCACACAGTAATTTTATCATACAATTTCAAAATAAATTCGTATCCATACAGACGGAATTATGAATGAATTTTTATTTTATTTTATAGATTTACAATAGAATTTAACATAATCCTAAATAGCAACCCAGTAAATAAATAAATATATTTACAGAAACTAATTAAATTAAAAAGAAACTGTAAAACTTCCTTGGGGTTTTAATAATGAAAACTGGAAATATATTTTTTAATTTTCCCAGGTTTTGACAGAAAACAACACAAAATTAATCTTACATTCCAAATCTACTATACCCAGAAATTTTTAATTTCTCATTCAGATAATTCTTTTCAGCATGATTTTCCAAAGATTTCTTTTCCCAAAATAACCAAGAACAATTTTTTTTAATAAACTTTTTCTTAAGATTTTACTTCATTATTTTCCATAATCTTGAAATTCTTGGAAACTCAAATAACTAACAAAGATTTTTTTTTAAAAAACAAAAGAAATCAAATAACCAAGAAAAATACCTAATATCCAGTGCCTGAAGATCAGTCTGTAGAAGTGTAACCCCTGCCTGTAGAAAGTAAATCCCTATAGCTTCTCCAAGAAAATCCCGAGATCCACAAAATATCCAACCACCAAGAAGATCTTCCTCCAAAGAAAATCACAACCCCAACAGAGAGAAAAATACCAATTCTTAAGAAATTTTGGGTTCTTACACACAGAGAAATCATTTTGCCAGTGCCCAGAAAAATTTTCCCCGAGGCAATACAATAACCCCGTGCAATTTTTCCGAGATCCTCAATAACCTCCGTAAGAAAATCTCCATAATCTTTTTGCAATTATGGCACTCATAGACATGTCGAGAGGTTGTGGAGAAAATATCTTCTCCACCTCTCGGCAGTTTTTACCATTCAAAATATTTGCATGTAATTTAATTAATCTATTAAATTTAAAATTTGAAATCAATTTTCTTTCAAAACACATGCAACTTAATTAATTTCATTTTTTTCTAATTTAAATATCAAAAAATCAATTTTCCAAACACAATTTAATTTACATGCATAATATATACTTTAATTTATTTTCTAATCTATTTAAACACAATATAATTTATGCACTTAATAATTTAATCTAATTAATTAACTTATTTAATTAAATAGCTAAATCCTTTTAAAGATCAACTATTTAACTAATTAAACTAACTAATGTATTAAATAATTAAGTAAATAAATTTCAATTATATTTAAATATTAATTAATAACAATAAATAAAACACAATGATTAACATTAAAACATAAGCAAATTTACCTTTTCAAAACAATTTAACCAACAGAACACATTACAAAACAACCTATGACTCAACTAAAAACTGACAACGTACTAATACTAAGGTTAGAGATTGGACTAGGATTAACCTAACTACTATCTCCCAATCAACAATTCCGTTGAGTCTTGACACGCTCAGACCTGATTACACAGGTGGAGTCGATGTCATGTACCTGCAAATCCTGCAACCAAGCAAACAATGTGCATACATGTATATATATATAAAGCATGTCCCGGACACTGCAGATGCTTGGAAAAAATCCTGAGATATCATGGCGGGGCACTTTCATAGCGAGTGATCTCGTCTGTTCTCCCCACCTGATACACTCACCAGAAACAGTAGTAAAATGCTTAAAGCATGTGCCTTGTCTCGTAAATCCGTCGCTGATAACCGTATTTGTCACAAAACAATAGCCAGGCATCACCGCAGGTAACATCATGTGCAGCCGTCATCTGGCAGCTCCAAAGGTAGGCGATCCAAGTATCCAACAAAACAACAAAGTCTAACAGTATGAGAAAGTATCAACAAAAAACATAGCATAAACGGAGGGGTACTACATAATATATATTTATGAGGTAGCATGAAAGGGAAAATTTTCCTCCATTACTTTAAGAACCTCAATTTGCACATTAAGCACCATGCAAGAATAAATGTTTTGATATTTGTGATCGTATTTATGATACAAGAGATCAATATATTCCACATGTTTACAAAGGAAGAAAATAAGGAGTTATCCATGATAAAATCATTTTATCTTCTAAGTATTATTTACAACTATATGGGTACCAATTTAAATGTTACACAAGAATATAATACATAAATGAAGCCATTTCATAGAAATAATAGCAATGTATCAAGAAGGAAAAATAAGTAATGATGTCTCTTTTGAATATTTTCATTAATGGTACCACTACATATGATGATGAGAAATCTAATTGAGGATATAGAAATGAGAAATGAATGGGATGGGGATGATTTATTGGGGAAATATTCTTCACACTTTTTTGGTTGAGACATTGAGATTTTTTTCATTTATATATATTATTTGTCTATATTAAATTTTCCTTTTATATTGTTTTATCTTTCATGTAATTAGTTGGCATGTGGATGAAACAAGGACACCTTTAGCAACACATGTTGACAAAAGTAACTTTCTATTGCAAGTATGAAGGTGTTGTCATTGATGTCAACTGGTTGTTGTTGTCATTGATGTCATGTAAGATGATTTTTGGTTTTATATGTCGAGGATATTGATAAAATTGTAATAAAGAAGGTTTGTAGGTATTCAGTGGATGCTTCGGGATATGCTTCGGGATGTTCTTTTATGCCTGTGTGGTTGATACATATTGTTCATGGTTGTTGGTAGTTGTTGTATCCAAAATTTGGGCTTCTAGATCGTTGTACAATGTGAGATATTTTCACCAGTATGTGTACTATGCTTTTTAGTATGTTTGGCTATGGTTTGGGAGAAATGTAGTTGCTCTGGATTTCTCTAAATTTTGGTTTTAGGACTTGTAGTTCTAAGACTATGTTGATAAGATCGTATTCAATTGAAGTTTGTTATCTAGAGAGATTGGATCATGTTAAGGATTTGTGTGAGCTTAATTGTTTTATGTGTTTTACACTGGTGTTGGCTGACCTTGTGTTAAACACTACTTACAAAGTTCATGTAAACATTGTGAAGCATGTTGGGACTTATTTAGGTTCCTATTAAGTATTTTTTGGGTCTCCCTCATTCTAATTCCACCATAGAATGTTTTGGTACTGACCTAATTTGAATTTGTAAATGCAAATGTTGTGTGGCCGACCTTGGATGAGTTTCAAGGTTGAAGACAGTATAAATATAAGTTGAGATGTTGATGAAAGATAAGATAGATGTAAGATAGATGAAAAGACAGATGTGAAATAGTGTGTGTGATGCGAGTTTGAGAAGCTTAGTACAAAATTCAAGTGGCGAGTTCCTGGAGATAGTGAACTGAAGGTGTACTCTATCATTCAAGCATGTTTGCAAACGTGTGAGCAAATTGTGGTGGAAATATATGTTGTATTGAGATAGTTTTCTCTCTGTGACGATCCTATTCTATCTTCTTTGTAATTTTGTGGTAGTGAGACCTTTGGGCAGTGAACCCTCACTGGACAATAAAGCCATGTTTTGGAAAAGTAAGTCATGTCTTGGCAGTGAGCCTTTGTATTCGGTTTTGGAATTCTTTATATTGTGAGCTAATCCTCACTGTGTTTTTTTCCTCATTAGGTTTTCCACATAAATCTAGTGTTATTGTGTGTATGGTTTTACTTCTTTCAGTTCTTTCTTCAACACTTAATGATTAATCACATTAGCAAAGTAAAGAATTTATGAATGGTTATTGATCTAACTTATGGTGAAATTTTTAAAGGTTAAACTTTCTACAACTGATTTGCCCCCTCCCTCTCAATTGTCTTGTTCAATAATTGGTATGAGAGCTTGGTTCTTTGGAAGAGCTTAATTGCTTAAGGAAGGTTCATGATGGTGAACAAGATAGTTATTGAGTACCCTAAGTTTGATAACATCGACTACACTTTTTGGAAGACAAAGATGGAAGGATATTTGAAATACTATGGATATGATGAATTGAGAAGGCTTATAAGACTCCATATACTGCTTCTGCTAATGGTCCAAGTATTGTGAGTGAGATCCAGGCGCATGAAGCAAACAATAAGGAAAAATTTATTCTGAAGAATAGTCTTTCACATTCTGAATTAATTAAAGTTATCAATCTAAAGACTACTAAAGAGGTTTGGGATGCATTAGAACAGATCCATGAAGAAGATGAAAAGGTTAAAGAAGCAAAGTTGCAGAATTTGGAGGTGCAATTCGAGATCCTACGAATGACTAAAGATGAGAACATTAAATCCTATGTACAAAGAGTGGATGAGATGGTAGGTGGAATGTGAGGACTTGGTGCACAAGTGGATGAATCTAGATAGTAAAATTCTCATAACTCTCCTTGATGCATATAGTGAAAAGGTATCTACTATTGAGAAATTTATAGATTATAAGACCTATACTAAAGATCATTTGTTGGGTACTCTAACCTCATTTGAAATGAGAAATCCTAGCTTGATAAGTGGATCAAAGACAAAAACTGCTTTTAGGACTACAAAAGTTGAGGATTTGAATGAAGAAAACTTTGATGAAGTGGGAGCTAACTTTGTAAGAAGAATGAAAAAGGGCTCTAGTAAGTATCAAGGTAAGTTACCTTTCAAATGTTTTAATTGTGGGGGAATAGGTCATTATGATTCAATATGTACTAAAATCTGAGCTAAGAGGAATACACATAGAGAAGGCAAAGAAAACAAAGGAAAGATGATCAAGAGAGCATATTATATAAATGAACATGCAAGCATTTCTGATGATGAGTTTGATTATGGAGATTTTGATGATAATGAATGCTTGTTCTTGGCTATAAAAGATGAATGTACTTATACTAATACTGAAAGATATGTGAAGGAAAGCGCTCCAGAGAAAGTTGAAGGTATTATGGTCTCTACTCTTCATGCTAAACATGAAAAGAACTATTGGGTTGTTGATAGTGGTTTTTCACATCACATGATCGGTGAAAAAAGTGAGTTTCTTAAACTTTAAAAATATGATGGAGGCTTAGTTAAGTTTGGAGATGATACTGGTGATAAGATTTGTGGGATAGGTTCAGTCATTTTTGATGCAAAGCATAATACTGATGATGTCTACTATGTTAAGGGTTTAAGGAATAACCTTTTGAGTGTTGGACATATGTGTAGTAAAGGATATAATCTTGTGTTCAAGGATGATAAATGTGAATTAAGGAAAGGATCTAGAACCGTGATTGTTGATGGAAAGAATTCTAAAGGAAAAATTTATCAACTTAAGGGTACAGATGGACATTGCTTTATGTGTTAGATTAATGACAGTTGGTTATGGATGTGTCACATGAACTTTGACAATATGGTGAGAATCAGTGTAGTACAAGTCATGGGATATTTACCAAGAATCACAAAGCATGCTAATGTTATTTGCAAGGACTGTCAGTTTGGAAAGCAAGCTAGAAAAATCTTTAGGTCAAAGGAACAACCTACTATCGAACTAGTGGATTTGATTCACATAGATCTTTGTGGTCCTACAAGGTTGAGAAGTCTACAAGGTGATAGGTATTTTATGCTTTTGAATAATGATTACTCTAGAATGATATGGGTTACTATTCTTAGAGAGAAATCTAATGCATTAGACAAATTCAAACAATTCAAAGCTATGGTTGAAAATGAAAAGGATCATGAAAATCAAATGCTTAAGGTCTGAAAGAGGTGGTGAATTCACCTCGAATGAGTTTAACATGTTTTGTGAAGCACATGGAATAAAAAGGTAATTGTCTGCTCCTAGAACTCCTCAGCAAAATAGAGGTGTTGAAAGAAAGAAAAAAACAATTCAAGAAGCTTCTAGAATGATAATCATTGAGGTAGGCCTACTGGAAGTCTACTGGAGAGAAGAAATTCACATTGTTGTTTATGTGTTTAACTAAGTTCAAGAAAAAGCTAACAACACTAAGACTCCCTATGAGTTGTGGTATGGAAAGATTCCTACTGTAAAGTACTTCAAAGTATTTGGAAACAGATGTTATATCAAAAGAGATGAAGAAAATTTAAGAAAGTTTTATGCAAGATGTGATGAGGGTATCTTCCTTGGATACTCCCTTAGAAGCAAAGCTTATAGATGCTACAATAAAAGGCTAAGAAATATTGTAGAAAGCACAAATGTCAAGGTTGATGAAGCATTGAATAATTCAATTAAAGTTGATGGATATGTATTAGATGAACCTGATTGTACAAAAGTAGAAGTTGTTGAAGAACAAGAAAAGCATAATGAAGAAGAAGAAGCTCTGGTGGTGTCCCCAAAGACACCTAAATATATGCAAAAGAATCATTCTAAAGGTCAAATCATTGGAGACAAGAGAAAATGAGTATTGAAAAGAAGCAGAGTTGTTGTTGATGTTGAAATAAATATGTGTTTACTTTCTATAGTTGAACCTACGACAATAAGTGAAGCATGTAAAGATGAACATTAGATGAGAGCAATGGAAGAAGAACTTATGTAGATTGAGAAAAATCAGACTTGGGAATTGGTTCCTAGATTGACAGATAAAAACATAATTGGATCAAAATGGGTATTTAGAAACAAATTGAATGAGAATGGAGAAGTGGTCAAAAATAAAGCAAGGATTGTGTGTAAGGGTTACTCACAAGTAGAAGGTATAGATTTCCAGGAGACTTTTGCTCTGGTGGCTAGGATGGAAGCTATCAGAATGTTTTTGGCATTCATTGCTCATAAGTATTTTAAAGTTTATTAGATGGATGCAAAGTCTACATTTCCGAATGATGAGTTGGAAGAAGAAGTCTACATGGAACAACTGAAAGGATTTTAGTTGTCAAATCAACCGAACATGGTCTGCAGATTAAATAAGGTTGTATATGGATTGAAGCAAGCTCCTAGAGCTTGGTATGCAAGGTTGGATAGATATTTGATTCAACAAGGATTTAGTAAAGGTGCTGTAGATAGCAATTTGTATTTCAAAATTGAAAATGACAAAATATTGATAGTAGTTGTATATGTTGATGATATTATATTTTGAACCTCCATCATAAAATATTCAATTAGGTCATATTTTACTTTTCCACTTTGGCCTCTTTGATTAAGCCATGTTTATTTTGACTCTTATATTCATATCATATCCATGCTACACATGGGGATAAATACCAACACTATTTTGCTATCAATGAAAATCCCTATTATGTTTTTTTTTGCACTTCGCATGGTAGTGCATCATGCAAAATCAACATTATTGCACATGCAATGCATCAGAGAGTATGCTACATTACATAGAGGGAGAGGGGTGATCCCACAAAATTGGTTTACAATTCCGTTGAGGAAGGAAAATTGCAAAAATGCTACCATGAAGAAAATTTCAAGTTTTTGGGGGTTTGCATGAAGGGGGTGTTCGCTCTAACCAAAAAGGGGTTCGCTCTAACCTCCCTTCAAGCGAACCCCTTTTTTGTGATGTGACCATTTTTTGCATGTTTTTTAAAATGAAATCAAAGGGGAAGTAAAGAAAAAGGGGGGTTTTCTCAAACCCCCCTTCGAGTGAACCCCCTTCTCTCGAAAGGGTCAAGGGGGATTCGCTCAAAGAGGGGTTCGAGCGAACCCCCCTTTTTTTCCCTTCTCCCCCTTTTCTACCAAATTTCTACAAAAATTTTCCTTTCAAAGCTTGGGTTGAGGATGAAAATGGAGGAAACTTCAAAGACCCGACTGGATGACGATAGTCCTCAAAACAAGCTATCCATCGAATATAATTTTAATATATTTTAGTTTTATTATGTATTTTTTTAGTTTAATTAAACATAGGTTTTTCACCGAAAATCAAGCTCTATATTCTGCACATGTGGAAAAATAGTAGATTATCAACAAAAAAAATTGAAAAATATGTTTGGGCTAGGTATTGATGTTCTTGATCTAGTAAAAAAAAGGAATTTCGATACATACAAAAAAAGTTATGGTTTTACGGTCGCCTATGTCTAAATTGTAATTGGTTTGACTTCAAAACTTGATTAAGAAAAAATATTCAATAAAACACTATGAAACCAAATGAACATGCTAGATATCATAGTTACAAAGCTAAATTCAAAAAAAAAAGAATTTTATCCTTCATAGAAAAAAAGTTATGTTGTTTATGGTGAGCATCATTCTTTAAAAATGGTGTTTATTGATAAAACTATTTTTCAAAGGAGATGGAAAAATAAATGCAATATGATTCAAATATATATATATATATTTAGAATCTACAGACAAAATGTCACAAATCACTAGTTTGCATGATCTTCAAATTCCTCATGGTTTAGCAGCTATAGGTGCCCGAAAGTGAAGATTTAGTTAAAAAATTAAGTTCAATGTCTAGTTTGGCCAAAAATTGTAAACCAGTATTGTGGGATCACCCAGATAATATGAAGTGATTAAGTGACATAAAAGCCATATTATTTTACCTGATAAATGTGATGACAACTTAATTAGTGTGTTGCATAATTTCTCATATGCCTTAAGGGAGAACCCTCAATAATATGCATCCTCCCCATTAAGTTTTCTCTATATGAAGTGGGATGATAATGTTTCCCAAGTATACCCTAGGTAATTATAATTGATTTAGTTTTTGCATACACATGTAAGACTATCATAATAGGTTTCTTGGGATATGTGTCTTCCTTCAACCTAGCATTCGCAAACATCAACATTATTTATTACACCTCATATGTAGTTCTTAGTAAATCCAGTATAAAGCAATCTTTACAAATTTAATATGAAGTCTTAGAGAGACGAAACTTTAAAATAATCATGCAACATTCAATTGGTAAATTTATTACTAATTATTGGTTCATTTTTGTACAAGTCTATTTAATATTGATTTTTCTTATTATGCTTATTTTCCTTTATCACTTCCTATTTTCTATCATTTTTTGGTTAAAGGAACAGTATGGAAATCAACAAGAAAATTCACATCTTGGAGAAGAAATGGGAGCCTCAATGCCTTGGTCCTTATGACAAGGTCTAGTTGGCATATGTATTTGTTTTTTATAATGTTAGGGTGGAAACTATAGTTTGAGAGATATTTGGGTCATATATCTTGGAGGATCCTCAATGTGCCTTAATTTATTCATATGTGGGTTTTTCCTTCTCTCTAATGTGATGCCCATATTCTCATATACTCTCCACTACTTCTTCAACTAGGTCATAACTATGTGCAAGATTACCTCCTTGAAGATTGGTGCCTCCAAATTGTAGTTTCCAAATATGTTTTTTTTTAAGGGTTACAAAGATTAGAGGTCTTTTCTCTATGTAACAAAGTTAAAGAATTTTCTTAAAATTTCTTGTATTTTTAATGTTATAAGCAGTGGTATGTAGAATTATTGTGGGTTGGATTTTACTATTACAATGATATCCCACTATTTTGAACTTGATCCAAATATGATGGCTAAGGAAAGAATAAGTTTCAAGGCCCTCTAGATTTACTTAAACACTCTCTTATAGCTAACATTTATGTGTCTTCTCCTTCTACTACTACTTCCTAGCTAATAGATGTTGAAGACCCTAGTTCCTTTAAGAACAACTATATCACCCATTAGCATAATGTATCTCCCTTTTTTTGTTTGGTGGTTCACTTATTGTTCTATTTCTAACTATTTACAAGGTTGTATCTATTTATTGTTTTTTTTGTGAGCTCTTTTGTTTAGTTATTATTGTGCTCTTTTATTTATGGTTATGGTCACTAGCATTCTTTTGTACTTAATCTTGTATATCAATATAATTATGGGCGGTTCATCATTTTTTAAATGCACATATATAAAATTTAAACTAATAATAACAACATAAAGTTAATTTATTTATTTTTAGATAAACTACCCAAGGCCTAAACCAAGCATTATATTAATAAAAGGAAAAATACAATAATATGTTCAATATAGAGCCCATACAAACGAAAGGCCTATCAACCCAGAGACCAAGCATAAGCTGCAACCAAAATAGAAGACCAACCAAACAATACAAAGCAAGAAAAATTAATAAAATATCTCAATACATAGCCCTACCCAAAATAGCAAGAGATACCAAAACACGAGGACACAAATTACATATTTTTACAAATTCCTTCTTCTTCAGCCAAAGTTGTTGTAGCAAGAACCAATGTGAGTGAGCAAAACCAACATAGATTTACAAACCTACATAGTTTTTCCACACAAAATGGGGCCTAATTCTTTTTTGCGTGCATTAATTGCATTTTCCACTATGGATTCATCACATTCTTCTAGAGCTGGTTTTAGAGCAATTTATAAGCAAGAAGCCAAAATTCTTATTTATATATTTATGTCTAAACAAAACCCCCCACTAGTGCTTTACCATTATGAAGGTCATATTCCCAAATAGCATTATTCAAGGAATGACCTAAAAAGAACTTGTCTTGCACATAATCCATTGCAAATTGAGAAACTAAACCATAATACTAAACGAGATCCATGGCATTAGATAGAAAAATTGGTACTACTTGGGATGAATACAACAACCACAAAGTTGTATGCAAAACTTGATCCCCTACTACCACCCAAATCACCAATTCCACACACGAGCAATCGATCTTAAAAAATTTCTTCAACATCTCAGAGGAGAAACTCCAAGACTCTAGGTATTCCCATTTAGGAATGGGAATATAGAATCTCTTATTAAGTGGATCAATTTCCATGGTTGCTAGATTAGAGCAAAAACAACCAACTCACAATTTTTTTTAAAATAATAAAGGCCAATAGGGAGGTTATCAAATAAAAAGGAGTTCACATGCTCTCAAAATAATGCCATAATAGAGATATAACACTTTGCCACCTTTTCTTTTAACCATTGCACATGCATCAAAGACAATGAACAAAATCATAGGAGTTAATGTCTCCAAGGAAGTATACGTTGCTTGCATACCTTGAAAATCCAACAACTCAAAAAAATTCCCGTGAATGGATGTACTCATAGATGGATTAAAATATGAGAAGCAAACTACAAATCGATCTGTCCTATTACACTTCAAGACCTCCCATTACAACCAAACAATTTGTTAGGAGGACCCCATATTTTAGGACCTACGCTCATTAGAGGCAATAAGCACAATATAATTTCCAATAGTAACACTTCCAAAATAAATTCTAAAATGTAATTTAGACTCTAATTAGGTGTCTTCTTATTCCTACAAGTATTTATCATATTCATAGAATCTTGCTCAAGTCAAATTTTCTATATATTGTAATTTTTTGTTAGAGTTAAACATGCTAGAAGGGCTTAGGCTTCCGATCTATTGTTAGAACAATTTGGAAGCTTTGGGGTTAGAGAGGATAAGACCATACCTTGAGATTCCCTCAATACACATCATGCACTTGATTTTCCTGGATTCCCTTAAGAAGTATCATCAAAATTTAGTTTCACCATTTATTTTTGTGGGGGACACCACCTTATTGATTTCCTATTTATAATTTTACAGATTAAAGAAAAAAATGAGTCTATATTTGTTAAAGAGAGAACATTATATTCAGATAACATTTGAGATTCCCAAGATGTAAATGGTTTACTCTAATTATATGACTACAACTTTAACACTCAAGCCATGGAAGATTTTGAAATTGAAGACTCCAATTTTTGGCAAAACTATCAAAATTGAGTTATTCTCCTTTCTAAAAATCCATTTATTTCCTACCAAATATTCCATAGTAATAAATAAGGAGAGACAAGCCATAATGAGGAAAAAATTGAAGAATAATGAAGTAGGGACAACCATTAAAAAAATACAATAAGGAATTTCCAAGAGGTGCTTTCTAATTGAGTCTATTTTGAGGCCATTTCCAACAAAACTAAGAAAAATCACACAAAAAAGTAGAGGAACCACAAATTACTCATATTTTCCACAAAAGACACAATTAAAAGAGTATACAACTCCCAACTTAACCATCCTCTCACTTGTCAGAATTTTGTTGTTTAATGCTAATTAGGAGAACACTTCTGTCTTGTGGAGAATATAATTATTCTGACAAATTTGTATGGCCATTTCACCTTTTCAGAATTATCTTAAAACATCAAATATTTATATCTCAATTTTACACTAGATTAACACCTAATTTTTAAGGAGCCCAAATTGGTTTTTCTTTACTTGAAAGCATTATGGTTAAGTGTTACACAATAAAGAAGCTAATATTTGCTTTTGGTTTTCAAAAATATCATAAGACGTAAGATCTCTCCATTTTGTATTGGAGTTAAGAGATTATGAGGAGACTTCCACATAATCCTTTACTTTTCTCCCCCAAACTTGTTTTAGAAACAATTTCACTTCCTAAAGATCCTCCACTTTTTCTAAAGGGAGGTAACCATTCTAGGAATTCTCTGAGAACAACGCCCTTTCATTGTTATTAACTATCCAAGTTAGATAAGGAGAAATTACCTCTCTGCAATTCAACAAAAAATTCCACATTTTAGAACCACCTTGTGGATTTTGAATTGTGAAAATTCTTTTTGGTTCAGAAGAATCCAAGTATTTGGCTTGCATGATTCTACACCATTTAGCATTAAGCTTAGCAAAAATTCTCCAAGAAAGTTTTGCATCTAGAGCAAGTTATCTTGCTTCAAGGTTTTGAACATCAACACCACCAACAAATATGTATCTCTACGTAAGTTCTCTCACGACACTAGCAGAATCTTGCCCTTTTCCCTACTATCCCTATTCCCTTTCCAAATAAACTTTGTTATTGATTTTTTATTATCGTACTGAATCATTTTTGAAAGTTTAAGAATAAACATAATTTATATTTTAGAATTATGGCTAGCACAGACATAATATAATTTGGAATTATGGCTAGTACAAACATAATATAATTTGGAATTATGACTAGCAGAGACTTTATCATAACCATTCTACCTACAAGAGCTAACCATTTACCTTCCATGTTGCACCACAGTTCTAAACAAAATAATTTTTTTCCTAGAAAGAAGATTTATGACCATTTGCAAAGAAAGGAATTCCTAGATTTTGGCAAGGAAGACTCACATGTTTGAATTCCAAAATTGATAGTATCCTAGCTATGATTTTGGAGAAGTAATTTGAAAGATTTTTTTTATTTTGAAGAATTTATCACCTAACCTAAAACTTTAGAATATTCATGCAAAATATGCTTAATGATCTTAGTTTCTAGAACAATTGGCCAACCAAAAAGCAAAGAATAAGAACAACTAATCCATTTAGAATCAAAATTTTATAAAACAAGCTAAAATTCATAATTTAATTTTCATTAAAATCATGAGAATAATCAATGTCATTGCAATTATTATATTAATAAAATATTAACAAGAATTAATCATTAATGATCAATTTATTTGACAACATTTTACACTAATAAAAATTTAAAAGAAATGTTAAATTGGTTTGATTTGTTTAAATTACTTTTTTTCAAATATTAAATCCGTAATTAAATTTCTACTAAATCATATGTTAATATTAAAACTATAATCAATTGAATTACTTAGATAATAATAAATAAAATATTCTAAAATTTTATAACGATTAAATGTAATACTTATAGACACTTAAATTTCACTACATCCTAACATCACCTTTTAACACCATGTCATCACCACATTACTAATTAATTAGATGATTTTTTGTAGTCATTCAAAATAAATTAATTAATCAATATTTATTAATTAACTAAATGACTTTTAATATTTAGTTAATTATTTCATATAATCTATTTTAAATAAAAGTCAACTTAATCTTAGATTTCGACACTTTACTTTTAAATCTGAACCATTTATATAAAGATATCCTTAAAAGTACCCTAACAACAAACACTTGATAAAGTCATCTTAGTCGATTCTAAATATTCATTTATCTATTAGCTTGCTCTAAAAGTTAGCTTTCTCTAGAAACCAATGCATCTCAACCATCATTTCAATACATCTTCAAATATAGACCATTCACATCCTCGATTAAAAATCCTATGAATCTAAATCAATCATTTATCAAATGAGATATCATCATCTTAAACTTGATAGGTACATGTAAATGTTTTGCATAAATCCTTGAGCAATCCACATCAATTACATTTTGAATAGTCGACTTCAACAAAGAGAGTTTATATTAATAATTGTATTAAGTATTTACCCATAAAACCCTCACTTTTTAGATATCAATTTTTTTTGTTTTTTTTGTTATTTCGTAGTTATTGCAATCAGTTCTTCAACTCATTTTGTTAATTAGTTATTAATAAGCTGGTTTTGAACCAATTAAAAAGTAGAACTTTATGCTCTTCAAATATAATTTAATTTTTTTAAGTGAACATGTTAAATACTTAACTTTAAAAATTGTAAAAATTATTTTCTTGAACATAATTGGCTAAGAAGTTTGAGGTGTTATGGACAAATTTGTAGCGAAAGCAAGGTAAACTATTTTTTTAACAATTTTTTTAAATGGTTTTTCATTTTTTGCTTTATAAAGTCACTACTTTTTTTTATATTTTTTTAGAATGATTTTTTTAATGTGTGTAATTGTTACTTTTTTTATTAAAGAAGATCTCACAAAAATCAATTAGCTATTTACAGAGATTTGAATTCACACTATTAAAATAATAAAATAGAATTTAAATATAAGCACATCCATATTAAAATAAAAATTTAAATTAAATCTTAAACTATTTGATATTCTCACTTTTTTTTCCAAATTTTATTAACTTCAAAACATACATAAATACAAATAAAAATTAAAATAAAATAACTAAAATTGTTATAATTATTAATTAAATTCTAATTCTAATCCTATTATTATTAATTATTATAATCTTAAAACCACTATAACTAAGATTAGGATTAGAATTAAGAATAAGGTAAAAATTATAGTTAGAACTATTCAAAAATTAAAATAAATTAAAAATAAAACATTACTAATAAAAATCACTAAAGTATGATTAATGGATATAATGTTTCAAAATCGTATTCATCTAATATCTTTATTTCAAATCTTATTCCCAATATTAATTGTGATCCCACAATAGTGGTTTACAATTTTGGCCAACCGACACTAAATTATTATTTTAACTAAATCTTCACATTCGGCACCTATAGCGGCTAAACCGTGAGGAATTTGAAGATGATGTAAACTAGAGTCTCGTCACATTTTCTTTGTAGATTCTAAAAATATTTTTTTCAATTTTTTGGAATCATATTGCATTCCTTTTTCCATCTCCCATGAAAACTGGTTTTTTCCATAAAACAACATTTTCAAAAAGTGACGCACACCGTATAATGCATAACTTTTTTTCATGAAGGATAAAATTATAATTCTTTCAAATTTAGATTTGTAACTCCGATATCTAGTGCTTCCACCTAGTTAGATAGTTGTTTATTGAATATTTTTTCTTTAATCAAGTTTTGTCAAACCAATTACAATTCAGACATAGCGACCGTATAACGATAACTTTTTGTATATATCGAAATTCAATTTTATTTTTTGTTGGATCAAGGACTTCAATATCTAGTGCACTCATATTTTTCAATTTTTTTGATAATATACTATTTTTCCACATGTGCAGAATAGAGACCTTCATTTTCGGTGAAGAACCAATGTTTAATAAAACTAAAAAAACAAATACATAATAAAATCAAAAGATATTAATATTATATTCGTTGGATAGCTCATTAGACCTACCTGATTCCAAATGGGTTTCTGAAAGACTCCTCCATTTTCATCCTCAACCCAAGCTCTGAAGCGTAAAAAAATTGACTTTTTCTGTGTCTTGGCAGGGGGATGAGGGGCAAGGGGGGTTCGAACGAACCCCTAGGAGTTCGGCCGAACCCAAAGGGGTTCGCTTGAACCATGGTTCGGCCGAACCCTAGTTCGAGCGAACCACTTCAAGGGGGTTCGGCCAAACCCCTTTGCTATGCATTTGGGTTTTTTTTTTGCGGCAAAAATTCAAAGGGGTTCGCTTGAACCCTAGTTCGGGCGAACCCCTAATGGGTTCGCTCGAACCAGTAGGTTCGTACGAACCCCCAAAATAACTTTTTTTGCTTTGGGGTCATTTTTTGTGAGTTTTCCTTCCTCACTTGAATTGTAAACCACTTATGTGGCTTCACCCATTCATATATTTTTTTTGTAATGTCACTCTACAACTCTTTATTGTTAGAGTTAGGGTTATGACCATAGTTATGGATAGTGTTACAACCATAATTAGGGTTAGAGATAGGTCTAGGATTAGGATAATGGTTTAGAATTTATAGTTAGGATCAAAATTAGGATTGGGATTAGGGTTGGGATTAGGGTGTGAGTTACATTTTTTTTTTGTATTAAAGATAGTTAAAAATCAACAAAAGGATCTGTTAAAGCTTAATCACTGCCCTTGTGCAGCTAGCAGTAAATCACTTACAATTTAAACTAACTCATTTTCAACACAAAAGTTATCACTGACTGTCATACAACTTTAATTACAAACTAGGCACCTTGATTGGAGTAATACAAAGCTTCACACGAAGACAAGCAATCATATTATCAACCCTGAATGAGATTCTAGTAATAGAACAGCTGGAAGACCATAAACTCGCTTCCAAAGCTTGGCTTACAACTGGACAATCTACTAGATTAAGTTGCCAGGATCTTAGCATAAAAGACTTCATCCTCTTTTATTGCCACTCCCAATGCTACTACAGCCGCACAGAACTGCTCGGGCAAAGGGCTGCATCATTGAGTTGTCCACTAATCATGCTTCCCCCAGCCCCCTCCTCCACACCAACATTATTGAACACCTTTTGAAACTTTCCTAAAGCTTGGAGAAAAATCCCAGATTCAATGTAATCATAACTCCAGTTATGCACTCTTTTTACTTCTGTTTTGTGAGCCACCTCATCAGTTAACAACTTCCTGAATTTAGCCATGTTAGCCTCCATCACCATTGTAACCTGCATAGCCACATTGAAAAAGATGAGACGTTTATTGGACTCAGTAAGCCCTCTAGCACTTCCTTGAAATTTTTCCTCATTCCTAGCCCTCCAAATGAACCAAAGGATCTCAGTAGTAAGACAATCCCAGAAAGCATTAGCTTCTTTATTAAGCTTTGTATCACAAAACATAATATCACAGTACCTAACATTACCATTGCTGTTCCAAATTAATAAATGATTACAGAAAATATTCCAGACCTCTTTTGCATAGAAACAGTTAAAGAAAATATGCATTATACTTTCAGGAAACCTGCAAATAGTGCAAATATCAACATCATTATGCATATGTTTATAAGGCAGCTTGTGCAGCAGTAGTTGCCATCTAAAACAGGCTTTTTTTGGCTCCTCTAAATTCTGCCAAATTGCTGTGAGAGTTTTCCTCCACCTGTTTTCTGAAAGTCTCACATCCCAACAAAGATTAACATGCTCAAAAATAGATTCTTGCTTGGTAAACTCTTTATTTAAATTCTTAGCCTTAATATCACATAAAAGCGAACCATCAAACCAAACAATATCATCATTAAAATCACAACTATCCTTCACCCTGTTAGAAACAGAAATATCTTTGCAAGCATCAACAAGAATGTTGTAAGTTCTATTGCTAGGGTTATCTAAGCTAAATTCCTCAACCAACTTGTTCATAGACTTTAATCTACCCTTATCAAGGATTTCATGGAAAGTCAGAATGCCCGATTGCCACCACTTTTTAGCTGAACATCCCTATAACAAGGCCAGGGGCTTATTACGGTGCTCAAGGTTCCACCATAAGGACGAATACTCATGAAACACAATCCCATTACGGAGGTCAACATTGCCATTTTTGAAGGAAAGCTTGTGCTTAACCATTTCCCAAGCCTTCCACAGGCTAGTAAAGACAGGAGAACCCGCAGGTGACATGGGATGTTTGTTAAGAAGGATGTCACAAAGAGGAAAATTCCTCCAAGACTTGGCTTTCTTGGGCATAGCCTTACTGATATTCCATCTAATCAGAACCTTCCAGGGTTTTGTACCTTCCATAGCGTGAGCAATCCATTTAATAGCAAGAGTGATGCCCTGAATTCTTAAATCCTTGAGTCCCAGACCACCTTCCATCTTCCCCATACAACACCAATCCCACTTCACTAAATGCTTCTTCTTATTCCCTTTACCATCGGACCATAAAAAATCCCTGATCCTCTTTTGAATTTTGTTGATTTGATAACTATTAAAGAACCAGACCGAAGCGAAATATATGCTATAAGAAGAGAGAATTTTTTGACAAATTTGGAGCCTACCAGCTAAGGACAGATATTGATTGTCCCAACTACCAAGCTTCTTATCAATTTTACCCCTTATCCACTCCCACATCTCCTTTAAATTAGGACTGATGGAAAACGGAATACCCAGATACCTTACCAGCTTATTGGGTCCTCCCCACTGGAAGTTATACTTCTGCAACCAATTGGGCGGATTTTCCTTCCACCCAAGAAAACTGGACTTAGGAAAAGAAATTCTAGCTCCAAAAGCCTGACAGAATAATTGAAGCTTTTCCATTAGCCTTTCAAGGTTTCTTTCCTCCATTTCAATAAAGATTGTAGTATCATCTGCAACTTGGATATTAATTAACTCAGATTTATCCGAGAGGCAAATCCCTCTTACTTGGGGAGATATAGTTTGATCTCTGAGCAAGTAGTGAAGAGCGTCAGAGGCAATAACAAAAAGAGAGGGAGCAAGGGGGCACCCTTGCCTTATGGATCAGCCAAGGGAGATTTCCGTAGACAACTCTTCGTTCACATCAACCTGAGCCATTGCGTCCCTCAACAAAATATTCACAACTTTGCATAAATAGTCAGGGAACCCGAAAGCTTCCAACATAGTTCTCAGGAAAGCCCACTCAATTCTGTCATAGGCTTTTTCAAAGTCTAACAGCAACATTGCAGAGTTTTGATTAGAGTTCCTTGACCAGTTCATGGCCTCCCAGCTTGTAATCAAATTCTCTAAAATGTATCTCCCTTTGATGAACCCAGTCTGGGTACTATTAATGAAGCTTGGGAGGATATCCACCAACCTGAGAGCAAGAATTTTAGCGAGAATTTTATAAGACACATTCAACAGGGTTATGGGCCTCCAGTTTTTAACCAGGGTCTTGTCACCTCCTTTAGGAAGGAGCTTAATGATACCCTTATTGATACATCTTCCCAAAGAACCTCTATCCAAGGCCTCTTGATAGACTTGTAACAAATCCTCACTTATCCAGTCACTGAAGGTCTTGTAGAATTCAACGGGCAGCCCATCACAGCTTGGTGACTTATCATTTTGCATAGATTGAATAGCCTTTTGCACTTCTTCTTTGGTGATGGCAGCATTTAACTTGGCCGCTTGGGTAATATTGATTTTTTTGGGAATAATGCTCCTTATGCACTCTCTAGCCTTCACGTTACACTCCTGAAAATCTTCTGAGGTAAAGATCTTTTGATAAAAAGCATGGAAAATAGCAAGAATATCTTCCTGAGAACTCAAGATCCTACCATCCTCCCAGATTTGCCCGATCTGCTCTTTCTAGGATTTCTCTTTTATGTAATTGAAAAAGAATTTGGACCCCTTATCTCCATGGTGGATCCAGTTCAGCTTGGCTCGGACCTTGAGGCCTTTGGACTTATAGGTTTGAATCTTTCTAAGATCATTTTTAGTTCTTGCCAGATGTTCACTTAAATAAGGATTTGAGGGATCCTCTTGAATCCTTGCCTCTGCCATGAAAAGATCCTTTTGGAGCTCATGCTCTTCTTTTCTTTTGTCCATGGCTTTCTTTTTACCAATAGTTTGAAGAAGCTTCTGCCAGGCATCCACATTTTGGTTCCACCTATTAATGGCACTACCATCATTCAAGATCCACCTATTTATTTCCCTAATGGACCTTATGCCATCCCTGCAGTCCTCATCTTGAAGAAGCTGAGTATTCAAGATGAATTTCGGCTTCTTGGGGGTTTCCAGTCTACTATCTTGGGCCAAGGAAACCGCAGCTTTGATGGGATGATGGTCTGAGAGGGTGTAAGGATGAACACACATGCGCTGTCCAGAATTAATAGGAAGGAAATTGATGACATTTTTACTTGCATAAAACCTATCCAGTCGAGAGTAGATCCTATTATTCCCTTGCTAAGCATTGCACCAAGTAAACCAAATGCCTTTGAATTCTCTCTTTTTGTTCTCCAGAGGATCCAAAAGCCCAATCTTGTTTTTAAACCTTTGCCAGAAATGTCTTTCCGAACCCTTCCAGGCAGCATTAATTCCCCCCCACTTATCTTCCATTTGCTCCACCATATTGAAGTCCCCCCCAAGAACCCAGGGCCCTTTTGGCAAATGCGACTCCAACCATTGCCACAATTGAATTCTCTCTCTATGGTCATTAGGAGCATACACCGCTCCAATCCCCATTCTCGCACCCTCTTTTTCCAAGACAATCCAAACCACCCTGTTACAGGGTGAGATGCCATTACCCACCACGAACTGTTTCCATTTATTAGCAAGGAGAATTGTCACACCTCCTTTCCCTTTCTCATGCTAGGTGGAGAAATGATAAGAATCTTTCCATATGAATCTCATGTTAACCTCCAAGGTGAACCCTGTAGCTTTTGTCTCTTGTAAAAGGACAATATCTTTTTTAGGTTCTAGATTTAAGAACCTTCTCATAATATACTTTCTGTCGGGGGACTCAAGACCCCGAATGTTCCACGATATAATATTAAGATTCATGCTCATCTGTTATAGGGGTGTCCTCTTGGCAGTTTTTGAACTGCTCAAAACACTTAGGAAGCTTTTCCTCAACCTCTGTCTTCTTGGCCATAGGAGATTGAATAACAAGACTGGTCTTTTTTCTTTTATTTTTGATCCGCTGGCTGTTTGAGTTTCCAGAGGCTGAGGCATCATATTTTCTTGGTCTCCCAGGCCCCTTTTTAGGTTTAGAGCTTGTTACAGACCTCTCCATTTTGTTATCCTCCTCAACATCATCCCCGGAGTCACCTGTGGCCTCACCCGCTATGGGTGGTATGGGGTTAGACACAGAAAGCGTACCACCTGGTACAGGGTCGAGATTGTCATGAAGTCTATGATCAAGTTGGTTGGAATCTAGTTGGACAACCTTAGCAATAGTATCAGACAAGTCATTAGAAATTTCTCCATTCAGATGATCTTCAACCTTAAGGCTATTGCACAAAGCGTCACCCATTTCAGATTGCAGCTCTGATGCTAACCCCAAACCCGAGGATTTGGATGAGTCACTCACAGCAATAGACCAAGCTTGAAGATCACCTGAATGGTGTATTTCTAAATCACTTGTCCTCTCAGTTCTATTGATTTATTTCAGGTTAGTCTGCTCAGGTTTTTGCTTAGGCAGACCACTCTTATTCAGTAAATTTTCCTCAATTCTTACCCGAATTTTTCACATAACAAGTTGTTGCGCATTAAGTTTCTCAATTTTCTCCTTGCTCCAATTAATTGAAGAAGCGGGGTTTGCGATGGATTTGGGTCCAACAGCAAGTTCAATTTTCTCATTTTTATCTATTTCTCCCTCCTCGACAAGGACATCAAATGAATTTTTGGTCGGGAGTGAATTCTAAATAGGAAAGGGCTTCCCCAGGGTTTGAACACCCTGATTCACCGAATTCAGTGTGTTTATAACCACCACATGATCACAATCCTGTCAGGGATGAGGTAACTCCTCAACAGAATCGGGACTAGCCGGGTGGATTTTGACAGCATCCCCCATGGGCTTCACCATGTTGGTGCCATCATTCTAATTTTCCTTAGTCCCCTTAGCAGGTTTTCCTATCTCTCTATTCTCTTTTTTTTAATTAGAGGACAGTTCTTCCGAATATGGCCTTCCCGGCGACACAGGTAACAAGCATTTAAACTGCCTAGAATTTCAAGGGGGCAACTAACAATTCTACCTTCATCTTCTATGAGGAGCCCGGGAGGGAAGTCAATCCCAAGTATCAGGGAAACAAGAACCCTAGCATCGAGGTTTGGCAGAGAGGCCTTCGCCTCATCCATTCTGAGCACCTTACCAAACGGACCCAGAATGGACGGGACAAGCTTCCAAAATTCTGGGGGGACATTCTTCACAACAACCCACCGCAGGCAGGAGAGAGCAAGCACTTCCTCCGCAATGGCAACAGGGTTCCAAGCCAGCACTCGAAACATGCAGCCACCAACATTCCAGAAGGACCTAGCAAGGGCTTTGCCCTGCATCTCATGGTTTTTAAGGAAGATAACAAATAATCCCTTTTGCAACATTCTACAGTAATTTATTTGAATTCCGAATTTAGAAAGCCATATGCCAGAAAACCATGTATCCAAAAATTTCCTAGACGGGAGCTTATTACTATCCGTAGTAGCAAAGAAAATAGCAATCTCTTTAATTCTAGATTTCTCATTTCTGATGACCTCTTTCATTTCAGGGTTAGGCATGAGCAAAGCATAACCGGAAGTGCAGGAGGGCTTACCTTGATCTCCAGAATTGCAAACAGAACCCACCGCTGACTGTTGATCTGATACTGAAAATTGCGCGCCGGTTGGGAGCACCGTTTCCTTGCCCGCAACTGCTTCTTTGAAGCTTTTTCCATTTGCCGCGCCCTCACTGTTCACTGGGGGAACGGGGAAGGCCTTGTCTTCCTCCATACAAGCCCCCAGGGGGCAGGGTCACAAGAAACCCTAAGGGTCGAGTCGCCACGGCACGCGGACCAGGAAGATACAAAGCAACACCCAATAAAAAAAGCAACGGAAACAAAAGCAAAGAAAATGAAAACATTAAATCTCACAAGAAGAAATTAAACCAATCTACGGCCTCAGCCACGCAAGCAAACCTCCGTGGGGGAGAGCCCTGCCTCCCCCACACGTCACCACACCAGGTACCAGGCACACTGAACGAGGCACAACTTCGCTTCCCAAACTATCTTAGTCCTCATAATTCCATAAAGAGTTATTCTATTCTCTTACAGATTTTTCGTGAGTTACATTTATTTTTATTCACATTAGTAAAACTTACATTTATTTTTTTTCAAATCTAGAAAACAATAATTACAATACTATAAAGGCAAGTACTAGCCACTATGTGACACTTGTTTATTTTTTATAATAGAAATTATTTTTTCTCCTTTACTATAAATGTTTTAATGTATTTTTTAAAAAAATTACTAGAAATATATATTTTTGAGATACATAGAAATAAAATTAAAAACTAAAATTTGTTTTTATTATTAATATATATATATTCTCACATTTTCACAACCTTTAAAAAAAATCTATTTTCTATTTTTTTCAAATCTATATATGAAAACATGCATATAGAAGTAACAGATTTATATGAATATATATCAACAAATACAAAAAGATATAAATACTCATTATTATGATTGTATTTAAATGTATATATTTATATTTATATGTATATGTATTTCTAAAAATAAATAATATTTCCATTATTGCATTTAAATGTATATGCATGTATATATAAATAAACATTTTTTCATAAGAATAAATAATATTTCAATTATATTTATATATATATGCAGTTAAAATATGCTATATATATGTGGGTGGTTGGGTGGGTGACCCTCCACGTGGGCGGAGGGATTTTTTAGGGGTATGACTTGGATCCTACATGGTCTTATTGTTGAAGTCGTCATTGTCGATTTGAGTGGAGGGAGTGGAATTGACAAGGGGTGTTCGTCTTGGTGTAGTGGACATGCGACAAGTACATGCATCAATGTTAGTTGGCGAATTACTATCATTTCAAGGCTTGCCTTGCATTAAAGGTTGGTGGCAAAGGACGAATGATCATGCAAGGACAGATTGCCTTTCATTGAAATAATTCCTCGCTCGTGTGATGTGAGTTCAGCTTTGCTATCATGGGTAATATTTATGGGTGTTGTTGTCAGCGGGTTGGTAGAGTGTGGATTGCATTGTTTATGTGGTGTTATCGTTGGTGGAAATTTGGCTGATGGCGTTCAGCTTCTGGAGGCTTCCAAGATGGAAAAGTTTGGTCGCTCCAAGTTCATAATTTCTGTTTCTATGGATGGGTTGGATTCATTTAGTGCGGACACACCCATTTCTTTGTTGGCGATGGAGAGACAAGCTACTTTTAGAGAAATTACTGACCAATGGCTTAAGCATGTTCTACTTGACAAAGATCCTCTGGTTTTGGTAGCGATAAAAATGGTCTTAGGGAAAGGCCATTTAGAGAAGAAGGAGTATGTGAGGGATAATGCCTAAATCTCCTTGTGCTTCTTGGCCTCATTGCTGGATGTTGAGGTTCCCAAGGCAGAGGCTAAGGACTTGCTCGTGCACCTGTTTCGAGAGGATTTGGTGGGCAGTTTAGATGAGACGTTAAAGGCAGAAATTGTTGGCAAAGGGATCCCATGACCAACAGACTTGGAGCTACTCTGTAAAATGGATGAGGTGGTGAAATTTTTCCCTTTCCTTCTAGATTTGAAAGGGGATGATCTTATGAGGCATCAGATGATTTCGGTCATGGCGGTGGAATTTCTAAAAAGGAAGATAGGGTTAGTGGTGGAGGATGGTTTGGACTAGGTGGTTGATTTTGATACTTTTTTCTAAATTGAATTGGTTTCTATTAGGTTCAGTTTCTTTTTGTTTTGGTAAATTTTTCTCTTTGGCTGGAAGTTTAGTTTATGGGCTTACTAGTTATGGCTTAGTCTAAGCCATTTTTGGTCGATTTTAGAGTCCCTTTCGGGCTAGTTGGAGTGGGTTTTTGCTAGTTTTTTTGGCAACTGGTTGGGTGATGGTACTTCGTGCTCTAGCAGATGTTCTATATGGCTCTTTTTTAATTTTAATAAAACTATCAAACTCTTACATATAAAAAAAAATGCTATATAAATATTGTATATAGCGCATATTGTAACTGATTTATATGAATATATATCAACAAATACAAAAAGATATAAATACTCATAATTATGATTGTATTTAAATGTATATATTTATATTTATATGTATATGTATTTCTAAAAATAAATAATATTTATATTATTGCATTTAAATGTATATGCATGTATATATACATAAATATTTTTTCATAAGAATAAATAATATTTCAATGATTATATATATATGTGTGTGTGTGTGTATGTATGCATGTATGTATGTGTGCATATATGTATATGTATATGTATATGTACATGTATGTGTATGTGTATGTGTATATACATATATACATGCATATGCGTATATACATGCATATGTATATATACATATACATGTACATATATCTATATATACATACACATACATATATCTATATATATACATATACATACATATATTCATGTATATATGTATGTATATATGTATATCTATATGTGTATGTGTGTGTGAATATTACAACTATATATAAATAGCAATATGTATGGAAAGATAACAATATAACATTATATTTTTAAAAGATTTATATTTATCAATAAATTATATAATTGTCAACTTTATTTTTTTAATTTAGAGATAAATTTATTCTTAATATTAATCAAATTATTCCAACTATAATAAAGTTATATTTCTTATAAGAATGAATGTTCCTATAATAAATATACTATTTAATTATTAATAATTATCAACTTCACTTTTTAAATAAGATCTAGAGAGTCAATATGCACAAATAAGAAATTAATCTATATTTGCACAATGAGAGTTTACAATAGTCTATTAACATCAAGATAGGGTTTGAAGATGCACAAGGATGACTTCTTTCTAGTCTTTATCAAATATGTAAATTAAGTCTTTACAACCAAGCCAATAGAGGCTTGCTCACCTCCCAACCATAGATTTTACTCATAAGCCCACCCCTCAGCTAGGAGCTTCTCAAGAAAATTAGGTTTCACAATACACAATAAAGAAATTACAATCAAAGCTTGAAAAAAAGCTTATGAATATTGACAAGATTCATAAATATAGGAGAGGAGGGGACTCTCTCTAAATGGGGAAAAGAGAATATAAATATAACAATTCAATCAAGTATCAATATGAAACATTATCCACAATATTGTTCAATATCCTCCCATATCTAACACCATAAACCATCTTAACACAACATCTCCAACATATAATCTCATGAAAAATCGTTAGGAACTCATGCCAAAATTTATTTGCCAAGTTATCAAGAAATATTTTTTTATAAAAATATTTAACACATCTCCAATATATAATCTCATGAAAACTCATAAGGAACTCATACCAAATTATATTTTTCAATAAATACATATTTTATCCAATGAGGATCCACACCTCTCAACCCCACATGGATTTCTCATACCTAAATAGGAGAGCCTAACTCAAAACTCCCATCTCGAGAAAATACATAAACACAAAACCCAAACTCAACAAATGGAAACTACAACCAAGGTCAAACCAATATTGGAATGCAAAAAACAAACAACACATTCATCTTACATTATGTAGCCTATCTGTTGGACTTAGGGAACACTAAGAGGGGGGGGGGTGAATCAGTGTTCAGCAAATTTGACTTTCAATTCAGATCTTAAATCATTTTTAGCACATGAACAAAAATAAAGATGCAAGCACATAAACAAGATGATCAAGACACCAATATTTTTACATGGAAACCCTGTTAAGGGAAAAACCACGGTGGAGGTTAGTCCACAATATTATACCCTGTTAAAAGTATAAACAAAAAGGGAATGCACTTGCATTCAGGCACACTGCCTAGAGCTCATTGCTCAAAATAAGAAAGGCTTGCTGCCTTACAAAATGTTTGTGATTACAACAAAAATGAACTGAGAAGATAGCATCTACAAATGCCTAGATTCAGTTCTGATGAAGCTCATAAAATAGATTCTGGACCTTCTGTCCAATTCACACTTTTGTTTTGCTTTTCTCTACTTTGCTACAACAACCCTTCTGTTGCACAATCAAAAAATCACTCAACAGATCTTCTGATGTACGCTCATACAACTGCTCTAAACTTTTTCACACACACCTTCATACAACATCATGCTCTCTTACAAAAAGGAATTATTGTTCTCATATATACATCCGCTAGCAAAGATTGTAATCACTTAAGTCAGCTTCAATAAAACATGAAATATTCTCCAACAGTCGGCTCAAATTACCAATTAAAATTAATGCACACCCACACAAGTCAGCTAGACTATAATTGGGACCCAAATCAAAATTCCCAACAGAAAGAAATATTAAAACTACTCCTTATACATCTATGACATGCTATAAACATCAAGTCGGCCATAATGAGAGAATAAATAATAAATCATTCTACCGAATCTCTTAACTCATACACCGATTGCTACAATATCACAAAATTTATCAATAAGGTAACATAAAATCTTAGCAAGCTTTCCTAGGGGTCCACAACAAAAAATGGTGATCTGGTGAACCATACGGATCGACTGGCTAACCAGATACCCTGTTCTTCATACTTTTTTTTGGTAACACATTACCTACTACAATTCTTGCCAGTGTAAGTAGATCATGATCTGCAAACTGAGATAATGACTTCAGTTTCCATCAATGACAACACTAGAAGCCATAAACAATCTCCCAAAGCCATATGCCAACACTATCATGGCTTGAAGATGGCTCAATATAAAGGATATAGAAAGGTGTGGCTTGAGGGAGACTCATTAAATATTATCAACAATATGAAGAAGTCTTTTGCCCCCTCTTGGAGTGTTGAACCCTTATTTTGGATTCCATTGAAATTTTAAATTCTTTTGATGAATCTTATATTTCTCACATTTTAAGGGAAGGTAATGGTCTTATAGATGTCTCTGCTAACATTGGTGTTAGCGGATATAGGGTTTGGGATGTGGATGACCCCCTTCCCATTGAGGCACTTGCTTGTCTTAATAATGATTTTCAAAAATGCTAAGTTGGATGGTGGCTTCATTATGATCTGTGCTCACATGACCCTGTTCATGTGGCAGATGATTGTATGGAGTGATAGTGAGGTGGATTGTGCTTAGGCTTATGGTAATTCGAATGACCTCCATATGGGACAGCCTTCTAGGCTAATTATGACCCCCTGCCAACATGCCATTGTCACACGAATTATGGGTATTTCCTGGCCTTCATTCTCTAGGCTTTTCTTAATTGTCTGTAAGGTTCTCAAACTTTTGGGTTTTGTTAAGCTTGTGATCATGTGTGGTGATAGAAATAGGGTGGATCCTTTCTCCTATGACACCTTGAAGAATAAGACTGAGGTGTGGAATAGATTGCAGAAGGGTGGGATTACACCATACTTGGAGCAGCTCCATGGGAATGCACAAATGATCTATAGGGAGATTTTGTTGAGGAATTGATGAGGTACATAACCTTAGAAGGTCGATTCTCTGCTATTAATTCTTATCACTTTTTTCTTTTGAATCACTTTCATTATAAGAATAAAGTTTCCTTTTCGTTCTATCTTTTGGTTCCGTTGTGGTCTTAAGGATCATAAAAGAAATCCTAAGAACCTTGTGCTACATGTTGGTTTAATTCTTCATATAAAAAATTATGCCAAGCATTTTGTGGTTCCTAAGCAGCCTAAAAAGGCTCTTAAAGGTAAGCAAAAGAAACCGGCCCTAGAATATGAGACTATGTCGGAGGAGGAACCGGTGAGTCTGAAAGGGAAAAAGAAGAAAGTGGTTTTAGAGGAGTCTGAGTCGAAAGAGGATGAAGATTGTGTTCCTGATTCTTAGGCTTCTATGTAAATTTATTTGCAGACCCCTACCCTAGGTAAGAGTGGTAAAGGTATCTCAATTCCTAACCCAAAGGATTATGAGACTTGCAGTGAGAAAGGGGTTGGTGTTAAACCTTGTAAATCTAGGCCTGTCGCTCCCTCTACCCTCTTGAAAGAAATGATTGATGCTGCTAAGGATGTCACTCCTCTACCCCCTGTTTCGGGGTCTAAGAGAAATAATGGTTTGAAGGAGGAAAGAAGATGGCTAAGAGGTCAGTTAACCCTAAGCAGGAGGAGCATGTTGTTTTGTCTTCGCTGATTGGTGGCGGGCATGATGCTATGGAAACGCTTCAAGAGGGGATGGAAAAGTAGAATAGGAGGACAATGGTTGAGGACATTGTGAGCTCTCTCCGTAAAATTAAAATGCCAATGATTGGGGTTAAAGGTAAGGAGGTTTGTGAGAGCTAGGATAAGAATATTATCTCCCAAGAGGGTGAAGCAGAGGCTAGGTATGTGTTTAACTTTGATTGGGATCATTTTCCTGATGTTTTGGGTCTGGCTAAGGAGAGTACATCTTCCTTGTTTAAATTTTTCAAATGGTTTTTTCATGAGATTAATATTACTAATGTGAGGGTTTAAGGGGTTGTCATCAAAGTTGGGGAATCTTTGCAATCTTCTATAAAGACTCAAGTTGACTAGCTATATGACTCCTTAAAGATTGTGGCTGAGGAGATGCTTAAGATGGAGCAATTTTTTGAACAAAGAATTGTGACTTTGGAAGAACAGATGGATAGGGTCAACATGAATTTGGATAAGATTGTTGAAGTGACTAAGTCTGCTATGAGATACAAGGCTAAGGGTCTTCCTATTCTCAATGAGAAGGCCAAGAAATGGATGGAGGAAGCTCCTAGTGATAATGAAGTTGTTGGGGAAAGGCAAGTGGTGGAGGAAGCTTCGATTGAAAAGGCTATTGGTTTGCAAGATGTTTTGGTTAAAGAGGTAAATGTTTTGGGTTCTGATGCTAGAACTTGCAACAAGACCAAGATGTAAGCTAGGGTCCCTGTTAAAGAGACTTCTAAAGTTATGGATGTGCATTAGAAGATTATTGAGAGCGACATGGAAGATGCTAATATTTTGAAGAATATGTAGTTTTTTGTTTGTGTTCCTCCTTTTTGGAAGTTGTCTTGTTGATGTTTTGCTACGTGTTGGTTGTTGCTTCTTCTATTTAGTTATCTTTTGAAACAACTTTCCTTTCTATAATGGGTTTCAGGGCCCCTTCAAAACCTATTTTACCTCTAATCAAAAACACATTCATCTTACATATTTTAAAAAGAGGAAGTTGTAAAGTATACCTCTGATGAAGCTAAAGGTGAAAGCAATGATCCATGTTGAAGATACTTCAAATAATATCTTCTTCTAAGCTCCAAGATCTTAAGACTGCACTCTCTCACCCCCAAGAAGAAAAATGAATACAAATTTACCTTCAACCTCTTCAAGAGGGATATAAATAATGAATTCAATATCAATTGACCTCTTAAATGGAGAGTTGAAAAATAGCATCATACTACTTCTCATCTATTTACACAACTTCCAAAGAGTCACATGACTCCCTCTATACTCACACATGTGTGAGACTATGGGATGGGGAAGTTTCATAGTGTAATTCTTCATAAAAAATTAACGAATGGTTGGATGATATTTAAAAGAACTTGCCTTCTACCCCAATAAAATTTTTGTTACTCTTCCCAAGCATGCACTTGATCTCCCATGTCAAATTCTTCCCCATAAATCATGTCAAATAATATAACACATGCAAAATCAAGAGGAACCCAAAATAGAATTCATTCTTGAGATCCCAATACAAATATGTATTTTCCACCATTTTCTATGCAAGATTTGTATTGTGATCAAATCCATCCCTGCTCCTAACATTTTTATACCTTTTATAGGATAAAAAATTGGGAACATAATATTCATGGGCTATACACAAAAGGTTCAACCCAATGCATGCACAAGCTACTATAATCTTGTTATCAAGAATCTCACTAACAATGATCCTACACAAACCCATTCAACTACAACCAAAACATCTATCTAATCTTGCATATGACCAATAATTTATTAATTATGCCCCTTAAACTTAAATAGGGTTCCTCCTCAATATTGTGCATATCATTAATTAAAATATAGGCATCCCATATATTGACTCAAGATTGAATTTGGTATCCCTAGTTAGATAAATGATTCTATTATAGAATATGCTAATAAGGAAGAATACCAATGGCTCTACATTCCCAAAGTATGGTATTTTGGTTAAACTAAGAAGCCATGTTTTTGATTGGTTAAGTAGGGAAAGGGCCTTGACCCAAACAATTTAGTACAACATTAGAAGAACAGCAGGTGGATAGAACAACAAGAAAAGAAGCCCACCAAACTTCCCCCCTCCCACAAGCAAAAAGCTTAACCAATACCCATACGATCAAACATAGCAGTTCTATCAAAAGTATCAAAATAGCTTAACCTATCATAAGTAGCATCCATCCCATTTAACTTATAATACCTAATAATATCAAGCTTAGAGTCCATACTAAAACAAGAAGTACTATCAGCATTACAAACATTAAAGTTCAAGCACCAGCGGCCATTAACAGTTTTATCATCCTTAGAAAAAGCACCAGAATAAACCATCAAAACAAAAATCACAGAACAACAAAACGAAGCACCATAGTTATGCTTCCTTAATCAGCTTCGAGGCAGTCAGCAGGTCCTCAATAGTGTCATCCACTGTATCCTTCAACTCCATCTTCCCAGAAAAATTCACACCCTCATTTTTCACTTTTTTCTTTTGTTTCTTTTTAATTTTACCCATACCCGATATTGTAGCCATTATAGCCCTCTTCATGGCAGTGTCAACCACCGAGCATAAACTCTTAACTTCCTTTTCTAGAGCTTGGATTATGTTGTCCTTGTCCTGCTCTTGCATTTGTTTCTCTAAAACTTGCAGTCTTTTCTCCAATCTATTTATATTACCACCATCCTTGACTTTTCTCTTAATAGCTTTTTCAAGAGCTTGAATTTTGCTATCCCCATCCTTCTCTTGCATCCCTTTTTCCAAAACTTGCAATCTTTCCTCCAATATTTTAATTCTCTCATTACCACCATCCTCAAAATTTTCTTCCTCCTGATATTTTGTTTCCATCCTCTCTTGGTTATCCATGACATTCTATTTCTCCTCCTCCTAGGCCACCTCTTGTTGCGACTCCTCTTCTTTGTCTTCATTACCATTTCCACCATCACTTTCTGAATTTGAATCTTCATCCTCGGCCGAATCACTTCCAGGCTATCAGGGATCTCCTATGTGGAAGAATCATTATCCTCCCTTGATTTCTTATCATTGCTTTCTTTTGGGCTATGGGTACTCTTTTCCTCTGGGCTCTACAAATTTTTACTTCTTTCTTCCCCCTTCAAAGCCACCATTTCTAGTCTCTTAGACCTTCTACCAACCGAATTTGAGCATTCTGCCTCATTGTCATCAGGTATAGTTATCATCTCTACCTCTTCCCCTAGTTCTCGAATAATTAGTTTCCTCTTATTTTTAGCCCCCGGGTCCATAGAAACATCCCTTATTTTTTCTAGTGTAACCTTAAGCAGATCCTCCTACACCGATTCATCAGGGTTAGAAGACTTCTTACTAGGTTTTTTGGCTGGGGAATGGGGTTGGTCTTCAATAAGCTCAATTTTCACAGAGCTTTGGGGCTTGGGGTTTTCGAGCAATTTGAGGGATGGGTTTCTCTACAGAGTCTTGGTCCACACAAATTTTCAGATGGCTCTTATAATTCCCTAATGTAACGGTGGGTTGGCTCCATGCATTAAACTTTGGCTCAAGGAAGAAAATAAGAAGAATGAAAGGTTAATTTTTTCAATATGTCTTATGTGATTGAGAATGGGGAAATGATACTCATGGATAGACTGGAAGTGCCCCTCA
The DNA here is from genome assembly GCA_007258455.2 of Sequoia sempervirens. Taxonomy (NCBI): domain Eukaryota; kingdom Viridiplantae; phylum Streptophyta; class Pinopsida; order Cupressales; family Cupressaceae; genus Sequoia; species Sequoia sempervirens. The sequence goes on from VDFB02047230.1 coordinate 44,001,245, forward strand.
AGGGTAAAATACTTCATAACAATGAAACAAACATTATGGTACGGGGGTGGAAGCTTAACCCTAGAGTAGCCATTTTGAAATCTTTCGGCTTTTTCTTTGTCTTCAAAGAACTTCTCAATGTAATCTTGATACTTACCATTACTAACCTTGGCCACCCTCGTTCCTTCATATGCCAATCTCGTCACCTATGCAATTAGCTTCGCATCCACTTTAAATTGAATGTTTCCCAGATTAACTTCACCATCCCTCCATGCATTGGAAAACTTGTGGCTTAGTTTTTCATTATATCTGTCCATTGCTACAAAGTATGGGGTGAAACCTACCCTCTCAAAAAGACCCCAAACCTCCTCATTGTTTCGGAGTGACTCATATTTGTGGTGTTCAGTTCACTTCTTGGGGCCTCCCATGGTGTTGTCTTGGCTATGGTAATTCTTAGGGATGAGAAGGAATTCTCTTATGTGTCCGGTGTTCTCAACACTAGCGACAGGAAATTCTAAAAGTTCAGTTTTAATGGTAACTCTGTGGCTACTCATTTGAAACATAAACGGCTTAGGGTTTTTTCTGTAATGCATTAAAAAACTAATGCCTTGGTTATCACCTTTTCAAATATCATCATTATTGAGAGTGACAACTCTGCCTTCCTTTCTAGTAATGATAACTCCTATTGTATTCCTTCTTTTGTCTTTGTTACAAACACAAGTCCATCTATCATTTCAGAGATCAAACTCAATATTTTTTCTCATGTGACTTATTTCCTTAAATAAACCTTTCTTGTCGAGGTATGATGCTCTGCAACCCAGTTGTCCTTTCCATCTTTGTCTTTTCATTTCATCGGGACTTGGCAGTCCTCTAACAACGTGCTTCCTCCTTCATCCAGTCAGCTTGCCATCACGCATCCATAGGGTCCACATCTTTGCTAGACACCTTGACCCATCACTCTTTTTAATCATTATCATTCTTGTCATCATAACCCCTTATTTGAATATTTCTCCCGCCAAGTCTATCCCCAACAAGAATTTCTTTAATTTGGTTAGGAAAATTAGAGAAATCCCAAAAATTTAAATTTTCCTGATTAACACCTAGGTTGATCATAGCATCTGCGACCTTATTTCCTTCCTTAAAGGAATGGTGTATTTTATAATATTGAATATCTTGTATCATGCTTTTACAATCTTCCAACAAATATTTCATTTCTTATGGGATTTTACCCTTATTGTTAAGATAGTCGATGATCAACTTTGAGTCTCCTTATATAATCACCTTACTGTACCCCTTCTCTTTGAGATAACTGACTCCAATCCAAATAGCATAAGCTTCGACAAATTTGTTCATTCTTGCTCCTAAACTGTTGTTATATCCTACCAAATAGGTTCCTTTATCATCCTTGATCACTCAACTAGCAGCATCCCATCTTGGATTCCCTTTTGAGCAACCATCAAAGTTGCATTTCACCCATCCTAGATCCGGGGGAATCCAAATAGTATTCTTTCTGATAAGTTGTTTTTCCCAATTTATATTATTTAAGTCATGGGAGATCCCCCATTGTTGTTTATGCTTAACTCTTGTTGTGTTGGCCCTTTCTTAGCTTGGTTATACAAACAACTTTCCAAGTTTTCTTGAATTTTTCTTTTTACAGTTAGACATAGTTCCTTACTACTCTTAGCTATATCTCTAAACACCCTATTGTTTCTTTCTTTCCATAGGCCCCAAGCCAGAAACGGGGGAACTTGTCCCCATAGATAAATGATAATATTATGAGAGTAAGGACAAAAATTCCATCCTTCCACAAACATTTGAACATTGGCTAGGAAAACCTAGTGATCCACCTTCAAAATTTTGAGAAAAAAATCAAAGACTTCTTGAGCATAAGAACATTGAAAGAACAGATGTATGATAGTTTCCTCTTGTTCATTACAAAGACTACATCTATTGAACATATACCAACCTTTTTTCTTTAGGTTGTCTATAGGAAGGATCTTACCATGTAGAACCATCCACCGAAAACAATTAATTTTTGGGATTAAATTCTTCCTCCATACCTTGAGCCAGTTAAAAGATCCCAAATTTTGAGTTTGCTGCATCATGGATTCATAGGAAGATTTAACAGAGAACCTACCAATAGCATTTTTTGTCCAGATCCATTCATCTTTTCTATTTCTTGAGAAGAGGTCAGGATTTCCAATTTGATTCATAAGCAATTCTAAAGTAGCATCCCAGTTCTGTTGTCTACTTCCCCTTAGAACAACACTATTCATGTAATCTTTGAAGCCTATCCACCTGGGTCTCAACCCTTCCCAAACCAAGTAGTTAGAGACTTTTTTTCCAATACCCCTTTTCAATCTAATTCTAATTTATTGGAGGCCTTCAGAAACTGATAGAGGGATCTGTGTGGACCAGGTATCTTCCCAAAAATTAGTACTTAGCCCATTCCTGACCCTCATTTTTGCTCCTTTAGTCAGGATTCCTCTTGTTTTAAGAAGATTATTCCAAAACACTTATCCATACGAAAGCTCCTTCTTCCTAATAAAAAAACTAGCTTCCTTATTCTTTAGATAGTTCGCCCTTAAGATTTGAGCCCAATCTTTTTCACCTTCTAGGAGAAAACAACCCATTTTCTCCATTAGAGCTTTATTGAACAATTTCAATCTTCTAATTCCCAAACCTCCTGCTTTCTTTGAGGCACAAACCATTTCCCACTTGATGAGTGCCATTCTTTTCCTTTCCTCCACCCCCGGCCATAAAAATATTCGTTGAATTGTTTCAATTCTCTCAGCTATATACACTAGGCTATTAAACATAGATAGGTAATAGACTGGTATATTCTATAGAGAAGCCTTTAAGAGCTGAATTTTTCCTGCCAAGCTCAGCAATTTGCCTTTCCAACCAACCAGTTTCTTTGGACTTTCTCCACTATATAGTTCCAATAGTTTTTATTCAACTTTTGAGAAAATAGAGGTGGGCCAAGGTAGGTATTAGGTAACTCTTCCTCCTGACACCCCAAGACCCTTATGACTTTATTTTTCACAATTGGGCTAGTATTAAAAAAATAGATTTTTCTTTTTTGGTAGTTTATACACTGGCTTGATAATTTAGCATATTTATCAAGAATAGCTTTCCATTGTTTAGCTTCAACTATATATGCCTCCCCCATAAGAATGGTATCATCAACAAACTATTGATGTGAGGCAGGGGTAAGGAAGAAGCAACACAAAAACCTTTCAAAAATTTAGTATTAAGTTGTTTCTATATGTTGCAGCCTAAAGCTTCAGCCATAATGACAAAAAAATAAGGAGACAAAGGATTCCCCTATCTCAAACCCCTGCCTGGTGAGAAAAAACCATGGGGAATACCATTAACCAAGATCGAGTACTTCGGAGTAGTGACACAAGCTTTTATCAAATTGAGGAATTTACCAATGAAGCCAAATTTTCACAGAACAACAAACAAAAAATTCCAGGAAACCCTATCATAGGCTTTGGAGATGTCTAATTTCAACACCATGCTTTATTTCTTAATATAATCCATAGAGTGTAAGATCTCATGGGTGTAGATTGTTGCATCCAATATTTGTCTTGAACAAAATCCTTCTGGTTAATCGCAATCAGTTTTCCCAAAACTAGTTTCAACCTGTTTACTATGATTTTAGAGAAAATATTATAAGTGGTGTTGCATAAACTTATTGGTCTATAATCATTCATTGAAGCAACCTCATTAGTTTTGGGAATTAGGGCTATAAAGGTGGTATTCATCTAATTCAAGATTCTTCCTGATCTGAAAAAATCCTTAACCACATTAAAGAGATCCTGAGACTATATCCCAGTAAACTTGGAAGAAACTGGGTAGGAATCCATCTAGTCTCGGTGCTTTAGAAGCTCTAAAAGAGGAAGCAACCTCCTTCACTTCTTTCATGGAAACAGTCTTAGTTAGTTCTTTCAAGTCTTCCCCCATGATAACTTTGGGTATAACCTACAGAAACTCTTCTAATTCCAAATTATTGATCTTTGGGAGCTCAGGACAGTTTGAAAAGAAGGAAATAACCTCCGTTGCTATTTCTTCTTCACCATCAATTCAAATGCATTAGAGGTGGTAAGAGATTTGATCTTGTTTCTTCCCCTGCGCTTCAAAGTAGATTGGTGAAAAAACTTACTGTTTCTATCTCCTTCTTGTAGCCACTGAATCCTAGATTTCTATTTCTAGAAAATTTCCTCCTTACTTATTTTATGCCATTGGGCTCTTAGCTCCCTTTCTTTGATGTAGATCTCATCATCACAAATTCCTACCTCCATTTGGTCTTGGATTTCCTTAATTTTTAGATTCAGGTCTTTCTTAGTGGTAAAGATGTTCCCAATAGTGCATTTGTTCCACCCCTTGACCTTTTCTTTAATTCTTTTTAGTTTTCATTTTAGTCTAAACATAGGGGTAGCATCACAAGGTAAATTCCACCATTCTTCAATTAGAGATTTAAAGTCTAAGTGGGGGGACCACATAGTTTCATATCTGAAAGGATATGGTCTTTTAATCACTTTGCCATCCCATTCCAGAATTAGTGCATTATGGTCAGACCATGTTCTAGGAGAGGCAGAAAGAGAGAGATTTTGCATTATGTTCTAGTTAGAGGAGATCAAAAATCTGTCCAATTTGACTTGGATAAGTTGATAGCACTACCTTCTATTTGACCAAGTAAAGAGAGATCATGTTAGAGGGGTGTCCATTAATCCAATTGAATCAAGAAAGCTTGAGAGGTCAATCATACTATCTTAGTAATCAATTAAACCTCCTTTTCTTTAGATGGGTACAATGGAGAGTTGAAATCTCCTCCAAGCATCCATAGTTCATCTTTGTTGTTTACCATAAATCCTTCCAGAATATTCCATAGCTCCAACCTATCCAATATTGATTTGGGGCCATAGATATTGCCCATATTCCAATTGATGGAAGAATCTCCATCCGCCATACTAACTAAGAGACTATTCTTATTCTTGAATTTCAACTTGCCACCAAATATTGAAGAGTTCCAACAAGTAGCAATCCCTCTAGAGGCACCTTCCACATCATTGACTTCAAAAACATCTCTCGACCAAAGCCACTTCAGGGTTTTCTCAAAACTTTCCTTTTTCATTTTAGTTTCCTAGATCAAAAGGATATCAAGTTTCACCTCAGCTAAGTAAACCTTTAGCACATACTGTTTATAGGGGCCATTTAGACCCCTAACGTTCCAAGACAATATCCTCATAAGTTCAAAAAATAAGAGAGTAGTACCAAGCTGATACTACCCCAAGTGGAAGGATGTACTCCCCTACTTCCTTTTAGATATGTTCCCTACCAAGGAATCAAGGGTTTTCTGCTTCCCTGCTGCCACATCTCTTGTTTTTTCTTTGATTCTTGTTTCCTTCGATTTGGGTCTACCTACTTTGTTATTTCCCCCTACATCTGGTTTTTTCTTTTTTCATGATTTGGTGTTTATCTATCCTTTTTCATCTTTTCTTTCTGGTGTGTGTTCCTCCCCCAAGTTTGGTTCAGGGGGTTCAAGGGTTGGAGTCAATAACTTTTCCTTTTGGAATATAATTTCCCCTTCCTCATGGGTCTCATTTTTTTGTTCTCCCTCAGATTTTGGAGGTGAAGCAATCCCATTGTTTCCCATTCCTTTGTCTAAATCCAACATTTTCTCTAAGGAAGGTGGGGTGGATGGTTCATTGGCAGCCTCTAAAAATAGCCTTTCCATATTTTCTTTTGGAGCATCCTTTTTTGGGGTTGGGTCTTCCTCATTATTTCCTTGATCAAGGTCCAAGGCTTTTTATGTGAGTAACAAATCTCTATTGGGTGTTAAGGTTTCAAATTCCTTTGATTGTTCATCAGGGCCATATTCTTCAAAGGAGCATTCTTTTGTGTCTCAATTTGGTGTATCTTTGGTTCAAGAGGAGCTTTGTTGCAAGTATCTTGTAAATGCCCAAATTTATTACACCCTTGACAGAACATTGTGGCTCTCTCATATTCTATTGGGTGTTAAGGTTTCAGATTCCTTTGATATGTTCATCAGGGTCATTTTCTTCAAAGGAGCATTATTTTGTGTCTCAATTTGGTGTATCTTTGGTTCAAGAGGAGCTTTGTTGCAAGCATCTTGTAAATTCCAAAATTTATCACACCCTTGACAGAACATCGTGGCTCTCTCATATTCTAATGGCTAAACCCATTTCCCAAACTTAGATTTTAAAGTAACAAAGTTGGGTAGAACTGTGTTAACCTCCACATTCACACATATTCTTTCTAGATTTAAGAAGAGCAACTTTGTAAATAGTGACCAAAGAACGAAAGGATTCTGTGATCCCCTTAAAAACCTTCTAATGCCTAAACTCTAGTGGCAACCCAGGGAGCCTAACCTAGGTAGGGACAACCTTCCCCAGATCAGCAAAGGCATCAAACCCTGGTTTCCACTTGCATAAAGACAATATTTTTAAAACCTCTATCAAAGGCCCATGGTCCCCTTGTGAGAACCTTTAACAAATCCTCAGGGGTAACAAAGGTAAACAAAAAAGCACCCTTGGGCATGGCACTTATAGAAACGCTTCCTTTGAGTTTCCAAGTGTTAGAGGCCCATTTTTGTACCTGTTCTATATTGGGGCATCCATCAAAGAACTTCCCCACCAAAGATAGCTTCAAACCTTCCATAGCGTCATTCAAGATTACATCTAGGACATCCACTTCATCCCCCATTATGGTACAAAAGGTTGAAATGGAATTCTAAGGTGTCTCAGTCGAGCTTTGACCTCCTACAAGCTTTTCCACATAGGAGGCCACTTGGTCAGCAGAGCACAGATTGTCCTTGCACCCAGGAGAAAAAATAGGGTTGCTCAAACCCCCAGGCGATGAAATATACGAAGTGCATGGTGTGTTTTCAGTCATCTTGGTCAGAGAAACATCACTATTCTGGGGAAGAGCAAGCTAATTTAGTGGGGGATCCCCAATGGGGCCTCTGGTGCAGGAGCACCCCATAGTCCACCTAGGAAAGTTGATTAGAAGGTAATGATTTGGCAATTTTTCTAGGCCAAATGTAGCAATCTCCTCCTACCTCTTTGAGTTTGTGCCTTAGAGACATTTGGGATCAGGTATTGTGTTGGTTAAGGTCATGTTGACCATTTGTTAGGTTGAGGTTTGTATACAAGGATGGTTTAAAGACCTTAGTAGACCTTTCTAGGTGTTAGATTCTCTAAAATTTTGCAAATAAGGCCTATTGGACTTCACAAGCGGCCAAGGAGTAGTTAGGAGCAAGCTTAACTATTTTTGAAACCTTTATAAGGTGTGCCTTGACCTGAAATAGGGTTGGAAGCATTCGAGTTTATATTTAGTTTTGAAATCCAGAAAACAGTGATTTTTTTTAGTGTGCATTTCTTATTTTTTTGCTTGAATTAGTTGTTGATGGGTTGATCATGGAATTTTGAATAGAGTAGGATGTAGTGAAATTTATTTTCAAGCATTGTTTGGAACAGTAGATAGTTAGGTTATTCGTTTCAAGCTATCTTGTAATTACTTTGTTCTTTCTTTAGTAGTTGTTGTTCTGACTGGCAGTCTGTGAAAAATGGGGTTTTAGCTCACATTTCCACTATACCTAGTGTATGGGCTTGTGGGGAATGAGGCTAAGCTCCATTTCTGTAAATAGGTTAGGGTTAGGAGTCTATTGGAGTCAAGGAATCATGGAGAAAGTCTTCTCCTAGGCAAGCTTGACAGTGCCCGACTAGGAAAGATAGGTAGTGCAAAGCACTTGGTTTGCAGGGGTGACCTTTCCCTGTCAAGGCACGGTGTGGAGAGACAGATAGATTCCTTGCAAATACTTGGCATGAAGGAGGAGGCTTCATCATTCCATTTGGTGGTTGAATAAACTGACTGTTTGTTGTGTGGTTAGGAAATGGCTTTAAAAGGCCTAAATTGCTAAATGGAGGGTTATGACTGTGTACGGACATATGAGGTTTAAGACTCCAAAAATCTTTGAGAGGCGGGCATAGGCTCTAAGAATCTCAAGGAAAAATTGGTGGTGCTTTGGAGAAATTAGAAGAACAGACCTGATCTCCCGGAGATGGAGACCTAATTGGGGCTCATGGGCTAGTAGCCTTTTTAACCCTAGATGAGGGTTTGGTGAAAGCGATGAAAAGGTGGAGTTTGGTGAACCTTCAAGAACCCTAGGAGGATGGTTTGAAGCTATTGGAGACATATCTACACCCCTGAAAAGATCTAATTGAGTGTTGAGGATAGGTTAGCCTTTAGGGTAGATTAAGGGCTAAGGAAGAGTTGGAGACATCGCACCAAGATTTACTTGGGTCGGATGAATTGTGATGGTAGTGAGGCTGGCAAAGAGAATCAAGGGACCCTAACCAAGAAGAAGGTCCTATAGGTAAAGGTGGTGAAGCAAGACACCAAGGAGGTCTTGCAAGCAAGACCTAGAGCAGGAATCAGTGATTGATTCCTCCAATCCTTCCCTATCAGATTGGTATCAGAGCCAACAAAAGATTTTGGATTGATTATTGTATGTCTGAGGTTGAGTCTAGTGGTTCTACCATTATGGTGAAAAATGCAGAATTGGCCAAGATGGTTGAAGAACAGGAGGAAGACAATAGGCTATTGAAGGAAAGAATAGTCCAACTTGAGGAAGCAATAAGTAATGTGTAGTTAAGGGGGGGTACCAAAGAAAGAAGAGGTTGCAGAGGAAGACAAGATCCCTGAACCTGACCCTGTTTTGCAAGAAGAGCCTTTCTTGAAGGCATTAAAGGCTTTGAGTGGAAAAGCACTTGAAGGCATACCACTGTTTAGTGGGAAAATGGAAGTTGATCTAGTCATGGATTGGATAGAGTTAATGGAAAACCATTTTGAATGTGATGGAGTCACTAAAGCATAGAGGGTGAAGGTGGCAAAATCGAGATTAAGAGGTTCTGCCTTGACATGGTGGAAGTTCATTCAAAAAGAGAGGGAAAAGGAAGGCAAGAAGCCTATTTCTACTTGGAAGGGAATGGTTTCCACAGTGAGAGAAGCATACATGCCTGATGATTATGAAATTCAGTTACACAAGAAAAGATAGAGTTTGAGGCAAAGAGATCAAGATGTGAATTCTTATACTGAGGAGTTTCAAAAACTTTGCATGAGGTCTAATGTTTTAGAGGATGAGAATCTTAAGGTGGCTAGGTATCTTAACGGCTTGAAGTGGAACATTCAAGAGGAGACGACTCTTCTAAGTCCCAAGACAGTACACCAATGTTACCAATTATATATAAATATTGAGGAAAGAAGCAAGAGGAAACAAGACCAAGCTTCTAAGAGCAGAGGTAAAGGAAGAGATCAAAGAGGACATAGAGGTGGATACCAAGGTAGAGGGACTGAACAAAGAAATCAGGGAGAGTCTAAACTCACTGAGCATGCAAGTGAAACAACTTCTAGAGGAGGCTATGGAAGAGGTAGAGGACCTCAAGGAGGATCAAACAGAGGAAGAGGAGTAGGCAGGAGTAATTCATACTTGCTAATATGAAGTGTTACCATTGTGGACAAGTAGGACATCTAGCTTATAGGTGCCCAGAGAAATCATCTTCATCAAGCACTGAGAAGAGAGTGGCATATGCTCAAGAGGACACCATGAGTACTAAATCACCAGAGGTCAATCACATAGAATCAGAAATGGGGGAGAATCTGATGTTTAGGAGAGTTTTGATCAGACAACCGGTCAAGGAAGAGCCAAAACAAAGAAGAGCTTTATTTAGAGTGAGATGCAAAATAATTGGTAAGGTGTGTAAGGTTATTGTGGATTCAGGTTCAACAGATAACATCATCTCAAAAGAGGCAATAAGGAAGTTGAAATTGGAGAAGGTACCCCACACTAACCCCTACAAAGTGACATGGTTGAACAAAGGATAGAGTGTTCTTGTCAATGAGCAAACAACGGTGGAGTTCTCCATTGGAGGGTACAAGGATAAGTTGATTTGTGATGTGTTACCCATGGATGCATGCCATCTACTATTGGGCAGACCATGGCAGTATGACAAAAGTGCCATGTATGATGGGAAAGAGAACACCATTTCTTTCAAGAAAGATGGGAAGACATTTAAGTTGCAGTCACTGTCAGATGAGGAAGAAGGATATTCCAAGACACCTAGTGTCTTGTTGAGCAGTGGCAAAGAGTTCATTAACAACCTACATCAAGGAGGTGAAGGATATGTGGTCATGGTGCAACCCAAGGAAGAGGACAAGACTGAGAAAACAGTCATACCCGGAGCAGTCCAAAAGTTGTTAGAACAGTTCAAAGACATAGTGAGTGAAGGAACACCAGCAACCTTACCTCCAAAGAGAGCCATTAGCTATCAAATTGAATTCATACCAGGAGCTTCATTGCCAAACAAGGCAGCATACAAGCTTACACCAGATCAGAATCTAGAGGTAGCTAGACAAGTGCAGGAGTTGTTAGATCAAGGATTGATTAGGAAGAGCATTAGCCCATGTGCAATACCAGTGATCTTAGCAACCAAGAAAGGTGGTAAGTGGAGATTATGCATTGATTCTAGGGCTATAAATATAATCACAATCAGGTATAGGTTCCCTATTCCTAGAATTGAGGACTTGATGGATTGTCTTGGGGGAGCTCAGTACTACACCAAGTTGGATCTCAAGAGTGGATACCATAAAATCAGAATCAAGGATGGAGATGAGTGGAAGACAACCTTTAAGACAACAGATGGGTTGTATGAGTGGACAGTTATGCCATTTGGCCTCTCTAATGCCCCTAGTACATTCATGAGGCTCATGAATTAAGTGCTCAAAGACTTTACAAGGATATTTGTGGTGGTATACCTTGATGATATACTCATCTTCAACAAGACAGCAGAGGAACACCTAAAGCATGTGGAGTTGGTTCTTAGAAGATTGCAAGAGGAGAAGTTGGCCATCAACCTAGAGAAGTGTGAGTTCTTTAAACAAGAGCTTGTGTATTTGGGGTTTGTAGTAGCCCAAGGATCATTAAAGATGGATCCAAGCAAGGTGGAAGCTATCCTAAATTGGCCTACACCAACCACCGGGACAGAGGTAAGAAGTTTTCATGGATTAGCTCAGTTTTATAGGAAGTTTATAAGAAAATTTAGTGGCATATGTGCACCAGTCCTAGATACAATCAAAGGTGGCTTAAAGACTAAGTTTAAGTGGACTCAAGAAGCTGAGAAAGGTTTTGAGAAACTAAAACAAGAAGTAGCAACTCAACCAATCCTTTTGTTACCTAGTTTTGACAAGTTATTTACTGTGGAATGTGATGCTAGTGGAGTTGCAGTAGGAGGAGTGCTAAGCCAAGAAGGCAGGCCTATAGATTTCTTTAGTGAAAAGCTCAATGAAGCTAAGACAAAGTATTCTACCTATGACCTAGAACTTTATGCTTTGGTTCAGTCACTTAGGAAGTGGAGGCATTACCTTCTACCTAAAGAGTTTGTAGTCTTTACTGACAATCAGGCACGTAGCTATATCAACACTCAAGAGAAGTTGAGTAATAGACATTTGAAATGGATGGAATACATCCAAGCTTTTACCTTCACCATCAAGCACAAGAAGGGATAGTTGAACAAGGTGGCAGATGCACTAAGC
>VDFB02047230.1:44012942-44076562 GCA_007258455.2 Sequoia sempervirens
TTGAAGTTCATTTTTGTACACCATCCACAGACTGATGGACTAATGAAGGTGGGGAACAAGAGTTTGGGTAACTTGCTAAGGTTCTTAGTAGGAGATAAGCCTAAGGGATGAGATTTGATTATACCACAAGCAAAATTTGCTTACAAATTTTTTTTCAATAGTAGTGGTAAATCACCATTCTAGATTGTGTATGGAAGTAGTCCAAGAACTGCTTTTAAACTGAGAAATATGGATAAGGGGGGGGAGAGTAGTGCCGAGGCTGAAGATTTTGTTGAGCACTTGAAGAATTTGCATGAAGAGGTGAAGAAACATATCAATAAGATGAACTCACAATATAAGGTGAAGTCAAATCAGAAAAGGAGGTATAAAGAGTTCCAGGTAGGAGATGAAGGCATGGATCATTTGTGAAAGAAAAGGCTTCTAGTTGGTACATACAAGTTAAAGATGAAGAAGTTTGGACCATGCAAGATCCTGAAGAAACATGATTCAGGAAATGCATATGAGGTAGAGTTGCCTAATGAAATTTATATTTCACCTATGTTTAACAATTCAGATTTAATAGAATATCATGAAGGAGGAATTGATGAAGAAATAATAGAAGCATAGTAGAATATCCTAGCACCTACTTTAGAAAAGGAGGAGATAGAAGAAATTTTGGATAGTCGTGTGGGTAGAAGCACAATAAACATACAATATGCAGAATACTTGGTGAAGTGGAGAGGAAGGTATGTTGAAGATTCATCATGGTTGTCTGAGGCTGAGGTTAACCATCTTGGTTTTCCTCTAACTCCTGAGAAGTGACAGGGTCACATTTCAAATTACCCTGGGTGTCTAATGTAGGAGCATCCAACGGTATAGGGAAATCTTGCATCACCCCAAAAAAATATTTTTCCTTAATTTCTTTAGTTTTTTTGAGTTCCATGATGACACTTAAGGGGTGTAAGACAGTCAGAAGTCAGAAAAGGGGAAAAATGGTCACTTACTATTTTTAGTAAGTTAGCCTAAATGGGATCATATGGACCTAAAAATTTACCCAAAATAGTAGAATTGAAAAACATTTATGGTCACGAAAGAATCATCTCAATACCCTACATGGTTTGGGAGATACTAAACTTTTCGTCCCAAGAAATTTCTCCAATGCAGCTTCAAATTCAGATATGAAAACCTTAGAGGCCTTAAAACAACTCGAAAAGTGGATGACCCTATCTCCGATGGTTCAACGTTGTAGATCTCTTTGAGAGCTTTCCAAAGATATGTTATAATAACAAATCGAACACCTAGATCAAAAGTTATGGCTTTGTGAAGTTGCCCCTCTAAAAATTGAATTTCATTAAAATATCTTCCTAGGCAAGAAATCAAATGGTGGGACTTTGGCGCCAAAACAAAAGGGAAAGTTACACTTTCTAGAACATTATAGGGTGGTTATTGGGTAAAATAAAAAGGGATAAGTGGGGGTTGTAGAAGGTGGCTCCATTAGTGCAGATTGTGGCTCCAAATAATATGTTTTGTTTTCAAAGTTGATTTTGTTGTAATGAATCAAGCCCATGAGGCTATAGCATGTAAGTTTTGAATCTGTAATTTCATTTTCTGAAAGTAATTGAAAGTGAGTTATTTTTTTGTCTCACATCTTCTGTGTTGGTATCTATTGTTATGATTTGTGTGGGTTTCAGGTGGTGTGGCCCTCATCACTAATGTTATGCGTCGAATTCTTATATTTTCTTATTTTTAATTTGTTGTTATATACTTCCATATATGATATTAATGGTTAATCCAATGTTGCAATAAAGAATTTTAGAATTGCATACCCTTTTGAGAAGCTTTCTTTTGTAGTCGTTTGCTCTATTTAACAACATATTTGAGCATGATTCAATAGAAAAATTCATTTATAAATTGTGTTAATTAGGATGAGTGAAAATCTAAAAAGAGGGATTACAATTTTGAGATTCCATAATAGTTTGGCATGTGACATTTTGATTTCTCCTTCACTAAGTGGATTTGTGGCACCTTGATAACAAAGTATGATGGTAGAGGTATTTCATTCATCACAAATGGTCCTTCATAACCAAATGATTTACTTGTTTTCATGAGGATAATTTACTTATTATAATGTATCCAATGAGAGGGGTAATTAATTTTTTGACCTATTAGTGTTTTTGCATCAACTTACTTCACCCATTATAGTTTCTCCCTTATATTTCTATGGTTGTTGCTATCCATGTTCACCTCGTTCCTCTAACTTAATCTCTAGAGTGTCCTTTTGTAGTAAGGTTTCATAAAATAATTTGTATTATTCCTTCTATATTTTTATGCCAATTTTCATTTCTACTTCCACATCCTTTATTCTTATATCTTCCTACTCTTTGACACCTTGTGTCTCCTAGACCACTTCTTATATGGCTATATCTACCTTGATAAATTTTGTTTCCATTTTCTCCCTGAGTGTTTCTTTCTCTTTAGTGATTATTTTAGATATAGGAGTGATATTATTACCTTTTATACATTAAAATTTCATAGGCATTTCTAGTGGCTTGTATTGCTTCTTATTTAATGTGCACTTTTGCTTCCTCTATTTGAGACAAAAATTTCATCTATCCTTTACTTTGAGTGTAACATCATATTTTCTATAGTTTCTAATGTTTATGATGTAGAAGCATCTAGGTCCACAAGCTATACCACGTCACCAAAAATATTTACAATTTTATAGTTTTAGTTTTTTTCTTAAATTTTGGTGTGTTTTTTGATTTGTAGTTATCATTTCAACTTGCTTTCAAAGGGGTGCCTCAGAAATATAGTAGATTTATTTATCAATTTCAAGCTATTATCAATGCTACAATTCATTTATAGGTTTATTCATGTCTCTCACAATATATTGGAGGATTAATTTATGTTTCTAAAATATGGCTTTATTTGATTGTTTAGAAACTACTTCAATATGATTGTGTGTTTATTTGTATTATTGAGATTGTATTTTTTGTTGCTTTAGGACCTATTTATTGTTGTTGCAGAAGTTTTTTAGCGTGTGTTTATTCCTCTTATTCTTAATAATGTTGAGAGATCATTAGGGAGTTGTTTTAGACCTAAATCAATACATCAAATGGATATTTTATTCATTGAAATGAACTACTATAGAATAGTGATAGTATGACTATGTCTTTGTATCATTAGGAAGATTGTGCATACACTGCTACAAGAGGAATAAATTTATATTATCATTCCTTTGTTTTTGTCTAGACGATAGAAAATACATTAATGAGTTAATTTTGGTGTTAAATTTATTTGACGTAGCTTTGGTACAATAGATTATTAATTATTTATCAATAAAATAATCATATATTAAATAAAATGATATAAACTTATATCTAAATTTTTTCTCTTACCTACCAATTGTAGCATTTGAATTTAAAAGGATTTTCTAAATTATTTTATTTTCCTTCAACAACATCATTGATTTGGAAATTATCTTATCAAAAACATCATTGATTTCAAAATATTTTTGCAGTCTTTTCTAAAATATGACAATTATTTTAGGGTTTCCTTGACATTGTGGTTATCTCCTTTTCCTTTCAACTCGAATCTTGAGTTTATTCTCTAGTTGCAAAACTATTTATTTTCCTTGTCTTGTGATAGGGAATGTGATGGGTCTTCTAAGCATTTATTCTTGGCTATGTGGCTTATCATTCTAAATTTTATGGATTTTCTCTTCATGATTATGATTGATTCATTTGATATTGTTCATGATTACTCCCTAATATTGTAAAAGTGATAGATCAAATATATTGTTCTTGTGGATTGAGGGTTTGTTTCTTTTATTCCAGATGGAAAGAAACTAATTTTTTTGGCTAAGTTACAACATAATTATATATTTTAATGTTGTTCAAATAAGGGAGATACTCCTAGGAGTAGAGGGATTATTTAAGAGACTACATCCATAGGAAATTTTTTAGAAGATTTTATTTTCCCTATTGAATAAAGAATGTAGAGAGGAATTTGAAAGATAACAACCTCTAAGAAATCATGTAAAAATCCTATAAATTGACGAGGGGATTGTAATGAGGAAAGGATATGATGATCGATTAATTGTGTAGAAGGATGAGGTGGCAAGTTGCATGAAGTATAAAATTATTATATAGAAGAAAATTATTTTTGTAAACAAGTTGTAAGAAGCTATAAGAAGTTACTTACATTTGGTGTTTAGACTAAATAATTTTTTACATGGATGTCTATATGATCATTTTATGTAGGCTACAAGATTGAGTAGTTTGATAAGACCCCATAATATCCACTACATCAATCAGTATTAGAGTAAGGAGAGCTCATTGAGATGCCTATTGAGAATATTGTGTTAAGAAAATAAAGTATACTAATAGAATTATTTTAAGTGAATGCATGAAGTGGATTGAGTAAGGGTATATTGTTGGAAAGTGTCTCAAAGAATCTAATATAATTCTTTCTACTATAAGTATCTATAACTATAGAAGATGTGTGCCCTAGAATATTTTTTGTAGGTATGGAGTCCTCTAACTATAGAGATTTTTGTGCTCTAGAAGATTTGTTGCATATATCTTTGATTGTAGAGGAATATGTGCTCTATTAAATTTGTTATAGGCATGCGGAGGCTTGTGAATGCAAAGGGATGAGAGACAAAGGAACAAGTGTATAGAAGGTTCTTGGAACTGAAATTTTGTTCAAATTGATTTTTGATAGAGTCATATAACTGCAAAAGGCTTTATGATCTAGTGAGTTGTTGCACATGTTTATTCTTGTGACTACATGGGGAAAGTTGTGAATCTCCAAAATAATTAGGTTGTAGTTTGAGGTTATATATGTGAGAAATATATTCAAGAAAGAGAATGGGGATATTCATGTGGAGACAATTAAATGTTGTGTTCATTGATTAGTAAAAAGTGAATCATGTAGATAGTATTTTTCAAGGTGAAGTAAATTCAATCAAGATTGGATACTTTGGAGACCATGTAATTCAAATAAGTTGTTATAGAAAAAGGTAAAAATCAACTAGTTCATGTGAAGAACTTAAATATAGAGGGTGTTGTTTGGAATTAGTAGGATTTTTGGAACATCTAAATTTGTATATCCTAAGGGAAAGAAATTTCAAGTAGGGAAAACTTTTCATGTCCCATTTTTGTAATAATGTATGTTATGGACCAAATTGCTGATTTCGTACTTTTTACATCTCCCTTGGTCCTATTTTCCATGCATGATATTCTTCTTATTCTTTCCTCCAATGTCTATATAAGGTAAAAAATTATTTGAGTCCAAAAGCATGCTTAGTCTTGTAAGTGTTTGTTGGTCACCAAAGTTTCGGCCATGATTAGGAATTATATCTTGTTTAATTCCAAAATTTCCTTAGTCCCCATCAAAATTTTGGACTTCTTCATCCTAGCATGCCTTCCATGCTTCCCCCAATCTTCCTTTGTACTTTTCAAAATTTCATACCTATCTTTACCATATGCTCATTACTTAACCCCAACACCCTGTTAGGGTTAGAAAGGAAATTATCTAACAATTAAATGTGGATTTAATTAATAAACAAAGAAACTAAAACACACACAAAATAAATCATAACACAAAAATTTAACGTGGTCCTATCTCTAAAAATTGTCATACCAAGGATTTGCTTGGCTGCCCCCAAATCCTTCATAGAAAAAGATTTTGCTAATTGTTGTTTTAGCTCACTTATGTGATCCATGTTAGACCTTGCTACAAGCATTTCATCAACATATAAACACAAAATAATGTAGTTGTCATTATCCAACCTCTTAAAATAAACACAATGGTCAGAATTACACCAGTTGTAGCCTTGCTCAGCCATAAAACTATCAAATTTCAAGTACCATTGCCGAGGTGCTTGCTTCGTATATAAAATTTTCTTCAATCTCGCATACCCAGCTTCTCCTACCTTGACCCTAAATCCTATTGGTCTATATATATTTCCTCTCTCCAAATCACCATGGAGAGAGGTTGTTTTAACATCAAGCTGTTCTAAATCCAAATATTCAACAGTCATAATACTTAAAATAATATGAATAGAAGTCATTTTAATAACTGGAGAAAAGATTTCATCAAAATCAATGCCCTTTTTTCTCAGGTAAATCCTTTTAAGCAACTAACTGGCTTTTAAATCTCTTTCAGCCCCTACATCCACTTTTCAACCTATAAACCCATTTGTTTGTAAAGCCTTTTAATTGCTAGTAACTTGTATAATTCTAAGTCCGGGTTTTCAAGAAGGGAGTTCATTTTCTCCATTCCATGCTCCCACCGGAACTCGTATCCACCTCATATAGCTTCATCATAATATTTTAACTACCAAGATCGGTTAACAAAATAGTATACAAAGAGGGAGAGAATCTTTCTGGAGGTCTACTTATCCTTGAAGATCGTCTAACAGGAGTTTGTGGTATTTGTTGTTGTTGTTGTTGCCCAGCATGAGGAACCACTGAAACATCAATGTTTGGAATATCATCCAACACCGTGATAATCATTTTCTTCTTCTCATGTCGTATAACAGATCTTTTGTAATAAAATTTCTCTTACTGGTATGGTATCCTTCGCTTTCTCACAATTTTATTATTTTCAAAATCCCAAAGCCTATAACCAAATTCATCAATTCCATATCCAACAAATATACATTTCTTTGATTTTGCATCAAGCTTGGTTGTATTTTCAGAATCTACATGTGCAAATGTTTCACAACCGAAGGTCTTGAGAAAAGAATAACTCACCTTCTTACTTGTCCATGCTTCCTCTGGAATACCACAACCCAAAGGATTTGAGGGACCTTTATTGATTAAATAAACAATAGTGTTTATACCACATTTTTAAAGGCAACCCAAAGATGCAATCTCATAGTTCCATATCTAATATTATCTATTCATGCACTCACCACTCCATTTTCCCCTCATGGAGTCCTTTGGAATGCTTTCTGCCCACTTAATACCATTAGAGGAACAATGTTCAAACTCTTTGCTGCATTACTCACCACCATTATCAGATCTAAGACATTTTATCTTTTTACCCGTCTCATTCTCAACCAAGTTTCTCCATTTTTAAAAAGTTTCAAATACATCAGATTTCTGCCTAAGAAAATAAATCCATACCTTCCTAGTTGCATCATCAATGAATGTAACATAATACATAGAGCCACTGAGAGAAGATACCTGAGCTAGTCCCCATACATCCGTATGCACAAGCTCCAATTTCTCATCTTTCTTTTGCTTCCCATCCTTGAGAAAACTTACTCTCTTTGTTTTCCATACACACAACTTTCACAGAAATTCATATTAACACATTTTAGACCTAGTAAAACATTATTTGAATGAAGTACTTTCATACCTTTGCACTCATATGCCCAAGTCTATTATGCCACAGTGCTAATTCAGAGGCCACAACAACTGTATGATCTTCTACCTGCTGAATCAGTAGCAACTGCTCTCAACATTGATCTTTTTCAGAATACCTAAAGTAGAAGGAACGGTAAGGACTCAGACAAAAAGATATAAGGTTCCTACTTTCTACACTTTTGCTACCACTAAGGTACCCCTTTGACCTTCCAATTTTTATCACTAATTGTAACAACACAACCTTCATCATCTATTTGCCCTATTGAAATTAAATTTCTTCTTAACCTTGGAACATGCCTTATCTCTTGTAGTAGCCAATTATTCCCCATCGTCAACTTAATCTTGATTCTTTTCTTTCCAATAATCTCGATGGTTCAGCTATCTCCTCAAATAAAACCGTTTCAAACTCCCTGACATAATCAAGAAAATAACTTCTATGGGGGTAGTACGAAATGAAGCCCCGAATCTAATAACACCCAAGAATCATTAGCATTATCAAGGGAAAGAACTCAAAGCATCCTCACTGCATTTATTACTACCTACATTTTCCTCTTTTACTCTCCTTCTTCCTCCTTTTTGTCTCCTTTTATTTTTCGACCAAATAATCTTTCTTCAAATGACCTGGCCACTCACACTCAATCCCTCTTGTCTCTAGGGGATTGGGACCTTTTTCCTTTGATTTTCCTCGTGACTTCCCATGATTTCCATAATTGTTTCATCTCTCCTTTGTTCTGCCTCTACTTTCTACATTCAAAACACTGCCTGATGTGGATGTTCCACCTGAGCTTTTCCTATGAATTTCCTCACTCAAAATAACACCAACAACATCATCAAATTTCAATGTATTCAAACTAGAAACATAATTGTTAACAACCATTACCAAGCTATTCCAACTTTTAGGCAAAGAACATAGAATCAAAAGAGCCCTAACTTCTTCATCAAAGTTTACTTTTACAGAAGTAAATTGACTGGTGACCATATTAAACTCATTTAAATGATCAGTAACTGACCCACCTTCTACCATTTTCATATTAAATAAATGCTTCATAAGAAATACCTTATTCGAAGTGGAAGGCTTTCATATAACTTTTCCAGGGTTTCCATCAACTCGTGAGTTGTCTCTTGCTTTGTAATATTGAATTCCACCAATTGTGTCAAGCATAAAATGAATACTACCAAGAGCCTTTCTATCCAAAATCCCACTCCCTACCGATACTGTTTGGGCTCAGTCTTCCTTCCAATGGCCTCCATAAATCCTTTCGATAGAGATAATCCTCCATCTGCATGTTCCATAATTGATAGTTCTGCCCATTAAATTTCTCAACCTTCTTACCCTTGTCTGCCATTACTCCCACTCAACTGTGAGACCTTCCTATAGAAGATAATCGAAACACAACCCACTCTGATACCACTTGTTTGGGTTAGAAAGGCAGATATCTAACACCTAAATGTAGATTTAATTAAAGAGAAACCAAAACACACACACGTATCAAAATCATAACACAAAAAATTTAACATGGTTCATCTAACCGTGTGCTACATCCACCAAATCGCAGCCATCCAATACTTTTATTATCCAGTATAAAACCTATTACAATCTTGCGAATAATCGCGTTTTTCATCATACTGAAATACCCATCCGAACCCCTTTTATCAAGCTTAGAAGCTTCCAGATTTTTGGGTTCTACAAAATCGAATTTTTCCTTTTTTCATTGATTTTTCCCTTTTTCGGTGATCATACAAAAAAGTAGGAGGAGGGATGCCATGGGCTACCGCCTCCTAAACCCTTTCTATACATGCCGGGGTGTACAGTATAGCATGATTAGTTGCCACATACCAACACACCCTAACTTGTGGTATCTTCAATCCTTAGTAATCAATAGTCCCACCTTTATCTCTATTTTTTCTATAACACACCAACACATCTCATATTATTATTTATGGTTAGCTTAGGAACTATAACTTTAAAAAGTGATACTTTTCCTACACATAATCACTACTCAAACTTGGAGTTATGAATTTACAATATGGTTGGCCCATTATTACTATTACAGATATAAAGGGGTGAACGTTTCCATTTAGAGGCATCATATGCACAATAAATTTCCTTTTAAAATTGATTTTTTATGTTGTGTGAATCTTAGGATGAAAACCAGGCTAGTGATTTCAAAGGAAAATCTCATACAAAGTCCATATTTGAGCTTCATTGGACATGACATCCAACCACATTGTATTGATCCAAATTTCCATATTTTGAGCATACCAAGATATATCCACCCAATGGTGGTACCTTGTTTGGTTAATCTTGTGTCTATCTCCCTTGTTACATTTCATGTATACTTTTATGCCATGATAATTTATATAATTTTTACTTGATCTTGTCACTTGGAGGCAAGTGTTATATTTATTGTAATTTCAAAATTTGCATAAGCTTGTAACTTCCTGTTGTATTATATGCTTGATTTTGTATCTTAGCCTCCTCCTCCCCAATTCCATAGGTTTAATGTTTTTAGTGTTTTTTTTCCTTACCTTTGTATTCTAGATGTCTTGTTTGTGTTATTTATAATGTGATGGAATTGTGTTTATCCTAAATTGTTTGGACACTTGCACTTCATGTGAACGTTCATACATTGCACTAGTGTCATGTGATAATTCATTTTCATGACCATTTCTAAGAATTTAAAATTATTTCATTCTTTGGTATTTGATAGGTAAGCATCTTGAAGAGATTCAAAATGGATACCCGCCCCTTTATTCTCTTCTTTGACTCAATTCAAGCCCTCATTAATTTAATGTATCACTCCATGGGAAATATATTATCATCTCCATTGCAACATATTGTGAAATTCTTGAAGCTCTCTATTGTTACCAACCATTTCTATTGATGTGAAGACTAATATTATTCTCTCCATGTTCTTAAAGATGTGGTAGTAGAATTGCAACACAAATTAAAGTCTCCTTTGGCTCTAACACAACTTCTATGATGTGATATTTTCCTTGTACTATTTCTTCAAATTTTCCTCATTATTTTTATTGTATCTTGTTTACATACTTGTATCTTTGGTATTGCAAGATCATACTCTTAGATATTTTCATTATTTTTTTATCTCATTGTATCACAATTATTTCATTTGCATTGTACTCTTACATTTCAAATATTAAAAAAATATACTATTGTGGAGGTATAAATAACAAAGTATGGGTTTGACCTAAAGGTAAATCTCCAAACAACCACCAAAATAGTTTTTCTCTTTTTTAAGCCTACAAGTTTCATTAAAGAGGAATGTTTTTGTCCTTCTATGGATTTGTTGATATCTTTCCTTCATTATTTCCTTATCATTTGAATTTTAATAAATTAATCTATCTTCTTGTTATTTCATTCTCCTTGTTGTTGGTAATATATTTATTTTTCTCTAGTTTTAATTTTGTGTCATTATGGCACATTTTCCAAGAATATTTTATTTCTATTTTTTTTGTTCATATATGACTACAATTCAATGGGAAGAAATCCACACTAATCAATATTTTTTGATCTAACAAGCTCCAAAATTTTGTTATTGTTTCTTTTCTATTATATTTCATAGTTTTATTATTAGATCTTATCATTTATGTTAGTCATTTAAAGTAATTAGGAGAAGTTTGTTTTTTTTTTTTAAATTAGCTTAGTTAAATAAACATTTGTTTATAGTTAGAATTTTTTTTGAATTAGTTATTTTAATCTATTCTAAAATAGTAACATATAAGTTTTTTTTAAAAATTAGACAAAGCTAGTTAACTTGAGTGTAGAGTTATTGAGACCACTCACAAGGAAAGCTAGTCTTTATTTTGTATAGTCAAATTTTAATATTTATATTATGGTGAACATATACAACCTTCTTAGTGTATTAATTTTATTTTATTTAAAAAAAATTCTTGTTTAATCTTTGGAATGTTTTATTACATGTCATGAGGTTGTTTATGAGTTTCATGACTCGATCCTCACATTTTGATAAATTAGTTCATTGAAACTATCATAAAATTAAGATGTCTTACTCTTGGGGTGTAACAAATATTCTTAGAACTTTTCCTTTTTATTAGTTAATATTAAGGTTTCCTTATATTTCTTAAATTAATGTTCAACCATGTTCCCTTGTAACTAACATTCATGATAGAGATGCTAGTTTTGAGCATGAGGCCACCTTGCAAGTCTATCCCTCTAAGGTAATATACCTTGATCAAAACCTAGGGGATTACATGAAATTATTACAAAGTGAGAGAATTTATAATGAGGCCATGCATTTGGTTGAATCCCTTTGTCACATTTAAAAAATACTTTGGGGGTATTAAATTTATTTGGGGATTGGATCACATCATTGATAGTGATGTCCCTACCATCATGGTGGCTCTTGAAGGATCCCATGATTCACATTCTCACATAACTAGCAACTGAATCTCTATTTCTATACCAATTTTGACTATACATATGTTGTTTAAAATAGATATTGATATGAGCACTACATAGTCAAGGGAAATGTATGCCTTGTCTATTAGATTTCCCTCTATTACCTAAGCAATGAACTTTAGCTTTCCCAGTGAGAAATTTAGTACCTCTTGTTGAGATTTGGTTTAAAAATCTTTCATATAACTACATCTACCACTTTTACATCTTTTTTGCACACTACAAACCTCATTAAATAGATCAATTAATACAAAATGTTAGAAATTTACAATATTAGTTTCCATCTCCTTCTACTTCTTCCACTTATCCATTTGTATTATAACTGTAATCCACTTTCTTTTTCCATTCTTTCTAATCCCATTACTATGGGTTTGAAATGACCTAATTTGAGAAACATAATGGTAAGGTTGATCCATAGAAACTTGTGTCTACCTTCATTGAACTGTGCAGTGAATTTCTATTTCAAGATTCACTATTAGTGAAACTATTCTCACATTCCCTAAAATATGTATCATGTTGGAATTATTCTTCTTATTACTAGAACACTATATACATTATTTTTATCAATTATCAAATTAGTTTCTCTAGCACTTATAAGTAAATATAGGGCCCCAAGTCACTTTTACTAACTTGGTGCACTATAAATAGGGTGTCAATGAGAAAGTTACTAATTTTATTTTCATTAGCAGTCTTTATTTTCTTAAATTCCTTATGTGCTACTAGATATTGATGTGCAATAGTTTTTTCATTAGAAACCTACAACCCTCATTTTAAGATAAGATCATATTAATGAAATATTTTGTTATTTTTATATTTGTGTACAACCCTCCATGACTACCAATAAAATGTTAGATATTTTGAGGTACCCACCTCATAGGCTCTTGCTAGTGCATTTGAGGATGCTTCTACAACATATAATTATAGGAAAAATAAATAAAAACATTTAAAAAATAATACTTCTATGGTTAATAATTCTTCCACCACAATACCTTCTATTTTCATGGTTGCCTCTACTCATACTCCTGAGAGAAATAGGTCATTTGTCTCTCATTTGTCCTTTATAAAATAGCATTTGTTTCCTTCTTACAACTTGAGGGTATTATTTAGTTTCAAAGAGTTTATGGACATGACATAGAGTGATGTTTGCATCTAAAGAACATCATGCAAGACTACATTATTTTTGGTACCATCCAACTCTATGGTGTAAACAAAAAAGTAACAATAGTGTAGAAAATATGTAAATAATAACTTATAGATTTATAAAGATCCTTTTTCATGCTATTCTTTAAATTTCATAGAGCTCACCCCCCCTTCACCTTCATAGGAGTTTGACATTGATAAGTAGTCATCTTCTCTTTGAGGCATGGTGGGGATGGTGGATCCATGCCCTTTACTTTATCAAGAACGCTCCATACTCAAAACCACTATCTCGTTCTCTCCCATCAACATGCATGATGGTATATATGATGATACTCTATACACTCACATTGACTTTAATAGGAAAGCCATTAGCATAGACTTGTTGATCAAGCTAGAACGTTAAATGTTACCATATATGATTTTTTTTATACATTTGCTATACAGGGATGAGTACAATAAATAAAAATCATTTATATATACTCATGATGGCCTTTCTTTACCCACCTTGGGTTCAGTTACCCTTGCCATCTAGGTAGGGCCAACATGTCTAGATATTAATTTTTCTATGATCCCAATTCCAACCACTTCTATGTGAAGTTGGGTCACCTATAGCCCATTTCTATGAAGCTAATTGCTTGTGTTGTTCATAAGTATTTGAAGTTCCCTCATAATAAAGCTATGTATATAACCCACCATAGTAGATTCCAACCACTTTCTTTGAGGGGGAGTTTTTTGATTGATTACTTTCAATTGACACCCACAATACCTCTTCAAATTCATAATGATTTCTTGTTCAAGTCCTACTAGAATTTTTAAGTGAGTCATCTAGTATACTTATCTATCGATCCTTTCTTTTCCTCTTATCTTTTTACAACCCCTTTGGATCTTAAACATTATATGATTTCTCTCATTCTCCACCTACCCCCTTAATGGGTAGAGGAAATAAATTGTTACCAAGATACCCTCTCATTCCTTTATTGGTCTCATGACCTCCAAAGGTGGCTTCTATTCCTCCCACTAACACTTTGGCTATAGGAGGAAAGATAATTTTGTCTCGCAAACCTCCCACTTTGATTCCTTTTTCTTATGTGGTCACTCCAATTCCTCCACCTGCCCCTTTGATAGTTAAATTAAATCATATCATAGCACATGACCCTCCCTATGCACTGATGGCTCCTCACCCTTCAATAGTTGTTCTAGTTCTCCCACCTACTTCCTATGAAGCAAAGGAAAAACAACCTATTGTGAGTGATCTAAATTTTGATCATGTGGTCTCTCAACCTACAATGGTTGATTTTTACCCTCCTCTTATCCCTTGAATAGAGGAAAGAAATAAACTTATACTAGTAGACCCTTCTCCTCCTCCTCCAAGTAAGCCTCGAGATTGTACCTAATGGATCCAACTTGTGAGATATCACAAGCATCATCATCATGTTCATGGCTAAAGAGTGTTCTACCCTAGAGGACCTTAATACCAAGAATCACCCACTCTTGATTTCTTATCAACTTCCCAATCACCTCCTCAGCTTAAACATGTTCATACTTCTACCCCTTTTATTCTTCCTTTGGATCCAAATGAAAGAAACTTGAAAAGGGTCCAAGTAGTCCTAGATCCCATCAATTGACCCCCTTATTCTCCCTAAGATCCCTAATTTTCTTCCTTTATATGACCCTTTAGAAAAATTCCTAATGTCAACATCATCTTGAGAGCCATTGTTTCCTCTTTGATTTGATTTTAGTACATATTGGTCATTAGGTATTCCTAGATGTCCATTTACCTACCACCATTGACATAAATATCCCCTACCTTCCACCCAAGTGTAAGACTAAATTTAACCATATTACTTCATCCCATATACTTAAACCCAACCCACCTTCACCCCCACCTCAAAAACCTCATGTATCATTTCTTTCAAAAGTGAAGGCTCATCCTCCTTCACCTACAGTTCTTTCTACTCCCATTGATGGTTCTAGCAACAAACAATTGTAGTTAGTGGCATATATTGGTAGTGAATCAAACATGTCTTCTTCCAATAATTGTATGTTTGATTCCTTTATAGATGTTCCCTCATTATCATCAATCTTTACAAGATCATTGACACTCACCTCTCTAGATCCTTAGGAGGAAGTTATCTGTGTAGTTGATTCCTATCCATGTGGTTGATTCCTTGTGTCTACCCATAGGCAAGTCTCTAATTATTGATTTAATAATTCTTACTCTATGAATTTCGCCTTCTTCTCCCTATAATCAAGATTGGGAGGAAGATTGTTTGATGGATGATTAACTTTAAAGTCATACCTTCTTATCATGTGTTAATTGTGTTTTCTTGATTATTTTGTTATCCTCATGATTATTGTTTGCTTATTTTTTGTTAGTTCAGCCTAGAGGACCCATTTAACCTTGTAGGTGCATGGATATGGGGGAGAAAAAATGTTGTGTCGTTCTTCTATTTGTATTTTTCTTCTTCCATATGTCATATATTATTTTCTTCATATTTTGGGGATGATATAAAGTGTTGATACCCAATTTTTTTACCTTCATGTAACATTCCTCCTTTGTACTCATAATTCCACAAGGTTTGGGGATGATGAAATTTAATTCCTTATCTATTTGATGATTATGAGTGCTCCTTATATGCATACTAACTCCAAGCCTGCAGATCCCTTTGTGTGTGGTTTCATGTGATGTTGTTTGTCCTTATGTGGTATCCCTATTTTTTATAAGGTTAATCTATGAGCGCAATGTCACATGTTTCATGCTTGCAACATCATTGTTGATGTCTCTTCCTTGTAGGAATACTTCATTCCCTCCTCCATATTAAAACCAATTGCATTCTTTCCACACATGTTGAAACCCTAGCCCTTGCTCTAGGTCATTCAAATATTCATTGCATCACATTCTATTAAACATCAAGTCTTAAGTGTCAATAAACTAGCATTATCATAGCCACCTCAACATTATTTGCACTATTGCTTATTTTCTTCTAACTTTTTCAAAACTATTAAATTGGAACATAATACTTGTTATCAAGAGAAGATCTCACCTAGCAAGGCTCTCTCAATGGTGTTTATCAACACTTCTAGTTTTTCATTGTAAGTACGAATATATGGAAAATATTTGTTGTAGTTACAAAAGGTGTGAAGATCACAAGGCAATTTTCATGTTCAAAAATTATTTCTAAAAATTGAAGTTCAAATATGTAGACACAAAATTGACCTCGCACAAATTCTAACAACTAAATTCAAATTTCATTGTTTTTCTTCTAACACATATAAGATTAAGTAATTCTAAATTACAATTTAAAAATTATTAACAAAATAATGAACAACTACCTATTAAATATCAAAATTAACTCATCACTTTTGTTCCTTTGAATTTTTAATTTTTTTTATATAATATATTATAACTTAAATTAAATTAAATTATTATTTTTTATTTATGTCGAAGGCGTATCGTATTTCAACAAGACAAAGCTAAAAAGTGCAATCAAATGGTTGTTATTGTTTTCCGACCATTGAAATTTTGTATGTCATTGATTGAAACTATCCCGAGTACCACGTACATGCATGGAGGAAGCGCTACGCGAGGAAGAAGTACCCATGAAAATCTATAAACGAGTACGCAAGTCTTGAGGAATGAGTACACAACGGTTAATTAATATCACATCATACAGAAATTGAAGCACGTCCGACAACTTGCGGGTCTAACAAACATGGCAGCACTAACAAACAATTAAGGGGTACCGCCGTCCTAAAAATAATTAATGGTGTAATGATATTAACATGTTCATATGCCCTTACCTTTTTTCAAATATCGTATATAACCGCCCTTTACTTTTAAGAGTCAAATCACTAGTTATTTAGTGTTATGCTTAACCATAAAGAAACATATCAAATGGGGAGTGGCTTTTTATATAGTAAAACATGGGTTAATATTTAAAAAAAATAAAAATTAGTGCATCTATAAGTTATGTTTTAAATATAATATTTTTATTTTAATATATTTTTAGTGACGAGGGTTTTAGATTAGAATTTATCTTGATTGACCTTCCACACTTCTTCGGCGTACCCATTGCACACTAAGATGTGATTGCTAGTTCTATTTCTATAATAAACTTAAGAGAGCATACAATCTCATTTTAATCAAGGTTATAGACTTTATAAGCAAAGAGTACATGGAAAAGGAGCTCACCAACGGTCAAAGAATGACCAAATAAAAATGCAGGGTGAAATTGTAGCCCTTCTTTAAAAGTAAAGCGAAAAGTTAAAAAGGGTTGAAATGATGTGAAATAGAGAATATAGGAAAGACAAATAGTAAAATATCTTGAAAGACTTCATGAACAAATAAGATATAAACGAATACCAACATATTTCTAATATATTTCCCCCTTCTAGACATTCTATCCACCCCCAAAAAGATAAAAAAGTTTAGTAAATGTGGATAACACTAAACCAACACAAAATCCTCACACCTATGTGAAATGATAAGTTAAGGGTTAAAAGTGTATTCATAATTTTTATCATTTATTTTGGATATATTTTGTTTGGATTTTTTTTTATGTGATAAATTAGTGTGAATT
This sequence comes from Sequoia sempervirens, assembly GCA_007258455.2. Classification (NCBI taxonomy): domain Eukaryota; kingdom Viridiplantae; phylum Streptophyta; class Pinopsida; order Cupressales; family Cupressaceae; genus Sequoia; species Sequoia sempervirens. The sequence goes on from VDFB02047230.1 coordinate 44,030,459, forward strand.
AGTATTTAAGTGGTTATTTTATATAAGAATTAATTACAAATTGTATTTTATAAGATTTGAGTTTCTTTTTCATTTGTTTATAATTATTATTCATATTTTTATTTTAGTTATTAATTTTGAATCTAGTTTAAAATTACATGTGTGATTTTGATTTCTTAAGTTTCTAAATTCAAATTTTTATGTGTTTATGTCAACTTACTTCTAATTAATTATTGTCTATTGATTCAAGCATATAAAATTAAAATTTTGGCACAAAGGTATCGTATAAAAGAATAAATCTTAATTTATTTTAGGTATAGACCATTTATACCATTATATCATTGATACATCTAGGCATCGAAAATTATTGCATTAATATTTGAGATCATAAAGATAGTATAGGTATTTGTATTTCTACTTGACATGCCTTCCAACTTGTTCAAAATTATTAAATCAATTCAAGGGTTAATTAAGTCAAAAGAACTATAGCAAGTGGTCCCACACATCTAGCAAAACAAGCAACAAAATGATAGTCTTATCAAGACATTATGAAATATTGTCAATCTCTAGATAGTAGGAAAGGCAAAAGGAACAAAGGTGAAAAATAAAGTTATGCAAATTACCAAATCAAGTTTGTAATTGCAAGACACTCCTAGAAATACAAGCTTGACCCTAATCCCCAAACTCAACCTTACACAAAGTAAAAACCTTGCACAAAGCAAAAATAATATTCTAATCTTGAGGTAAATAACAAACTATCATATCTTTTTTCTAACCCCAAGATATCACAATATTTGGATCATTCATTCTTTGATCATAAAGCTAATTAATCTCACGTATTGCATTTATATTTTCTAAAATGGCTATTATAATTAATATAATTTATTACTCCCAATTGTCACTATTTAATCCAAGTTAATTTGTCCTTAATTGATTGTATATACTTTAATTAGCCTAGGTTAACCCATAAGGAAAGTTTGATTTCCTTTACAATAATATATGTTATTAAGTGATAAAGTTATTTCTTTGAAGCTATTGATACTCAGAGAATGCAATCACATGTTGATGTGACAAATGTGTTCAATGCCTACACCACACACAAAGCATCTATAATTGGAAGTCACACAAATGAATGAATTTGACATGTAGGTTACCCTTTAAGATTGTAAGATCAATTCCTCTCTTACTCTAGCTAAGCCTAACTCTGATTAGGATCAAAAGGGTTCAAAGTAGAACTTAAAACCTAAACTAATTAAATGGTGATGCCACAAAATAGAAGGCCTTTCCAAGCGCACATGGATTACTAACAAGAGATTCATTAATTGACATAAAAGGAAAATACACATTTGTAATAATAAAGGAAAGAGAATAGTCGATATTGGCATAGTATGATGGTTTAAATATGGTGTTCTTGTTCTTGCCACCAAATTTCAAAGCCCGTTGGGATGTTATTGTTGAGTGTTTATGTTGGGGATGAGGTCCCTTATTTGTGACCTCACTGGTCCATAGCTCCAAATAAAAAATGTTTACCCTTTTAAAAAATAAAAATAAAGACAAGAGAATATTTTTTCCATGATCATATGCTTACCATAGGTCAACAAATTCTTACAAAAGATCAACAAGTTTTTAGACACTTGAATCAAGGCTATACATGAGCAAATAAAAAAAAGTAGAGAGGATTTCTTGACAAAGCCATGAATGAATAAAGAACAAAGGATTTACATTATTAGAAACAAAACAACAATAGGAAAATAAAAGAGGTAAGACCAGCTTACATATTCATATAGACTACCAAAAATCTAAGTTAATGTAAAATCATTTGTGCCAAAATTCAAAGATATAGTTTTTATTATCATAAATTCAACCCTTAATCAAAAAAATTGAATATAATATATATTTGAAAAGAAAAAGAAGAAAAGAAATATGAAAATAAATTCAAATCGTGCAACAAGATTTGAAAATAGTCTCAAAGAAAATTAATGGTCACTATTACAAACAAACATATAATCGCCCATAAATATTACTTCCCATGATCAACAATATCATAATAAAAAAATAAATATATAAAAATATTACTATAAAAAAAGGTCATTTGAATATCTTCTCTACAACTCTTTATCCTCAACCAAAAACCCTAATTTTTGCCTTTTTGGGTCCTCCTCTTTCATTTCTCATGCATTCTCCATTTTTATGCATGCAAGTTCCTTTGAATTGTTAAGGCGAGCTTTATGTCTAATATCCATGGCCTAATATACCTTTTGTATTTCATACCATGTGGGCCTACTTCAATGGGCAAAAATCTTTGAAAGCTTTGAAAGAATGCCATGGCTCCACTTTTTTGTTTTACCTTTATTTATGGCCATGAACTTACTCATGTGGGCACCCCTCTTACCAAATCAAGATTCTTTACAGTTAACGTCCTATTAATTCCTTGCAACCTTTAAAAATTACATTGCTCATTGGATCGTTTGGATCTAAGTTCACAGGATTTAAGTCCAGAAATCACCAAAAAAGCACTTTGGACAGTCCATAGACTGTGCAATTCCGCCCTGACAATCTCTGACACTCTTGTTTCTTCCTGGGCCATTAGATTATATCTCTACTCTTTTTCCATGGACACTACATATAAAATAATATGTGAGTTCTCTAAAGCAATAACCCTGCAATTACTTAGAAAGAGGCAGCTTTGTCTCCACGATTTCATATCATAATCATCAAAAGAAACTTTGTGTTTTACCTGGCTGGCTCTTCATTTTTAGAAAAGACATTTGAGAATGATCTCAAGGTTTTGGACAACATTACAGTTAGCTTTAGGTATGCAATTGAATTTTAGTGATACCTACCATCTACAAATAGATGGATAAATAAAGAGAGTAAATTAGGTGGTGGAAGAATAATTGTGAATGTACTACATAGATAAAAAATGCAACTATTAACAAAACCTTCTCTTAGTTGAGTTCAAATATATCAACTCATATTATGACAACATTCAAGACATTATATGGAAGGAAGTGATTTTGGCCCCACGGTTGTCATTGCACAAAAGGTTGACCTGTTAATACTAACCATTTGACAAGAAGTGAAACATTCGCTTAAGTTGGGATAAATTGTAGGATTGCATGGTAGTTGAACTTAAGATGTTAAGAAAGAGGGAGGAACAAGTCAAAATAATAAGGCAAAGATTAAAGGAAGCAATTGATAAACTAAGCGAACCCTAATGAATTTGTAGTTGGAGATAAAATATTTCTTAGAGTAAAACCACATAAGAGCTCCATAAAGTTTGACAATGCCATCAAGATAGCACCCGTATACACTGTCATTCAAAATATTAGGAAAGATGAACCAAATGTCATATAAATTTATGTTGTCACCTACTTGACATAAACATAAATTTATGTTGTCACCTACTTGACATAAACAGAAAAATTTAACTCACATGATTCATTGGGATACATTACAAGTACAAAATTTGGTAATCATAACCATATAGAAAATAAATTTACTTTAGCTTCAATAAGTGTAGGTGGAGAATTACATTCTTTAGCAATTAAAGCTCTAATCCATGGCCAATATTTTGAAAAAAGTGCAACTCAAGAATATACCCAAGAAGTAAAATGTTTATTTCTATTTGTATTTTATAAGGGGGAAATGATGTACTCTATTGATCATACAAACACAATATTTAATAGTTGTGATTAATGGATTTTGGATGTGACTAAAGAATTTATATACATTATAATGAAACTATCTTATGATAATGAATTGAGATTTATGATCAAATCCCTAAATCTATAAATGTCAACTTGATATAGTATTGACTTTTGTTTATTTATCAAATGGATTATTACTATTTACTAATAATGATTACATACTTTTATAAATTCATTTGGTCATTGAGTTGTGATTGCAAGGTACTTTGTCCAAAAGGGTGTTCCCCAAAATATAAAAAAAAAATTCTATAAAATGGTGCATTTTGAGACTAGGTCAAAAATTAGGAAGACGCACATGTTGAAGAATATAATGTTGGATTAGGGGATGGAGAGGAATAAGATCACTCAAGCAAGAAGTCTAAGCAATATGATTATGCAGAGGGATAGGTGGGTTCTCTTGCTCCAATAATAATATGATTCATGAGACAACAAAATCCAATTGACAATTATATCCCACAATATTTCTATTATGTATTTGATTTATTTTTTTATTAGTTAAGTAGGAAAACAAGGGTCGTGATCCATTAAAAAAAATTCCCTAAGGAAATTCAAAATAGGCCCAAATGTATTTGATTTGTTATGTAATAATAATGAATCAAGATAGTTTAGGGAGGATCTCTCACCAAAGGATATTGAGTCTTGGATGTAGGTCATGTAGGAGGAGATGATAGCTTTGGATAATTGCAACACCTAGGATCTTGTTAGTTTATCCAACATAAGGAATTGTATTGGTTGCAAGTGGGTTTAATACAAATAAAAATTTGAAGCATATTACCAATTAGAGAATAACAAGGTTAGACTACTAACCAATTAGAGAATGACAAGGTTAGACTACTAACCAAGGACTACTCCCAAATAGAGGGAGTTTACTTTAATGAAATTTTCTCTCTTGTTGATAAATTATATTTCATTAGATTACAGTCATCTATTGCTACAAATTATGATTTTGATATTGACAAAAATGGATGGTAAAAATTCTTTCTTACATAGGGATCTTAAAGAAGAAATTTATAATAGAACAACCAAATAGGTTTGAGGTAAAAGGGAAAGAAAATTTGGTTTGTAGGTTAAATGTTCTCTATATGGTTTGAAATAATTCCATTGTACACATGGTGTCAAAAATTTGACGCATTTTATTTCAAGTTAGGGTTTTTTATAAGTGAAGATGATTGTTATGTTTACATTGTGTATTTATGGTTGAATTCTAATTGTTGATGACATGTTTATTGCTAAGATCATTGCAATGATTAGGGAGCTTAAAACTCAACTTTTTGGAGCATTTTACATGAAGTATCTAGGGGTAGATAATTTTATTTTGGGAATAAAAATCACTAGAGAGCGAGCTCACAAAAAGATTTGACTTAGTCAAATTAAGTATGTTCACACTATTTTGTAATTGTTCACTATGCACAATTGCAATCCTGTGAATATTATTGTGGCTATAGGCACTAAGATTTAATTGGATATATTTCCTAATTCAAATAATAATGTATGTTATTGGTATAATATGTCTTATTCTAGTGTTGTTAGTAGCCTAATGTATACAATGATAAGTTGACTTGATGTTACCCAAGTAATGTGAGTTCCTACTAGGTTTGCATCTAACCTTGGTAGAGAGCATTGGACTCACATTAAGAGGGTATTAGATATTTGTGAGGTAATTTTATTACTGCTTATGTTATCATGGTTCCAACGATACACGAAATTTATTAGATACATAAGCCTTTCTTGATGTAGACTGGGTAAGTGACATGGATAGTTAAAGTTCCCCTAGTGGCTACATGCATTTTCTCTATTTGGTGGTGTTATCAAATGAATAATTAAGAGATAACCCATGGTTTTTTTAATTACTACCAAAAAATAGTATATATGGATGCTAAACATTTAAAAGAAAAGGAATTATGGTTAAAGAGAATATGTTTAGGAGTTGTTTTTGATTGCAATGTGGTTTAGATTGGATGATGCAATCAAAGTGTTATTTGTTTGGCTATAAATTGCATGTATCATACACATATTAAAGATGTTGGTGCATAATATCACTTTACGCACAAGGTGGTAGAGAATGACAAGGTCATGTTACCAAATCTTGACAATTGAGAGAATGTTGTATCGACATTTATGAAAAAAATGAGTACAAAAGTAGTTCTCTTAGTGTAAGGAGTCCATGGGCCTTGCATCTAGTACTTGATTTATTATATGTTTCTTGTTAATTTCATTTCAATATAATATTAAATGGTAAAAAATTTAGATGGTTTGATATTTAATTTTAATCCTAATGTCTAATATCGGATCTCCAAATGTCTTACAATGGGTACGTAGGTTCCCATGTAGGTGGAAATGGGATATATTATTTTATTATTATGATTGTAACTTAAAAATATTGGTTTTAGTGGAATTAAGGAGAGAGGTGGAGCATGATGGTGGTGGCTACAATTTGACCCGACTTCTACATGCTTTCCAAATCCTAGGTCCTATTCGAGAGTGAAGAATCTTTGCTTGTTAGGTGGGGTTCATAATGTGTAATGGGGTGCATAATGGAGCACTATTTTTGCGTATTTTTTCCTACCCTTCACATGGATCAAAGATGCTTAAGGATCTATATTTTCTATTCATGGATGCATTTATTATTCATGTGAGGGTGTTGGGTTTTTTTCATACTACATGATTTTGGGTGTTATGGTTTCAAGTATCCATTTGTGGTTTCCCCTTAACTCTCGTCTATATATTGTATGCAATGGCCTGAGGTTTTATGTTATTTATGAGTACACAGGTATTACCAAAAAAAAAATAGATTGAAAGGAGAATTTTTTGATTGTGAACTCTTGAATCAAATATTAGTACAAATGTGTTCTCTCTTCAGTGCTGGAGTTTTTTCTCAAAAGGGTTTCTCAATGTACATATAATGTTATGTGCCATATTCTTATGATTTTTCTATTTCTAGTTAATTGTTAAATACTTCTACATATGATCTAGATGGTTAATCATATGTTGCATTAACAAATTTTAGAATTGCATATCCCTTTGAGAAGCTTACATTTGTAGTATTTTACACTATTTAACAACATATTTACACATGAACATGAGTAGAATAGTTCATTTGGAAAGTTTTCTTGATGAGTATGATTGAACATCAAAAAATGGGATTACTCTAGTGACATTACATAATCCATTGGCATGTGACATTTTGATTTATCCATGACTAAGTGAATTTTTGACACCTTGTTTACAAAATATGATGGTAGAGGTAGTAAATCTCTTCATCTATGGCCCTTCACAATTATATAATTTACCTATTTCTGCGAGGATAATTTAATTACTATATTTTTTCAATGAGCTTGAGTATTCATGTATTTGCATGGTTTTATTCATTACCTCATGATTCTATCCCTTATTTTTTGGAGTTGGCTATTGCTTTGTTGAAAATAAAATGAAAAAGATTATTTGAGTTATTTCTATGTTAGAATTGTGTTTGACCCCAATGTTATAAATAACCTAGAAGAGTCTCAGAACATGTGTGATAAGATTACAAAATACAATAAATAAATGCATTCATTCATCATACACATATTGAGTCTTCATAAACTTCTCATATATTCATTATATCATCATGTAGAACATTTTCATATATACTTTGAATATATCTCTCATTACATAGCATATCCTCTCTACACATTCATCTTTATACCTCTCTATTTTGATATGTCTTCTATCCTATTCTATCACACTCTCTTACATTCTACTACTTCATGTGTACTATAATTATGTTGATATTGTATCTTCTTCATGCATAGGGTGTGTCCCTATCCTTATTCGTTCATACATGTGCCCTTCTAAAGTTATCAAAATTCATCTAAATATTTCACTTTATTGTTCCTTTAACCAATGGTAACTTTGAGTGACTCTAATTTGTATGCAGATGGATTATCTTGATTCCAACCATTAGTTCCCTTACAAATTTTCATCATTCATTCCCATTAGGCCACCTCAATAGGTTTTCAACCTAATAGGATAATAGTGGATCTTGTAGACAATGATTTTTCCACCCTAATGCTCTCTTGCACTTCTAGGGTTTTTCACCTAAAAGGAGATATATGGGCAAAAATTCTAATGTCTACACTCAAGATTAATGTAATGAGGGATGAAATATGTCTAAATTTAATGTCCTAAGTGCAATAAACTGAAAAATAAAGATGATTATTAATGTGAAACCTAAGAAATACAAAGTGCTGGAAAACACAGTGTTGTATGCAAACATGAACTAAATGACCTAGAAATGCAAACAAAACTAGATAGAAAGCTATGAGACAAAACGTGTGCACCTGAAAGTGTGTTGTAGACTTGAAGCAACTCTGAAATTCTGTAAATTCTAATTTTTATGCCTATTGGGACATTTACGCCAGGCTGGATGACTTAGTCCAAGATCTAGGAAACTACTCTGGAGCCTGTTTCGACCAAATGGGTATCCAAATCTACAAAAATTTCCAAAAAATAGGTTTAGTGGGACTAATTCACCACTAGTGGTAACTTAGTCCACTTCTGAATTTCTGAAAATTTGAAAGTGGAAATGGGAGCCCTCGGTTTGCTCTTTCTGTTCCTCTAGGTTTTTGGTTTTGAAACTCTGATTTTTAGGCCTGAAAGTGAATTTTAGTAGATATTTTGGCTTTTTCAACAAGGAGATGTCTTCAAAAAAAATTCAACCTAATCTTCAATGATCTTCAAACCTTCAAAGTGCCTAAATCTGCAAACACACAAGGAAAGAGAAAGAAATGGTGAATGCTAGGGCATGAGGATTTGCCTTGGTCAAACCCCTTTTTAGGTAATTAAACCAAATGAAGAAAAAATGTAATGAAGCATGAAATAATGGATTTATTACCTTTCCATGATGATTGATCTTGAATTTCTGCAATGAAGTATGAAGAATCTGCCCTTGAATGTCCTAGGAAGCTATCTTGATGATTTGGAATGACAAAACCCTAGCTTACTTGAGAAAAATAATGAAGATGAATAATGAGAGAAAGAGGAGTGAATGAATTAGGTAAAATGAGATGGAAAATCCTATATTTATACACAATTATGCATTAATTCCCAAAAATACCTCATCAAAGGCTGACCTTAGGTCTTAAGGAATAAAAACTCGAAAGAAATTTAAATTAATTTTGATTTTTGTGCCACATGGGACTAAGTCGCCCAAGGTGGTGACTTAGTCCACTTGGGAAATTTTGAGTGGATTTCGGAGATTAAGATGTATTAAATGTTATTTATCGGGTTCTTCTTCAACAAGACACTTAATTAAGGCCTGTAAGTGCATAAAGGGGCCATTTAAAGCATAAGAAAGGTGTAAATATTGATGAAAATCCTAGGAAAGTGTGAAAGTTTGTTACAAGACTTTACAACACTTTGAAATAGGTCTTGGTAAGTTTATTTAGGTGAATTATAGCATTACGGTCTTATAAAAGTGTGAAGATGTGTTACAACACCTTTATAAGACATCAATAAATGCATTTTATTCAATTTGCAAGGGCCCAAAACCTAATGTGGGTGTGTAAACCACCTTACAACACTAAATAAAGGCCTCACTAAGTCCAATTTGTCATCAATTATTCCCATATCAAGCAAAGTATACACTTTTTGGAGACACAAATCTATCTTACCAACATCATCCTCTAACTTAAACTATTTCTCATTCTCTAGAAATTTTGGCTCTATCTTCCAACTCCGCCAAAAATATAATTTTCCATTTTGTCAGATCAAAATGCAAAAATAATCTAGTGCCTTTAACCTATGTTCTTATAACACTATAAAAATATTTATTTAGATCACCTAAAACTAGTTGTAGGTGGTTGTCCAATTGGCATTGGATTTCCACAAATTATGACATACCTAAACCTAAATCAATCAAAATTTTGGCATCCACACAAACCACATACTAACTACCTCTTGGAGTTGTTTCATTTAATTAATGATCCTCATGCATTCATCCTTTAGTTGTTGAAATTATATATGTATTCTTTCAATATGTGTGTGATGTACCCCATCTACATTCTTTGTTACATCATATATTTAGTAGTTTCAAAAATATAATTCTCAAGTTTGTCTAGTTGTATGTTCAAAGTTTTGGTAGAAGTGGGCCAACCAAGTAAAATTGACAAAGTATATTTATGCAACTATATATCTTCTATATATTCTTAATTTCCTTCTTTAGTGTGACCTATTTTATACTAGTTTACCATTTATGTAAGTTTTTATTGTTCATAGGTGTTAACTCCCTTCTTTTGTCAATAGTGTATTTATAGAACTAGACAATAATTTATAATGGCATGTAAAAAAATTTGTGGATAGAATGCAAGGTTTTGATTATTTCCTCATCCAAGGAAGTGCATTTAATCAATATATCCTTTCAAACACTTTTCTCAAAACCATCTCCCAGTTAAAATATATCTATAGGTGATAATTGTGCTAGATCCACCTACAATCACGTTGGTGTAATAGAGATAACACTAACTGATAGTGTAATTTTTGGTTATAACATTTTTGGGCTATTACTTCCTTAATTATATCCATGGCGTAAAATACTTGGGTTTAGAGGGGTAAATAGTTCTTGGACCTATTGGTTCATGTACACCACTTTCTTTACCCATGATAGGTTCTCCCATATCTTTATGTGTTTGTTGCCACCCGTTTTCACCTTGCTCCTCTAACTTAGTCATAAGAGTATCCTTCGACTATATCAAGGTTTTGTTGATGGTCAAAACAACACCACAACATTATACAAAATATCTCTATCCTATTTCCCCTAAAAAAAGAAAGACAATATAAAGTAATCTAACTCCCAAGGTCCTGGTAGTTGGTTCTCAATTGTGGTGATGTTACTCAATGGCCAATGCAACTAAAATATTCAAGGGTCCTTTGTTGGTAATAAGGAACACAAACTACATTAGATCAATTAACCTACGATGGGGGGTGTAAATAAATGGAAAAGGATAGATAAGGGCTTCAGAACAATAGAATATGAATAAAACTTCTTAATATCTAGACATGCAACTTAACAATGAGTGTTTCTTTATCCAATCAAAACCATAACATGATGCAATTCATAGAATAATCTACACCAATGCATGCATTCATAGTGCTAATTCAACAATCACAACCATTTACTAAACTTCACTTCAAGATTTGAAATAGATCACTCACTCATTGCTAAAACAAGATCAAATAGACATGAAAGTAATTCCATTCATAGATAATTTAATGAAATAAACTTAAAATCTAGTTTCCCCTATTGATTTACATCAAATAGAAAACATTTAGGCACAACAACTCACTGGCATACAGATTGATTATGCTTCATTAACATTACCATAAAGGTCCAAACTTAACAATAACATGTAAATTGTATAAAAGTTGTAAAAAGTATCCAAGTTCAAAAGAACTTTCAAAGTATCTTGCTAAAAAAATTTATGAAATGCTAAGACTATAATTCCTATATGTTATCACTTTAGGATGCTAATCTAGCTTCAATTAGCTGAAATTTAAAAAATGGAGCCAAAAAGTATATATAATCGATCCATGCATAAGTTTCTCTTAAACAAAACTCAGATCCATAAATTTAGGAACTGGAACTGCATGAAGAAAGTAGACTAGTTGATCTTAAGTTCAAAGGTTGATTGCTTTGTTGTGCAAAATCTGGCACCCAAGGAAGAAGGTAGAACTGGTGGATGAGAAATTTGAGTTTAACTCATGTTAAAACCCTACAAAATAGGAGAGAAGAGGATATTGTATGTCAAGAGAGAATGTTTTGTTGCCAACTCACTCATGCATTGCTTGATCAAGGAGATACTCATCATAGCTGGAAAATATTTGTTGAAGCATGTCCATATCATGCCCATCTAACCAATTGTCCTCAAACTTGATCCTCTCCAACTATGCTAAGGAGAATTCTTATATATCTCTCAATTTGATTAATTCCCTCCTAGCAACTTTTACCTCATCTCTGATGTCTATTAATTTTCCCAATAACAAATTTTATCCATCATCTTCCTTTTGCATCACTTCTTCAAATCTAATGTTCCACTTCTCCTTCATCTTATCTAGAGGAAAACATTCTTTAACCGGTATGTCCACATTAAGCAAGATAGCAACCATTTCCTCCAATTCATTGACCTGCCCATTCAAATCCTTGCTAGCTTCTTGAAATTCGTTCTCATGCAAATAGATGAATTTGGATCTGAACTAGATTATCCTCAAGGTATTCTCAATAAAATTTGCATTATCTTCCTCAAGGATTGATTGTTCCAAGAGAGTGGACTTAGGCACCTTGTTGATGTCTTTCAACTTCTTAACATGTTCTTTGTATTCTTCATCTTGCTTTTCCAGGACTTCAACATGTTGGTTCATCTCCCCAACTAACTCAAGTGCTCCTTCATGTACTTTCAAACTATCGACCAACACTTCACCAACCTCCTGATTGAGCTTGTCAATCCATTGATCAAGCATCCCCACCTTACTCTTCATTTGTACTAAATCATCAACTTCCTTCTTGCTTAGCAGGACTGGGGTTTCTAGAACAACTTGTTCAGACACTGGAGTGGAGACATCCTTGAGGAATTTATGCAACTGATCCAATTGGGCCTTAAGCTCATCCTTCTTTTGTTTTTCCTTGATCATTCTAGATTTCATGGAGGAAGCTACAATATCAATTAAGTTCATTTGTTGGTTCCTTATAGGTCTTCCCAAATTGACAGAGCCCAATTGATAATCAATTATTTGCATGTCTTATTTGACCTTATCCACCACTGGAATTGTAAATTTAGCCACAATTTCTCATGCATCTGTGAGTTTGGTAGAATGAAGCACTCTAGCCTTCTTCTTAGGTCTTTCCTTCTCAATTTATTTCATCATTTCATCCTAATTGAGAGGTTGAGGTTGGACCATCTACCTTTTCTCAAGATCAAGTTTTAACCATGTAGGAGCAATAGGAGTAGTGATCACCTGTGTTGAAGAAAAGGAAGCAGTAGCAAAAGATAATGGTTGCAATATAGTGTTCCTAGGTTGAGAATCAACCTCTTGCACATTCTTATGTTCCCTCTATGCATCTTCTTATACAAGTCTCTCAACCTCTTCTTTATCCCTTTGTTCTTGCAACCTTTTAGATTCCAATTCCTTTTTTAGATTTTCTTCCAATCTCTCTTCTTCATACACTTGGTCTCTCTATTTTTCACACTCCTTGACCAAGTCCCATGCCTCTTTAAATTTTTTCTCATATTGAGCAAGTTCTTTAGCCTCCTTTTTCTCTTTCAAAGTGCTCTGCTTCTTTTCTTTTATGTGTTGCTTCTACAGCCTTGATTTTAGCCTCAAGGGTTTCTCTTTCTCTTCTTTGCTTGGCCCTCTCTTCCTCAAGATCATGGATTTTCTGCAACATTGTCAATTTTTCTCTCTCCTCCTTAGTTTTGAGCTCTTGCTCCTTTTGTTGTTTTTGCTTAGCCAATTCATCAGCCTTAGCTTGAGCTTCCAATTCATCTTGTTTCATCAATGCATTAGCTTGTGCCTTAGCATAAATCTCATATTTAGCCAGTGCCTCAACTTTTTCCTTGTAATTTTCCTCTCTTTTGGCATCCTCAAATAGCCTCCATTGATCTTCCTCTGTCAAAACATGTTTAGTGTATGCATCCTCAATTACATCAAGAGAAGCAACCACATGAGCCTCCTTGTCAGATGGGGTAGCATCATAATCGGTCTCAATGTTATGAATCTCTACCTCAGGCTCCTTCTCTTTCAAGGATTCAACTTCTTTGTGCAAGGTTCCAATAGGAATTTCCTCAATTGGATGCTCTACAAGAGGAGGTTGAGTTGATGTTTCATCTTGACCAGTTGTTGAGGGACCAGGTTATCTTATGCCCGCTTCTCCTTGTGCTTCAGAGAGATCCTGAGCAACAGTCTCCTCTCCTGAATTGGGAGGGAAAAACTCTAAAGGCTCCCTAGGAGGAATTCTTCTTTTTGTCCTTTTGTATCCTTGGGTGGTTCGTGTAGCCTTTCTCTTTTTAGAGGTCTGAGCCTCTGGCTCCTTGATTCTCATGACAACCCATTGGATACTCCTATCCAATATCGGTCTTGCAATCTGCTTTATATCTTTTGACTCCTTCGCATTCCAATGCACTGGATCTAAATCTTTGTTTCCTACCTTATCAACATCATATTGGGGATCCAAAATTACCACATCATCTGACAATGTGTCAAGGATGTCCTCCTTTACCCCTCACTTAACCATGAGTGGGATGGGAAATCTTTCATATTTTCTTCTTCTCAAATCATTGTCATCTGGTAGATACATCCAAAATTCCTCTAGCAGATTGAAATGTTTATCAAAAACAATAGGAAGCAAGGCCTACATCTTATGTTTAGGATCAAAATGCTTCCTGGAAGTTTATAAACCCAACTTCAAATAAATCAACTCCTCACATATTTCCTTGGTTGCCACATTATATGCACAACCATACTCACCCAACTTCATGGTGAACTTGTGACAACCACTCTTGTGTTTGTTACCAAATTTGAAGTTGAACCTCAAAGCTTGATAGATTAATTCCATTAAAACAATCATGTTGTTGTAGCGCCTGGGTTGTAGATGAGGGTGGCCATCAAAACCAACTAGCCTGAAATAGGTAGACTTGGGGTATTACATATACCAATGTCTCCACTCTATAATGAAGGCCATGGCCTCTCTACTCAATCTATAACCAACATCTCTTATTAGCCGGTTAATGATGACATATAAAAATCCATCATTAACCCTCTCTTAGTGTGACTTTGAGGTCTACAAGGTGAGTTTATCATAATGATCCCATACATTTTTTTGTCCTTGGGTTTCTCCCAATATACCCACTGCATTCAATCCTGGAAAGATACACCTTTTGGTTGTTGCATAAATCACATAAGAGGTCATGAAGAAACTCTTGGTTTCTCTCACTCTAAACATCTAATTGTGTATGCAATCTGACATAATCATAGGCCAGTCAAATTGTTTTCTACCATCTAGGATAGTTTGAATGAATGGAAACATCCATTCCTTGAACTGGGAGGCATCCCTCTTCCCAAACACTCTAGAGAGCATCATTATTATATCCCCAATCTCCTTGTAGAAATTTTCCCTTTTAAGTTGGTCAGGAAGCTTAGCCAAGAACTTTCTCTCAACTCTCATCCAGGTCTTGTTCATATGAATTCTACTACTTTCATTCTTGTTACTATACAGTTTCAAATCTTCTGCCTCATTGAGCTATCTAGGATTTTGTGGAATAGGTGCATTGAACATAAATCTTATCATTTGGGGTGTTAAATCAATGATAATATTCCCCTACAAATCCACACATTGCTTGGTGACAGGGTTGTATGCTCGAGCTGCAGTGATTATCAACTCAGGACATTGGATTGATAGGGGGAAGAGGGAAACATGTGCTAGTTCAAATTGGAAAATTCTCCCAGTCCTCCCTGTTACCTCCTCACCAAATGTCTCTAGAAGTAACTCATCATAATTGAATGGGCCCAAGTTGGTATCGGTGATGTCCACCCACTCGAAGTCCACCTTGCTAACATTGAGAGTAACTTCCTTGTGTTTGTATCTCAGGGTATAAGGGAGCTGCTCCACCTTTATCCTTTTAGGCTTGCCTTCTTGTTTTGAACTTTCTACTAATTTTCTCCTTTGAGAAGCCTCCTCTGATGCTCCTGACATTTCTTACTTCTGCAATAAAACCCTATATTAGATGAACAAAAAGAATAAGAAACAATACATCATCTAATAACCTTTCTCTACTTCCTCAGGAAAAACTTTCCATACTTAGCTAATTTCATATTAATCAGAGGTAGAAGCAAAGTAGAATAAGGAACAAGAAACCATTCTAACACAAAGCGGGATCGAGATCAAAATAAGACTAGAGGCGGGGTTAGAACAAAAACCAAACTTGAAACCAATCGCTAGTTCCAAGTTTGACCTCCACTCTGGTTTTGCTTCTACCAAAGAAAAAGCGTGAAGACCAAAGCCAACAATAATTGGAAGTGGGGCCATTTTGGGAGTGAACACCAAAATGCAAAGACCTACGGGTTGAGTTCATTCTCAATTCTACTCCTACCGGTTTACTACTCAAAACGAAGTAGTTTCCTGACGAGGTGGTCACACGAACTTAATGACCAGAGTCGCATGGGATAATATGGGAAACTCAAATAAAGGGCTTAAATCAACTTTTAATAGAGCAAAGGCCAATTTTAACTCCAAGGGTCGGGTATTTGTAAAGGTCATTGAACAAACCCTAATTTTCTTGACGCGTCAACTCAAATAATTAGGGCATCAAACACCATACATGTAAATCACTAAACTGATATGGGAATAGGATCAGAGGGATCTCCAAACAAACTCTCAAAAATTCAAAGCACAGAGAACCCCATCAAATGAAACCCTAGTTAGAAACTAGGGCATGATGGAACGGACCTACCACAAAAGCAACAACAAAATGGAAAACAAACAAAATGGAAAAAAAAAAAGACAAGACAAAACCAAAAAGGTAGAAAAGAACAAGCGAAGATTCACAGAAAATAGAATCTTGTGAATGTGCAAGAGCTCGACAAGCAAGAAGACGACAACAAAGCAACAAAGAAAACTGGAAAAGAGTGGGAAAAGACCCTACCTCAAAATGCCAAAAATAGAGGTTAAAACTAGGTAAAAATTCACCCACCACGCGCCTCCGCAATGGACTTTATGATAGTATTACGAATCATATTTTTCACTTGAACCAAAGATACAACAACCCTGAGATAAATAAGCATGCTACATAGGTAGATGTTTTATCTATTTTGTGACATATTTCAATCATGGTTCATCAGATTGTTTACAATATACCTTATTCACAATAACTTTTCAAACCATTGTTAAAATAATCATAAGACATAGGTTTAGGACAAAAGCTTTCAACAGATATACCAGAAAATACCTAAATCAATTTCTCTCCTAGCATCCACAGTATTCTTTGAATAAAAGCCCCTTCATTTCAAAATGGAAGAGAATGAAAGTCCCCAGAAACCAAAACAAAACAAAACAAAACAACAGACAAAAAACACAAGGAAAACAAACAAACAAAATAAAAACTAATTACATATAATACAACCAACAGGAAACTAGGCCTTCATGGGTCAAAGTAGTGCTTGAGGAACTGATCATTGACGGGAAACAAAATAGGTTCCCCTGTTAGGGTGCTTAAATGAAAATTATTTTCACCTAGGATCTCAACTATCTAATACAGACCCAGCCAAAGTCTATCAAACTCTTGGTGGTCTCGCTTTTTCTCTCTAGCTTTATCTCATAGCAACACAAGATTTGATATCCTAAAGGCCTTTATCTTGGCCTTCTTGTCAAACCAATGTTTGACGACAACCTGATGTTTAGAGAACTGTTGTAAAGCAGCGTCTCTTTGTTCTTCCATGTTTAGTATATTAGCTAGTCTAACCTCTATATGATCATCCTTTAAATAAAATTCTTGCATAAACCTAAGGATAGGTATCTGCAAATGTATTGGAAAAATCGGCTCTTGGCCATAGACTAACTTAAAAGGTGAATTTCCTAGGGAGGCTTTGATACGAGTTCGGTCTTCCCATAAGGAAAATTTTAGCTGGGTGTGTCAGTCCCTAGGGTTGTTTTCTAGCAATTTTCTAATCACTTCCAATAGCTTCTTGTTGGTGGACTCAGCCACTCCATTTCCCTAAGGGTAGTAATTAGATGAATATTTCAAAATAAATTTGTGTTCATAGGCCCATTGAATGAACTCAACAGAAGAGAAAGCAGGGCCATTGTCACATACAAGGTAAAATGATACTCCAAACTTGGTTATGATGCTTTCATTGAGAAACCTGATGACCACATTTGTGGTGCTATTTTTGTAGGGTTGAGCCTCGGTCTAGCATTTGCAGTAGTCAATGGCTATCAAGATGAATTTATGACCTATAGAAGAGTTTGTATTAATAACTCCCACAAAATCTAGTGCCCATTGGGCGAATGGTCTTACCTCGTACACCGGTTGCAAAGGCATCGCTGGATTTCATTCCCTAGATGCAGAGGTCTGGCATGTGTGACATGTCCTAACATGATGTGCATCTCGAAATAGGTGGGGCCAATTTAGTATCCTGACCTGAGAATTTGATGAGCTAAGGAATCAACAAATCCATGCCATGTGCCATGTCTACCATGAAACTCAGTAATAGCATGCTTGGCTTCTTGCTGATCCAAACAACGTAGGTAAACTCCTTCAAAATTTCTTCTATATAAGGATCCTCCTTTAAGCATATAATGAGCACTCTTCATCCTCAATGCTCTCCTTTGAGTAGCATTCATCCCCTCTAGGCATCTATTATTAAGGAGGAAGAAGATCAGACCTATGTACCAAGGATCCTTTGTGAATGACTGCATAGTGTACTGCTGGCAATTGATACTCTTTTCAACATTCACCATATCCTTAGATAAGCCTTGTTCTCATATGAGCTTCATTGGATGGATTTTTAAATCAAACTCTTGTAAAATGGCCATCCATTTTCCTCTTCTCTCCCCCAATTCACTCTGCATCAGGAGAGACTTTACATCTGGATAAGGAACTATGGTGACGACCTGACTCTGAAGGATGTAGTACCTAAATTTTTTTACTGCTCGCACCAGTACGAAGGCCTGCTTTTCAAGGGGTGAATACCTGACTTCTGCATTTTTGAACAGGGAGCTCATGAAAGCAATAGATCTTTCATCCCCCTCACCTCTTTGTTGTGTTAAGACACTTGCACATGAATGATTGGATGCAAAAGAATAGATATAGAATGGATTTAGATAATCTAGGTTGGTCAAGACTAGTGCCTCAGATATTGATTGTTTGATCTGTGTAAAAGAAAATTTTGCCTCGTTACTCCATTCTATTTTTGCATCTTTTTTCGTCATCTCATTAAGGGGTTTGACAATTTCTACAAACCCTGTTATAAATTCTCACAAAATTGATCCTCCCAAAGAAGGATCTCATTTCTTTTTTACTACCTGGCATTGTTAGTTTTAAGATGGCTTCAACTCTATTAGGGTCTATGGATATCCCC
The DNA here is from genome assembly GCA_007258455.2 of Sequoia sempervirens. Classification (NCBI taxonomy): domain Eukaryota; kingdom Viridiplantae; phylum Streptophyta; class Pinopsida; order Cupressales; family Cupressaceae; genus Sequoia; species Sequoia sempervirens. The sequence continues at coordinate 44,049,253 of VDFB02047230.1, forward strand.
TTTTCTGATATTACATGGCCCAAAATTTTCCCTTCAAAAACTCCTAACACACATTTTTTTGGATTCAGAGACACACCATAGGCTATACATCTTTTAAGGACTTTTGCTAAATCAACAGCATGGTCCTTTCTATTTTTAGAGAAGATAGTTAAGTCATCAACATAAATAATGATACACTTACCTATTAAATATTTGAATGCCACATCCATCGCACGCTAAAAAGTAGCTCCAATGTTGATAAGGTCGAATGCCATTCTCCGATAGGAATATGTCCCCCACTTGGTAGTGAAGGTAGTTTTCATCCTGTCCTCATGACTGACAAGCACTTGATTATACCCAAAATAGCCATCCAAGAATGACATCATCTAGGATCCATTAACAGTTTATAATACCTCATCAAGAGAAGGAAGTGGATAGTTATCCTTCTCTGAGGCTTTATTTAGGTTCTTGAAATCAACACACAATCGGATCTCACTATTTTTCTTGTGCACTGGGACCAAGTTTGCAACCTAGGTGGAATGTCATATTGGGAAGATTATTCTTGCAGACAACAGTTTTTGCACTTCCTTCTGAATTAATGTCTCAATCAAAGCATTCACGGGGCACTGCCTTTGACAAAAGGGCTTTGCTTCTAGCTTCAGAGGTATGGTATGTGTGATCACCAAAGTTTCAAAGGTATTTAAATCCTCATAACTCCAAGCAATTGTTGTTATATCTTCTTTCAACACCTTTATTATTTTACCTCTAATTTCCTCAGGGAATATTTTTCCTATATAGACATTCCTTTCAGGACCTGAATTAGCCAAATTAATAGGTTTGTACTTCCCTCCATCAATTTTTGTTGGCACCCTTTCACGAGCCTGAGGATCAAAGTCAAATATCCTTTCCAAAGCTACCATCCCCTTGAGAATTTTTTTGCTCTTCAAATTCAATATTCCCTCTGTATCACAATTCTTAGGATCCCAATATCCTTGATCCCTTTCTAATTCATCAATTATTTTTCCTTTGAAAACATCAAAACTCGCCAAGAAGGAAAGTATGTGTTGGTCATCATCGAATGCTTGAAAATTTTGGACATTATCCCGGATGGCTGGGATGGGGACTAGTTTAACTAAAAATATTTTCAAATTGGAGTCCTGCATAGGCTCCAAAGTGCTAGCAGTAATGGCTAGGGCATCTGCAATCTAATTGTCTTCCCTAGGAATCAAAGTGATTCCAAAAGCGTCCAAATCCTCAATCAAATTCCAAACTCTATTTATGTATGTAGCCAATCTTTTGTTGTGACAAGTATATTGGTTGTGGACTTGCTTGACAATCACTTTAGAATATCCATGAACCATGAGAGATGTGACTTTCTTCTGATGAGAAAACATCAGTCCTTGAGCAAGTGCTTTGTATTCTACCACGTTGTTTGTGTAGCCAAACTGCAACTTGTAAGATGCAAAGTATGTCTTCCCTTTCAGGTTAGTTAATTCAATTCCTGCTCTGCTTCCTGATTTGGATTTAGAGCCATCAAATTTAAGACTCCATAGTTGGTCTAGAGCTTGGATTTCTTTCTTATTTGGGATTATAGGTGATGGCTTGCTTGAAATGTGTGGCGGCTTGGACTATTGTTTGCAATCAAGATTTAAAGGTAGCTATGGGAAAGGTTGGTCAGAAGTTTCTCCTATATTCAAAACATGTTCAGGAACTACTTCTTGAACCTTTTCTTGGATCAGATCACAATTTAGTACATTTTTTATCAATGCCTTAAGCATTGGAAGGGTATCTGGGGAAATTGTAACTGACAAAGACTGAGATTCCTCAGTCTCTATTTGGAATTTAGAGCATAGAACCTAAGTCTGCTCAAGTTGGGAAGAATCCTCTTCTTGAGTGAGACTGGTTCTCATAAGGATGGTAGCATCCTTAGCATCAAATGAAAAATTATTGGTGAGTTCTTGGGGTTGGCATTCACAAGTTTGCTCAGCTTGGCAGACATGGTTTAAGATATCTACACAAGGTTGACATGTCAACTAAGAATGATTATAATAATGAATCCTACACCAATTAGGAATCAACAAACTCCACAAATCAGCCTCTTCTCCCAATACCAACCTATCTTGTTGCAACTTTTTGATCAAAACTTGTTGGTTGACCATGGTCATTGGGTCACTCTATTCTAGAGGCAGTGTATCACCAAGATCGAGCATTGAGGTCATGATCTCCTCCCTCTTGTAAACTCCTATCTTAGTTTCGAAGTAAGCTAGTTCATTGGGAGAATCATATTTAGTAATCATATGTTTGCACCTAGGCTCACTCTCAATTCTAATATGTGTTGATATCCCTTTCTAGGGCAGCCACATGTGTGAGAAGTCCAAGGACAAATATCTCCCAATGCTCTTCATCAAGTCTCGGCTTAAGAGCATACCGTATGTTTCTAGGATATCAACCACTTGGATATCCATGTAATTTTGGATCCTTGGGTCATATCCAACTTGTACATGAATATTCTTCAGTTCTCCTACCACATTGACTTCCATTTTATCCAATTGAATGACCTTTTTGTTCATCTGAAGGGGAATCAAACCTAACTTCCTAAAAATTGAGAATGGCATGGCGTTTCCTAACACCCCAGAATCCAGTAAATAGTTGTGCAGATTCTTTCCAAAAATCCTTAAACTTAAAAGGAAAGGTGGGGTGCCCATCTTACCTTTATAGAGGGTTGCATTCATCTCGTTTGTGCGAGTCACCTTGTCTTTTCCTTTTGATCGTTCTACTTCCTCTAGGGCCTTCAACACAATTTCCCATTAGGTAGGGCACCACTTCATGATGTCAAATAAAGACAAGGAAGTCTTTTTCCTTTGCATCTCTGTAATGAAATCAAACTTTGAATCATTCCTTAACTGATACTTAGGAAAAGTAGGTAGGCTACCTTTATTCTGAGATTCAGATGGCTCCTTTGGTGGTGGTGGGTTGTTATCTTCATTCTGATTTGGTGGGACCATGTTGTTAGGAGGGGCAAATGTAGTAAATGGGCCCTTATTCTAATTTCTTAAGAAATGACCTCCCTTGGTTTGGAAGGCATAGGCATCGTATATGTCTTCCACTATTTCATTCTCTTCCTGGCTGGGAAATGGTTGTTCTTCATCAAATATTTCATAAGCCATGGTGGTATCTATGGATCCACTAGACTTGTTGGGAGCACCCTTTTAATGGAGCATAGACCTGTGCTATTTTAACCATTTTCTCCATTTTTGGGAAATTCATCTCAGAATGAGTTGTAGTGTCATGTAGCCTACACCAATTCGTCATAAAATTAAGATCTACCACATTTGCAATGTGTGGCTTTTCATCACCTGCCTGATAATTATGGGAAACTCCCCCATTATTAGGTCCAATATTCCATTGTCTATTTTTGGTGGACCTCTAATTATATCCCCTATTCTAATTTTGATAATTTTGTTTAGAGGTATTTTGGTTCTGGAAGTTCCTATTGGTGTTCTGGTTCGAATTCTAATTTTGATTGGTGTTATAATTTTGGTTGGAGTTCTAGTTGGAGTAACCACCTTGATTAGAATACCCTCCCTGATTCTATTAATTTGGGTTTTGGTTCTGAGGAGGGTACTATCTAAGTTGGGCCATATGATTGGACATCTGAGATAGAGTCTTCTTGAGAGTTTCCATTTCATTGGTCAATTGAATGGTTCGTTCACTCTCTGTAGTCTTCACAATAGATGATTGATTAACATAATTTGACCCTCCAGCTTGATTATAGTAATTTTGTGATTGTTGGGAGGAGTCTTGAGCATCATTAGTGAAGAATGGTAGGGGACGTGAGGTTTGTAATTCAGACATGGGTCCATATTGGGAATAAGACATTCTTGGGACCGTATTGAACAAAGGAGTTGGATTAGGAATTTGATATCTTATGGGAGGAAGAACTCCTAAAATCCTGGATTGTAAGCTTATCTGTTGTTGCAATTTGATGGCTGGGTGATAAACTTTAGACAAAGAATCAATTTTAGCAGCACCATAAGCCCTCTACAAGAACAGGCCAATCAAAGGATCTACAACCCTTAAATATGCCAAAATGGAAATATTCTCAACAACCAGGTAGGGATCCTACAACCTTCGGTAAATTCTTTGGAATCTTGTGTTGAATAATGGAAATGGTTCATGGGGTTCCTTTCTTATGGTAGCAAATTGGTGATACAAAATGGAAGGGTCTACATAGACCCGAAATTGATTAATAAAGGCATTTTCTAAGTCTGTCCAACTCATAATAAACCCTTGTGGTAAATTCAAATACCAGTTGTATGTCATGTCACCCAAAGAGTAGGGGAATAACCTACACACAACATCATGATGAGCTACTTGAGCCCAAGTACAAGCATCCTTAAATGTTTGTATGTGCTCTTCAGAACTCCTTGATTCTCCATGCATATATTTGGGACAAAATCTCTCAGAATTCTTGGGTAGATCATGTATACGCCCAGGGATAGTCCCTAGTGGAGAGGGGTTATTCACAAAAAATGCCATAGGTGGTGATGGTTGAGCTAGTTGTGGAATGGGTGAGTTTGGCCGGTGAGGCAGATTTGGTGGAAAGCCACATAAAGTAAGTGGTGGTGACAATGGTGGGATCAAAACCCTATGGGCTTGGGGTCTATACCTTACAAGGGTTTGGAGTTCAACCAATGGTTTAGGATTTTGAGAAGATATAAGAACTCTTTCATACCTATCTAGTGAGAATGACCAAATTCAAGCCAGTTTGTTCCTCAGTCCCTCCTTCTAGTGCCAGATTTGTTCATGGTAAAAACAACACCACAATATTAAACATAATATCTCTATCCTATTTCTCCTAAAAAAGAAAGACAACATAAATTAATCTAACTCCCAAGGTCCTGGTAGTTGGTTCTCAACTATGTTGATGTTACTCAATGGCCAATGTAACTGAAATATTCAAGGGGCCTTTTTTGGTAATAAAGAACACAAACTACATTAGATCAATTAACCTACAATGGGGGTGTAAATAAATGGAAAAATATAGATCATGGCTTCAGAATAGTAGAATATGAATAAAACTTCTTAATATCTAGACATGCACCTTAACAATGAGTGTTTCTTTATCCAACCAAAACCATAACATGATGCAATTCATAGAATAATCTACACCACTGCATGCATTCATAGTGCTAATTCAACAATCACAACCATTTACTAAAATTCACTTCAATATTTGAAACAGATCACTCACTCATTGCTAAAACCAGATCAAGTAGACATGAAAGTAATTCCATTCATAGATAATTTAATGAAATAATCTTAAAATCCAATTTCCCTTATTGATTTGCATCAAATAGAAAACATTTAGGCACAACAACTCACTGGCATACAGATTGATTATGATTCATTAACATTACCATAAAGGTTCAAACTTAACAATAACATGTAAACTATATAAAAGCTGTAAAAAGTATCCAAGTTCAACAGAACTTTCAAAGTATCTTGCTAAAAAATCTTATGAAATCCTAAGACTATAATTCCTATCTGCTATCACTTTAGGATGTTAATCTTGCTTCAATTAGCCGAAATTTACAAAATGGAGCCAAAAATTATATATAGGCGATCCATGCATAAGTTTCTCTCAATCAAAACTCAAATCCATAAATTTAGGAACCAGAAATGTATGAAGAAAGTAGACAGGCTGATCTTCAATTCAAAGGTTGATTGCCTTTTTGTGCAAAATCTGGCACCCAAGGAAGAAGGTAGAACTGGTGGATGAGAAATTTGAGTTTAACTCATGTTAAAAGCCTACAAAATAGGAGAGAAGAGGATGTTGTATGTCAAGATAGAATGTTCTACTGCCAGCTCACTCATGCATTGCTTGATCAAGGAGATACTCATCATAGCTGGAAAATATTTGTTGAAGGATGTCCATATCATGCCCATCTAACCAATTGCCCTCAAACTTGATCCTCTCCAACTCTGCTGAGGCGAATTCTTGCATATCTTTCAATTTGATTAATTCCCTCCTAGCAACTTTTACCTCATCTTTGATGTCCATTAATTTTTCCAATAACAAATCTTCTCCATCATCTTCCTTTTACATCACTTCTTCAAATCTAATGTTCCACTTCTCCTTCATCTTATCTAGAGGAAAACCTTATTTAACCGATATGTCCACATTAAGCAAGATAGCAACCATTGCCTCCAATTCATCGACCTACCTATTCAAATCATTGCTAGCTTCTTGAACTTCATTCTTTTGCTCATAGATGAATTTGGATCTAAACTGGATTATCCTCAAGGTCTTCTCAATAAAATTTGCATTATCTACCTCAAGGATTGATTGTTCCAAGAGAGTGGACTTAGGCACCTTGTTGACATCTTTCAGCTTCTTAACATGTTCTTTATATTCTTCATCTTTCTTTTCTAGGACTTCAGCATGTTGGTTCATCTCCCCAACTAACTCAAGTGCTCCTCCATGAACTTTGAAACTATCAACCAACACTTCACCAACCTCCTGATTGAGCTTATCAATCCATCGATTAAGCATCCCCACCTTACTCTTCATTTGTACTAAATCATCAACTTCCTTCTTGCTTAGTAGGACTGGGGTTTTTGGAGCAGTAGCTTGTTGAGACACCGGAGTGGAGACATCCTTGAGGAATTTATGCAATTGATGAAATTGGGCCTTAAGCTCATCCTTCTTTTGTTTGTCCTTGATCATTTTGGATTTGGTGGAGCAAGCTACAATATCAATTAAGTTCATTTGTTGGTTCCTTATAGGTCTTCCCAAATTGATAAAGCCTAATTGATAATCAGTTATTTGCATGTCTTCTTTGTCCTTATCCACCACTAGAATTGCTCATTCAACCACAATATCTCCTACATCTGTGAGTTTGGTAGAATGAAGCACTCTAGCATTTTTCATAGGTATTTCCTTCTGAATTTCTTTCGTCATTTCATCCCAATTGAGAGGCTGAGGTTGGACCATCTGCCTTTTTCTCAAGATCAAGTTTTTACCATGTAGGAGCAATAGGAGTAGTGATCACCTGCATTGAAGAAGAGGTAGCAGTAGCAGAAGATAATAGTTGCAATATAGTGTTCCTAGGTTGAGAATCAACCTCTTGCACATTATATTGTTCCCTTTGTGCATCTTCTTGTGTAAGTCTCTTAGCCTCTTCTTTATCCTTTTGTTATTGCAACCTTTTAGATTCCAATTCCTTTTTGAGATGTTCTTCTTCCAATCTCTTTTCTTCATACACCTAGTCTCTCTGTTTTTCAAGATCCTTGACCAAGTCCCATGCCTCCTTATATTTTTTTCTCATATTGAGAAAGTTCTTTAGCCTCCTTTTCTCTTTCAAGGTGCTCTGCTTCTTCTTTTCTTTTATGTGTTGCTTCTACAGCCTTGAATTTAGCCTCAAGGGCTTCTCTTTCTCTTCTTTGCTTGGCCCTTTCTTGCTCAAGATCATGGATATTCTACAAAATTTCCAATTTGTCTCTCTCCTCCTTAGTTTTGAGCTCTTGCTCCTTTTGTTTTTGTTGCTTAGCCAACTCATCAGCCTTAGCTTGAGCTTCCAATTCATGTTGTTTCATCAATGCATCATCTTGTGTCTTAGCATCAATCTTGTTCTATTTATCCAGTGCCTCAGCTTGTGCATTGGCATCTACCTCTCTTTTGGCATCCTCAAATAGCCTCCATTGATCTTCCTCTATCAAAACATGTTAAATGCCTGCATCCTCATTTACATCAAGAGAAGCAACCACATGAGCCTCCTTGTTAGATGGGGTAGCATCAAAATCGGTCTCAATGTTATGAATCTCTACCTTAGGCTCCTTCTCTTTCAAGGATTCAGCTTCTTTTTGCAAGGTTCCAATAAGAATTTCCTCAATTGGCTACTCTACAAGAGGAGGTTGAGTTGATGTTTCATCTTGAGCAGTTGTTGAGGGACCAGGCTCTCTTGTGCCCACTTCTCCTTGTGCTTTACAAATATCTCGAGCAATAGTCTCCTCTCTTGAACTAGGATTGAAAAACTCTAAAGGCTCCCTAGGAGGCATTCTTCTCTTTGTCCTCTTTTACCTTGGGTGGTTCCTACAACCTTTCTCTTTTTAGAGGTCTAAACCTCTGGCTCCTTGATTCTCATGACAACCCATTGGATACTCCTATCCAAGACCAGTCTTGCAATCTGCTTTATATCTTTTGACTCCTTCACATTCCAATGCACTGGATCTAAATCTTTGTTTCCTACCTTATCAACATCATATTTGGGATCCAAAGTTACCACATCATCTGACAATGTGTCAGGGATGTCCTCCTTTACCCCTCACTCAACCATGAGTGGGATGGGAAATATTTCATAGTTTCTTCTCAAATCATAGTCATCCAGTAGATACATCCAAAAGTCCTCTAGCAGATTGAAATGTTTATCAAAAACACTAGGAAGCAAGGCCTACATCTTATGTTTAGGATCAAAATGCTTCCTGGAAGTGTATAGACCCAACTTCAAATAAATCAACTCCTCACAAATTTCCTTGGCTGCCACATTATATGCACAACCATACTCACCCAACTTCATGGTGAACTTGTGACAACCACTCTTGTGTTTGTTACCAAATTTGAAGTTGACCCTCAAAGCTTGATAGATGAATTCCATTAAAACAATCTTGTTGCTGCAACATCTAGGTAGTAGATGAGGGTGGCCATCAAAACCATCCAGCCTGAAAGAGGTAAACTTAGGGTATTGGATATACCAATGTCTCCACTCTATAATGAAGGCCATGGCCTCTCTACTTAATCTATAACCAACATCTCCTATTAGCCAGTCAATCATGACATATAAAAATGCATCATTAACCCTCCTATAGTGTGACTCATAGGTTTGCAAGGTGAGCTAAGCATAATGATTCCATACATTTTTTTGTCCTTGGGCTTCTCCCAATATACCCACTACATTCAATCTCGTAAAGATACCCCTTCTGGCTACTGCATAAATCACATAAGAGTTCATGAAGAAACTCTTGGTTTCTCTCACTCTAAGCATCTAATTGTGTATGCAATCTAACACAATCATAGGCCAATCAAATTGTTGTCTGTAATCTAGGATAGTCTGAATGAATGGAAACATCCATTCCTTGAACTAGGAGGCATCCCTCTTCCCAAACACTCTAGAGAGAATCATTATTATATCCCCAATCTCCTTGTAGAAATTTTCCCTTTTAGGCTGGTCAGGAAGCTTAGCCAAGGACTTTTTCTCAACTCTCATCTAGGTCTTGTTCATATGAATTCTACTACTTTCCTTCTTGTCACTATACAGTTTATGAGCTTCTGCCTCATTGTGTTGCCTAGGATTTTGTGGAATAGGTTCATTGAACATAAATCTTATCACCTGTGGTGTTAAATTGATGATAATATTCCCCTGCGAATCCACACATTTCCTGGTGGTAAGGTTGTATGCTCAAGCTATAGTGATTATCAACTCAAGAATTTTGATTGATAGATGGAAGAGGGAAACATGTGCCAATCTAGATTGGACAATTCTCCTAGTCCTCCCTGTTACCTCCTCACCAAATGTCTCCAGAACTCCTCATAACTAAATGGGCCCAAGTTGGTATCAGTGATGTCCGCCCACTCAGAGTCCACCTTGTTGGTGGTGAGAGTAACTACCCTATGTTTGTATCTCAAGGTATAAGGGAGCTACTCCACCTTTATCATTTTATGATTGTCTCCTTGTTTCTAACTTTTTGCAGGTTGGCTCCTTTGAGAAGCCTCCTCTGATGCTCCTGGCATTTCTTACTTCTGCAATAAAACCTTGTATTAGATGAACAAAAAGAATAAGAAACAATACATCATCTAATACCCTTTGTCTACTTCCTGAGGAAAAACTTTCCATACTTAGCTAATTTCATATTAACCAGAGGCAGAACCAAAGTAGAATAAGGCACTAGAAACCATTCTAACACAAAGCAGGATCGGGAATGGAACAAGATCGAAGGCGGGGTTGGAATAGAAACTGAACTTGAAACCAATCACTAGTTCCATGTTCAACCTCTACTCTGGTTCTGCTTCTACCAAAGAGCAAGCGTGAAGACCAAAGCCAACAATAATTAGAAGTGGGGCCATTTTGGGAGTGAATGCCAAAATGCAAAGACCTATGGGCCAAGTTCGTTCCCGAGTCCGCTTCCTCTAGTTTACTACTCAAAATGAAGCAGTTTCCTAATGAGGTGGTCACACGAAATTAAGGACCAGAGTCACATGGGAAACCAAAATAAAGGGCTTAAATCACCTTTTAACAGAACAAAGACCAATTTTAACTCCAAGGGTCAGGTATTTGTAAAGGTCGTCGAAGAAACCCTAATTTGCATGATGCATCGGCTCAGATAATTAGGGAATCAAACGCCCGACATGTAAATCACTAAACTGATATGGGAATAGGATTAGAGGGGTCTCCAAAAAATCTCTCAAACATTAAGAGCACAGAGAACCCCATCAAATGAAACCCTAGTTAGAAACTAGGGCACGACAGAATAGACCTACCACGAAAGCGACAACAGAACGGAAAACAAACAAAATGGAAAGCAAAAAAAAAGCAAAATGGAAAACAAAAAAAAGGACAAGACAAAACCAAAAAGGGAGAAAAGAAAAAGCAAAGATACATAGAAAATAGAATCCTATGAATGCGCAAGAACACGACAAGAAAGAATATGGCGACAAAGCAACAAAGCAAACAGGAAAAGAGTGGGAAAAGGCCCTACCTCAAAATGCCAACAACAAAGGTTGAAATTGGATAAGAATTTTCCCACCATGTGCTTCCACAATCAAATCACGCTCCTCTCACAGTTACCCTAGCTGTTGTTCGCTAAAATGACTTAGACAATAATGATAATGAGCCAGTTAACCTTGATTAAGGTTTAAAAATCACTTTGCGTGTGTGAGGAGGCTGCAATTAATGCCATAAATGTGGTTGGTCGAGGGTGGAGCAAACAATGTAGAAAAGTAATCAACCAGTGTGGAAATATAAGCCAGGTCAGACGTGGACCCGAACCTAGATCCAGAACAAAACAAGAAACCTTTACCAAGTCTCTTACCTAGATCCGGTTTTGGTTCTGATCCCACAAAAAGGACAGACAACAAGGAAAATGGGAGCAAACACGAGACAAAGACAAAAGAACAACGAGAAGCAAGACCAGAACAAAAATTGGGCCCGGCCGAGACACAGACGACAACAAAAGACAAAGCCAACAAGCGGGAGCAAGGTTGGAACAAAAACTGAGATTGAAACTTTTACAAAGTTCTAAGTTCAATTCCCATTCCGGTTCTGCTTCCACCAGAGAAAAAACAAAACACAAGGAAATGACAAACAACTCAATAGAGAAATGGGCCCAAGAGCACAAGACCAACCAACGGAAAACAAAAAGGAACAAGAAACAAGGGTGGGACTGGAACCAGGACCGAATCCAGACTTGGAACTTTACAAAAGTTCTAGGTTTAGTTTCCATTTCGACTTTGATTCCGACAAGCCAAAGGAAACAAGGACTTAGGAGAAAAAAAAACAACTCCTAAGACCCAAACATAACAACAAGGAGAAAAAAACACAAGGGGGACCCATTTTGATCCAAAAAAATAATGGGGTTGTTATGCAAGGCATAACAGGTTTCTTGGAATTCCTTTTCTTGTTCTTTCTAGATTTCTATGCCAATTTTTATTGTTACATCCACATCCTTTTATTTTATATCTTCCTACTCTTCTAAACATTGTGTCCCATGAACCACTTCCTATGTGGCTATATCTACCTTGTTGAATTTTGTTTCCATTTCCTCCTTGATTGTTTCTCTCTTTTTTGGTTGGTTTAAATATAGGAGTGGTATTTTTACTTGTTTTAGATATTAACATTTCATAGGCCTTTTTAGTGGCTTGCATTTTTTCTTATTTTATGTACTCTTTTTCTTCTATTTTAAACAAAAGTGTGTCCACCCTTTACTTTGAGTGCAACGTATTATTTTGAATAATTTCTAAAATTGACCTAATCTTAGATGACAAATTATTTCATGATTAATCTTATCTAGAGCATCATGTCCAAGCTTGACATCAATTTGAAATGTGTCCTCTCTTTTCTTCTTTATTTTATCCATTGTTCTTCTAGAAAGTTGTTGGCTTGTTCTATCACTAAGTATGGACTTGTTGAGATGTAGTATAGTATTTCTTAAAAATAACTTGTTTATTGGAGTATGATGTTTTCACATACATCTATGTTTTTTCCATAAGTTTGTTTGGTAAGAAAAGTAAACTATAGATCACTTGTGGTTCCATTTCTTCTTCCTTCTTACCCAATTGAATCATTATGACTCTATATAATATATCTTTATTTTCATGCTAAGCTTGGAATATACCTACTCTTCTTCCTTTAATACTTGGATAAGTAGGTGTTTTATTTTTTATTTATATCATTTTCCTACAATGGGATAGCTTCTACCTTTTTATTTTCCACATTGATTTGGACTAGATCTTTATTTACACCCCTAGTAGGTGAATATAATTAATCTTTGCATCATTTATCTTACTGTGGTGGTGTGGTGGAAATTTTTTATTTTTACCACATACTCTGTGGACTTCTTTTCTAATTCTATCTCTCATAAGGCTTGATGTGTTCTATAATCTATTCTTTCAAATGAGGCAAATATAGTTTTTAGCCTATTCGACCTTTGGACTTCCATCTCTTTTTATTATTTATTTTCTATGATTTTTGGAGTGTTAGAAATTTTTATAATAATTGGAAAAGTAAGATCATGCAATATAGGGGCTAGTTTTATGGTATTTTTCCTTATTATTTTGGAGTGTTATTATACCTCTTGTTTACTCTTTGTACTACATAACTCACCATAATTTATAAATATTTCCACCATGGAGTCTTTGGGTTGGTCTAATAAGTCTTGAGAATTAGGATCAATTAATTCATTTGGATATATCTTAGAGTAATCTAGGTACCCATGATACCTATTAGTAGGTCAAGGGAAAAAACAAAACATATCGTAGAGTATTGGAAGAAGATCGTGGTACCAAGAGAAGACGTTAGTCACTAGTAGGATTCATGTCCCTTCAAGGGAACAAATGTATATATGACATATGTAATAGATAGAGAGGTGGATATTTAATGAAATGTAAGGATAGAATAGGATAAACATACTACCAAAGCAGAGACTAGACTTTCCCTTTTGTATATGTTGTAATATAATATATATAAAAGAGTTATAAGGAAAATATGTGTGATATGGATATATGAGCATTTGATTTTTTAGTATGATAATGTATGTCATGAATACCTTATAGATTCCTACCGCATATGCTTATTTATCTTACTATATCCTTTGGGGTATAAATAGACTACTCAAGGAGTATTGGGGTACAAATATTTAGAATGTACTTTCCCCCATTTCTCTTCCCAACATTGGTTTCATTGTCAGGACCTTGGAGAGAATAGTAAAGAAATTACAATCCTAAAAGAAGTAGGGAAGTTGGTAGAAAGATAAAAAAATTGCTAAATACTAAGGGCCACCTCTATGAAAGGGGCGTAGGCCATTTGGGGATGACAAATGGAAAGGGGGGAGGATCCTAGAGATCCTTGAAAAGGCATGACTGTTCAAAATATTATTTCATAACCTTGATATAGGAGAAAAATATAGAAGTTCGGACTAAGGATACATATGGGAATAGGGAAAACTAAAAATAAGAGAGAGGCATTTGAAATCATCAAACTAGGAATGGAAATGAATGTGGAAGAAAGAAAGCTAAAACAAACCTAGGAAAGGGAATAAAGGTATTGTAAGAGGGAAATAGAAAGAAGGTAGAAGGAACAAGTAGAAAAAATGGCAGAGGAAATCCAAAAGAAGCATGTGGAGCATGAAAAAATGGGTATTGTTGAGTGTGCCAATGTGGGTGTAGCCGATGATAGGAATGGAAAAGGAAGAGTACTTGAAGCCAAAGATACCATAAGAGAACAAAAGGAAAAAGTGGTGGAACATAATCCTGAGGATTCATTAACTAAACATAAGATAAGTTCAATCACTAATGAAAAGAAAAAATTATAAATGAAAAGGTAAAAAGAACAAATGTCACCCCCAGACCAAGAGTCGTCCCTTAAGCTAGATATAATGCATAGAAACAAAAAAAATCTAAGAAGCCTGAATTGTGGACAACATATATGGTAAATTAGGACATCATAGAAGGTGACAACCAATCTATTAAGTGGGGAACCATAGAGGATCAAAGTAACTAGGAAAGGATAGAGAGTGACACTGAATCTAGTTCCATATTTAGCAATCAGAGAAGTAGTACCGCAAGTCCAGAAGAAGGCTCATTGGAGGAAGACATGGCCACAATGAGAAAAATTCCAATCTTTGAAAAGGACACTAATAACATCGTAGAACATATTTTTCTATTAGAAACTATATAACAGAGCTAGAAAAAACAAAGAGAAAGTATGAAGCTATTTGACTTCATCAGTTCTTTAAGAGAAGAACTATTAAAATGGTATCGAAAAGCATACCCCCAAAACAATAAATCCTAGGATGAAGTAAAACAATCCTTCCTAGAAAACTTTGGCAATTTGGAACTCCCAATAGAAGGAGTGAGCAAGCTAAGAGAACTATCTCAATGAGATGATGAATCCATATTAGAATTTGAAAAAGGTTCAAGGAAGTAGTTAGGCAGTTGGATGAACCACTAAATGAAAAATAGAAAAGAGAATGGTTCTTCTCCTCCATAACTCTGAAACTCAGAATGGCCCTAGATGGCAAGAACTTTGGCTCATACTCAAAGCTAGTTGCATTAACATGTTGGATAGAAGGTCAGACCTAGAGAAGGATAGAGAAGGAAAAAGAGAATAAGAAGATGAAAATATTACATCTGGAAATGGACCAAAGCAAGGGTTAAACTTGAATTCAAATCCCCAAACAACCACAAAATCATTTTCTTCTCTTTCTTAAGATATAGGTTTCATTGAAGATGAATATTTCTCATCTTTTGTGGATTTGATGATATCATTCCTTCATTATTTTCTTATCATTTTGATATTTTCATTTCAATATATTAATCTATCTTCTTATTATTTTACTCTCTTTATCACCAGTAATCTACTTATTTTTATTTTGTTTCATTTCTATGTCAATAGGGCACATTTTTTAAGGAATATTTGCTTTCTAGATTTTTTGGTCATACAATACTATAGAGCATTGCATAGATGTATGTGCTAAGTGTTAATGTCTAGTCTAGAAAGCTCCATTATATTATCCTTTTTTGAACCTTATTATCAATTTATCTTTTCTATTAGTCATTTTCTAATCATTAACGATAGTTTATTTCTTTTGTGTTTTATCTTAGTTAAATAAAACGTATTTTTGTAATTGGAACAATTTCTAGGTTAATTATTTAATCTAATTCTAAAATAGTAGAAAATTATTTTCATTAATGTTGAACACACCTAGATACTAAGAGGGGGGTGAATCAATATCTTCAAAAGCTTAAACCCTTTAAGATCATAAACATTTCAACAATATACAAATTTAGACTCTTAGCAAGATCAACAACTCATTCGCAGATCAAAAAAACTTAATCTAATGAAAAAAAATGAAAGAGAAGGCAATGAACACACATACACAAAATAACACCAAATTTACATGGAGAACCCAAGAAGGAAAAAACCATAGAGAGGAATCTCTCAATATAGAAGCTCATTGCTTACATAATTACAATTTTAAGGTTCATTGCCTATGGACTTGTAGGCTAAGGTGCACAATCTTAGGGAAAGATACAAGAGACTTGCAGTAATGAGGCACACAACCCCATGAAAAGATACAAATTACAAGGACTTGATGAGATTCACTATCTCAGAGAAAGATACATGAAGTTTTAGGAATTACAACATTTTTCAACAATACACTTTGTTGACTGAGGAATTAAAGCTCATTTCCCTTTTCTTTTCATAACTCAATGCTTCAATTTATCTTCGCACATGTTCACTCTCTCACACATCTTGCAACTGAATTTTTCTTGCATTTATATCCTCCGCAAGATCTCAAAACATCAACTAGGTTGGCCGAAAAGAATACAAACAATGATTTCAACAAGTTGGCCATAAAAACATAATGTGACCTCCTATCCAGAAGATATATGTTAGAATTGTGAAAAACACAAGCCATAGGATCAAACAACAAACAAAGACACCTTCCACACAAGAGATCTACAAAAAATATTTGCAATATTTATCAACAAGAAAAAGATACAAAATGCAAGAGACTATCAAAAAGATATGAAAGCTTGAGAGATAATTACAATGAGAGTTGAGTGCTATATAGGAGAAAAACCCTAAAAGCATAAAAGAACTCCTAAATTTAGCTTAAGTGCATGAGAATAAATTAGACTAATAATCAATTAAAGAGTAATTAATTATTAGCTAATGCCTAATTACTCTAACACGGTCCCCCCTTAAGATGAACTTAGGGAGTAGCTAAAAATGCTAAAAATGAGAATGCATGATGGGTCTCGATAAACAAGACTTGGTTAGGTACCCATGTACAAACAAAATATCTCTCACAACTGGAGAAAAGGAGAAAACTCATCTGCAAAAGAGAGAAAGGAGAATGAAGGATTGAAGAAGCCTCCAAATCAAGGTATGGAGGACTAAGAAGCCTTCAGCCAAACAAAGTCCTAAAAAAGAGGAACATGTAGAACATCACAAAAGAATGAAGATGTAGAATGCTATCAAAAGATGACTAATATAACTTGTTGAAATGAAGAACCTCCAAAAATAAGAATGCAAGAGTATCCATATAGTAAATGATCCATCTCATTGAAATGGATGTAACCAACCATTGATGTACGTGACATCTGAAAGTACATAGGAAAAAGAACTAGATATGTATATCACTCCAAACCATGAAACCAAATAAGCATTAGCACCAAAAGTAGAAACCCCCCATAATGCTGACAAGGGAGAGCCAAGACAAGTACACTAAAACTGTGTGAAACCAAGAAGTGCATGTAGGAGAAACAACCTACAAATAAAAGGGTGTGCAAACTAAGGCACACACGCATGAGACAAGAGTCACCAAGATTCACCATTATCATGGAAGGAACAATCACTTGACAAAGGTGTGATGGAAAACCAAAGGAAAACGACACAACAAGATGTGCAAAATCCCCAAAAAGTATACACCAGAATGGCGCTTTATCTCTATGCGTCTACAAAAGAGAATGTGCATGAAAAAGATGTCTATAAAGCCCAAATAGGACAAAATACTATAAATACATATAGAACAACTAAAAATGAGTCAACCCACACAAACAAAAAAAATTCAGGAGCTAAAACATCCAAGTAATTCACCAAAGTGTGAAAACACAAAAACTTGAATAAAATGTACCTAAAAAGCAATATGAAAAAAATGCATAGATAGAATTGAAGAGCTCTAATACCCCATTAGAATTGTGAAAAACATGAGCCACATGATCAAACAATGAACAAAGACACCTTCCATGTAAGAGATCTGCAAACAATATGTTCAATATTCCTCAACAAGAAAAAGATACAGAATGCAAGAGACTATCAAAAAGATATGAAAACTCGAGAGATAATTACAATGAGGGTTGAGTGCTATATAGGAGCAAAACCCTAAAAGCATAAAAATGCAAGAAATCTGCAAACAATATATGCAATATTCCTCAACAAGAAAAAGTGGCATAAGCAAGAGACTATCAAAAATATATGAAAGCTCGAGAGATAATTACAATGAAGGTTGAGTGCTATATAGGATCAAAACCCTAAAAGCATAAAAGTGCTCCTAAGTCTAGCTTAAGTACATGAGAATAAATTAGACTAATAATCAATTAAAGAGTAATTAATTATTAGCTAATGAATGATTACTCTAACAATAGAGAGGACCAAAACAATCTCAATACATCTTCTAATGTGATCCCAAACCACACACATGCTAGCACACATCAACCCAAGTCAGCAACAAGGAAACAGTGGATGAAATGTGTAGCACATAACCAATTGGCTCAAAAACACTCTTACAACTGTATCTACTCAATACGGTTCTCAACAAGATAGGTCAAGACCCAAATACACTAACACAACTTATTATGCTAGAACGGACCCCCAAGCATTTAGTGCAAGCAAGAGAACAAGCCCTATCAACCAGATATCCACAAATTTCCCAAAAAACCAACTCAACATAATATGCGACACCAAAGAGATCAACCATTGATGTGTGGACCTTAAAGAGATGTTCCATGAACATCCAACAACACTTCCAAACACTTCTTCCACACTGTCATGCCATAGATAGCCACCACAACCCACACAAAAATTGAATAGTTCATTCCAAAAACACAGAATGCACAACCATAAGATAGAACATTAATACACCAACTTGTGGTAAACACCAACACATGAAAAAATAACTAACACCGCACAAGTACTAAGAGCACTTCCACCAAACTACATGAGAAAAAACACAAATGCAGAGAAATATGGAGCATTTTTTGAACCAATCCATACAACCAACAAAATTTTCAAAACATCACAAGTAGTAGAAACCTCCTCGGCAACACAGGTGACTTGAAAAGATAGGAGTACAAAACCCACAAGACACAAACACTAAATCCCAAACCACAAGACTATATCTTCAATATCGAAGGAATACAAAGCATTCTCACAAACAACCTTCAAAGCATCTTCATGAAACAAAAACTTTCACCAACTTGTGGAGACAAAACTTCATTGCAGCAACACATATTTCCTTAGGAAAAATAAGAGAGACCATCAACAACATCTCTCCACCAACAACATTACTTCTAATCCTCATCTTAATATATCATCATGATATTATCTCTTCTATCAGCAACCATACTCAATAATTCTTTACCTGTCATCAAACAAGGCATGTCATCCAACCATGAACATCAGCAACATCAAAGACATGACATCCAACCATTAACTTATCATCATAGAGTATCAACAACATACAACTGAAAGAATAACAACAGAAAGCATAAATGATAGCCCAAATTCAAAAACAATCTCACCAAGTGTTGATAACCAATGCCAAACAACTCGCCAAGTGTTGACATCACAAAAATTTCCTCAAGTGTTGACATCAATGATGTAACCAATTCCAACAATTAAACATACACAAAGATAGTTAACTCGAGTGTAGAGTTACTGCTCGATCACTCACAAGGAAATCTAGTCTTCTTTTGTGGATTCAAAATTCATTTTGTATATTTACATAGTACTTGGAACTCCATGATTTCACATTGTGGGGCACAAAAGTGGTGCCTATTTCATCTTAGATATCTCACATGCAAAGGTTATCTCAGTTATACATATCTAATTTTTCAATTTTACCTTAATTTTCATGCTTAATTTATCTTGCTCATGTTTTCTATTTGGTTTATCGTCTTGTGCTTACTTTCCATACAATCATGATGATGTTACCATACTTAGTTTTTATCCAATCTTTCTCTCTTGTTGATTCATGTGATCCCTTTCCTACAACACATAAAATTAAGGAGATGCATATTATTACTAATAACTTTCAATTTTAATTGTAATTCACAAGGTGACTTTGGATAATTACCCTAGTTATTCTACTTCTATTGTACTTGTATTTATCTTTTTAATTTTAGTATGCTTGCTCATGTAGATTCATATACACTCCAAAGTGGGGACAAAAGTTAGAGGTGAAAAGTGCATACCCTAACATGTTTTCTCTTGCTTTACACCACTTTGGACATAATTTTATGGTCTTAAAGGGATCCTTATAGAATTAGCTATGTGCACACATGATTATGTTCTTAAAACTCCTTGAATTATGTATCTAAGGTGTCAATTTGAACGAGTTATCTCTAGGTCATTTACATCCATTAAGCATCATCCATTAGCCAAAAAACACCTAGGATCTACCCATTAGTAGGAAAACCCACACTATCACAAATGATCATTTGATGATCATTATCTAGTTGTCCACAAATTTCAAAACCCTAGCCCTTGCACTAGGTCATTCTAATATTCATTGCATCACATTCTATTGCACATCAAGTCTTAAGTGTCAATCACCTAGCATCATCATAGCCACCTCATTGTTGCTCGCTTTCTTGCAAATTTTATCAAAACTATTAAATCAAAAGCAAGTACGTATTACAAGGAGAAGATCCTCATTTAGCGAGGCTCTCCCAAAGATGTTTACCAACACTGCTAGTTTTTCATTGTAAGTATAAATATATGGCAAGTCTTTGTTGTAGTTACAAAAAGTGTGTTGACCATAAGATTATTTTGATCTTCAAAAGTTACTCCTAAAAACTAAAGTATAAATATATAGAAACAAAATTAACCTCACACAAATTTTAAGAACTACTCAATTCAAATTCGATTGTTCTTCTTTTAATATTCATAAAATTAAATAATTCTAAATTACAATTTAAAAATTGATAAGTAGGAGGTATTTTCCACAGCATGTCAAATACCTCCTACTTATCAATTGATGAGCTAAAGGAGCTCTATAATGAATGGTTCATAAGGCACAACACTTGCTGAAGGTTTTGCAAATGGGGTTGCAAGCTAAGTGGGCTTAACCTTGGGGAGAACTATGTGGTTAAGTGTGCTTGAGCTGGAGCAATAATGGGATGGGTGACCTCCCGGGATGGCCCAATGCTTCACCTCTGTGAGCATCACCTAGATGCAATGAGTGCTAAGTGGACCATTCATTATCATGAGAGATGGTTCTCGTGAACCACTACTCATGAAACATGGGACAATTAGTTTGACTCAAAAACTACACGATTAAATCCTGATAGCAATATCATAATTTAAAAATTATGATCAACTACCTATCATATATCAAAATTAACTTATCACTTTCACTTCCCTTCATTTCTTAGTTTTTAAACTCTTTTATATAATCTATTATAACGTTGATTAAATTAATTATTATTTATTCATTTTATTCCTACGATAAATTTAAGAGATGCATACAATCTTATTTTACTCAAGGTAATAGACTCTATAACCAAAGAGCACATGGAAAAGGAGCTCACCAACGGTCAAAGAATGACCAAATAAAATGTACATTGAAAAATTGTAGCCCTTCTTTAAAACTAAAGTGAAAAGTTAAAAGGTTGAAAAGATGTGAAATAGAGAATATAGGAAAGATAAACAACAAAAGATGCTTAAAAGACTTCACGAGCAAATAAGAATTTTTATCGTTTCTTTTTGGATTTATTTTGTTTTGAATGTGGTAAATGAGTGTAAACTAGTAGAGAGGTTGTATATTTTCATATAAAAATCAATATATAGTTTTTATTTTTATTTTTTTATATTAATTATTTTGATATAAATAAAAATTTAATTGTAATTTTGGATTTAGTTCAAAATTGCATATGTGATTATAATCTTTTAAATTTTTATTATGTGTTCAATATCAAATTATTTTTAATTAATTATTGTCTATTAATTCAAATACATAATATTAAAATTATGGTCAACAGTATAAAATAATAAATCATAATTTATTTTAGGCATAAATAGTTTATAACATTATATCATTAACACACCTAGACATTGAGAAGTATTACATTAATATTCGAGATCACAAGGATAATATAGGCATTTGCATTTTTTCTTTATGTATCTTCCAATTTGTTCAAAATTATTAAATCAATTCAAGAGGTTAATTAAATAAAAAGGACTAGAGCAAAAGTGGCCTCCCACATCTAGCACAATAAGCAACAAAATGATAGTCTTATCAAGGCATTCTATAATATTACCAATCTCTAGATAGTAGAAAAGCCAAAAAGAACAAAGGTGAATCAAATGAACCAAAAAAAAAAAAAAAAAAAAAATTATGCAAATTA
Source organism: Sequoia sempervirens (assembly GCA_007258455.2). Classification (NCBI taxonomy): domain Eukaryota; kingdom Viridiplantae; phylum Streptophyta; class Pinopsida; order Cupressales; family Cupressaceae; genus Sequoia; species Sequoia sempervirens. The sequence goes on from VDFB02047230.1 coordinate 44,071,139, forward strand.
CCATATCAAGTTTGTAATTACAAAACATTCATACAAATACAAGTCTGATCCTAATCTCCAAACTCAACCTTACACAAAGCAAAAGAATATTCTAATCTTAAGGCAAATAACAAACTATCATATCTTTTTTCTTGTCCCAAGATATCACAATTTTTAGCATCTTAATTTGGATCATTCATTCTTTGATCATAGAGATAAGTACTCTCATTTATTGCATTTATATTTTCTAAAATAGCTATTACAATTAATATAATCTATTAGTCTCGATTGTCACTATTCAATCTAAGTTAATTTGTGTTTAATTGATTGTATTTCCTTTAATTATCGTAGGTTAACCCATAAGGAGAGTTTGTGTTCTTTTACAATAATATATGTTATTAAGCTACAAAGTTATTTCTTTGCAACTATTGATACTCAGATAATGCAATCACAACACCACACACAAAGAATCAATAATGAGAAGTCATGCAAATGAATGAATTTGACATGTAGATTAACCTCAAAGATTGAAAGACCAATTCCTCTCCTACTCTAGCTAAACCTAACTTTTATTGGGGAGGAAAGGGTTCAAAAAATAACATAAAATCAAAAACTAATTAAATGGTGATTCCACAAAATAGAAGGCCTTTCCAATTGCACATGAATTACTCATATGAGATTCTATAATTCATAGAAAAGGAAAAGAGGCATTTGTAGTAATAAAGGCAAGAGAATAATTGTTGCACAATCATATGCTTTTCAAAGGTCAACAAATACTTTTAAAAGATCAACAAGCTTCTAGACACATGAACCAAGGCTATACAAGTCCAAATAAAAAAACCAAAGAGAATTTCTTGACAAAGCTGTGAAAAAATAGAAAACAAAAGATTTATATTATTAAAAACAACACATTGATAGACAAATATAAGAGATAAGACTATATTACATAATCATACAACCAAAAATTTGAGATAATATAAAATCATATGCCCCAAAATTTGAAGATACAAAATTTGTATTACCACAACAGAAAAGCCAACCCTTAATCAATAAAATTCAATACAATATATATTAAAAAAATAATAATAAATTAAAATAATAAAACATAGATGCTACAATTACAAACAAGGTTCAATTGCCAATAAATATTGCTTCCCATGATCAACAATTTCATAATGGAGAAAATAAATGTATGAAACTACAACTATGAGAAGAGGTCATTTGAATATCTTCACTACATCTCTTTATCCTCCACCATAAACCCTAATTTTCCCCTTTGTGGTTTCTCCTCTTCATTTCTCATGCATTCTCCATTTTTATGAATGCAAGCTCCTCTGAATTGTTAACACAAACTTTATATTTAATATTCATGGCCTAATATGCCTTTTGTATTACATACCATGTGGGCCCACTTCAATTTTACAGTCAAAAAGGGCAAAAACTCTTTGAAATAATGCCATGGCTCTACTTTTAGTTTTAACTTTGTTTATGGCCATGAATTTACTCACGTGGGCAGCCCTCTTTGCAGTTAACGTTCTGTTAACTCCTCGCAACCTTCAAAAAATTCCTCTGCTCATTGGATCTACAGTTCACAGGATTTAAGTCTAAACATCTAAAAAAACATTGGAGAGTCCATATACTGAGCAATACTGCCCTGACAATCTCTGACACTCTTATTTCTTCCTGGGCCATTAGATTATATTGATTAGATTCTTCCTGGGCATCTACTCTTTTTCTATGCCCACGACCTATAAAATAATCTGAGAGTTCTCCTAAAGAAATAGCCATACAGTTACTAAAAAACATAAGACTTCAGAAACAGGCAGCTTTGTATTGCTCCCATAGCTCAACCATTTCATATTATAATCATTAAAAGAAGCTTTTTGTTTTACCTGGCTAGCTCATCATTTTTATACAGCCAAAGATATGCTGTCAAACTCTGAGTTTCTCATGCAGGCCTTCACTTTAATTGGTTTCTGAATTCCTGTTGAACATATTGTGCAAGACAGTGTGTATGCACTTTGAGCTCTATATTTTTATCAATGCATGGCCCACCTGCGCCCTTCTCTTATTTCATTGCCTGCGGGCTCATTGTATTCATTTACATCATTGTTATGCACAATTAGCTCTCATTCTTGTGCACAATCTTTTACATCATGTTATCCTTTGAAGTGTTGAAAACAACTGTGCTATGCTTTGTAGCTTCCTGTAGCTAAAAATGTGAATCTCCAAGCAACTCAGAATGATAATTCCCGAAGCTCTCAGTTCTGCAATCATTGCTTTCATAATATATCTCACAAGTTTATTAACAATCTTGAACACAATATTTGCATTATATAACGAAATTAGTGATATAAATTTTGATTTTCCTTAATCGTTTAAGTTACACCACAATACTTAGTTTTGGATCTCAGCATGTAATTATGTTGTTGTGAGAAATTAGAAGTTGATGGTTCGTTATGGTTCAAAGATAGAATGCACATTCCTAACTCTGGGGACTTAATAACCAAGGTGATGTACGAAGCTCAATCTGGACATTTAGGAATGAGCAAACTACTATATTGTTGGCCAAGAATGAAGAGAGAAGCATTAAACTGTGTGGCATAGTGTCTGGAATCTTAATGGTTCAAAGCTAAGCATGTGCACTCTAATGGATTAATTATTGGATTTGTTTATTTGTGCAAACATTTTTAAGTACAAGTGCCAAACAATAAGTATGGATTGGGTCAAATTCCAGTTCAGACCTTTTTGGTTAGGTTTGGCTTTAAGCCTTTTTAATTGTGTTGGCTGTTCTTGTGTTGATTTTTCAGCTGCCGAGTTTGCTGGAGCTTTTTTTCTCTTGGTTTTTCTGTGTCTCTTTCTGTGAGAAGTTTTGTTTGTCTTTTTGGCTGATTTGTAATTGGGTCTGAGCTGTTCCGGTGTATTCTGGTTCATAGCTCCAATCAAAAGCGCTTACCTTAATCAAAACAATTAGTATAGATTTTAAATAGCGATTACTATCAATTCCTTTTAAGCATAACATGATGTTAGCAATTGTCGAGTAACTCATTAAGATAGCAGACTTCATACCATTGAATATAAAAAATGATTCACCTACTATAGCAAGAAGATTGTTAGGGAATTTTTCAGGCTTCATGGAGTACCATAAAAGATGATAGAAAATAGAGATATGAGAATGACCACAAGATTTTGGACAACATTATTGTTAGCTTTAGGTATGAAATTGTGTTTCAATAATACCTACCATCCAAAAATACATAGGTAAACAAAGAGAGTAAATTAGGTGGTGGAAGAATTGTTACATAAAAATCAAGATATATTGACAAAAGAAATTATATAGGTTAAGATTAATCATATTGAATTGGATGGTGATGATTCTTCCACTGTTAATAATAAGGTGTATATTAATTTTAATATGCATACCACGCCATATATTGAGGTTACACATAAAAATATCAAATAAAGTCAACATGATAAACAAGAGCAAGGACATGAAAGATATGGTATTCTAATAGATAGTCCCTTGGGCCACATGGATTAGAATCATACATATTTTAATTATACTAAAATATATTCACCCAATGGTGGTACCTTCATTGATTAATCTTATGTCTATCTCCCTTTACATGTCATATTTAATTTTATACTATGATCATTTCTATTCTTTTCACTTAATCTTTTCATTTGGGGGCAAGGTTTATTTTTACATATTACAAGGTTCCATGGCTTCTCACATTGTGGGGCACAAAAAGTGGGGGAATTGTTCATTGTTTATCTCACATGCATAAGTTATCTCAACTATACATCTTTAATTTTTCAATTTTACCTTAGAATTTAATTGATTAATTTATATTGCTCATGTTTTCCATTTAGTTTATCATCTTATGCTTACTTTTAATACAAGCATGATTATGTTACCATACTTAATTTTTTATCCAATCTTTCTTTCTCTCTCCTTGTTCATGTGCTCCCTTTCCTTGAACACACAAAATTAAGGAGATGGATATTATTACTAACCACTTTGAATTTTAAGTGTAGTTCACAATGTGGTTTTGGATCATTGCCCTAGTTATTATACTTCTAATAATGCTTGCATTTTTCTTATTTTAATTTTAGTATGCTTGCTCATGTACATTCATATGCTCACCAAAGCGGGGAAAAAATTTAGAGCTGAGAAATGCATACCCTGACACTTTTCCTTTTTTTACACCACTTTGGACATATGTTTAGACCTTAAAGGGATCCTTATAGAATTATCTTATGTGTACACACGTGTTTATGTTATTAAAAGACCTTGAATTATATGCCTAAGGTGTCAATTTGAAGTAGTCACCTCTAAGTCATTTACATCCATTAAGCATCATCCATTATCCATCAAGCATCTAGAATCTACCCATCATTAGGACAACCCACAACATCTAACTATCACAAAGGATCATTTGATAATCATGAAAGTATTTCCACACATGTCAAAGCCCTAGACCTTACACTAGGTCTTTCCAATATCTTTTGCATCACATTCCATTGCACATAATGTCTTAAGTGTCAATCACCTAGCATCATCATAAGTAGCTCACCATCACTTGTATTGTTGTTTGTTTTCTTCCAACTTTTATCAAAACCATTTAATCGAAACTGAGTACTTATTATAAGGAGAAGATCCTCACTTAGCAAGGCTCTCCCAAAAAAAATTATCAACACTACTAATCTTTCATAGTAACGACAAGTATATGACAAGTCTTTGTTGGAATTACAAAAAGTATGCAAATCATAAGTCATTTTGATGTTCAAAAGGTATTTCTAAGAATTAAAATTCAAATATGAAGACACAAAATTGACTTAATATAAATTTTGAGAACCTAATTCAAATTTCATTGTTCTTACTAATACATATAAGATTAAATAATTGTACAATTTAAAAATTATAATCAAAACAGTAAACAACTACCTATAAAGAATCAAAATTAATTAATCACTTTCTAAATTTCTAAATTCTTTTATAAAATGTATCATAAAAATTATTATTTATTCATTTTATTTGTAAAATAAATTTAATAGATAATTACGGTCTTATTTTACTCAAGGTTATAAGCTCTATAACCAAGGAGTACATGGAAAAGGAGGTCACCAACGGTTAAAGAATGACCAAAGAAAATGCATTGTGAAAAATTCTAACCCTTCTTTAAAAGCAAAGGGAAAAGTTAAAAAAGGTTGAGAAGATGTGAAATAGAGAATATAGGAAAGATAAATAGCAAAAGATGCTTGAACGACTTCACCAACAAATAAGACCTTTTGACCTATGTGTGTTGGCCCCCTTTACAAATATCACATATTTCTAATAAATATTCCCCCTTTTAGTCATTCTATCCACCCCAAAAAAGATCAAAAGGTTTGGTAAATGTAGATAACACTAAACCAACACAAAGTCGTGTAGGCAATGTCAAA
>VDFB02047230.1:44076662-44156274 GCA_007258455.2 Sequoia sempervirens
CCCTCTATAAAGGTAAGATGGGCACCCCACCTTTCCTTTTAAGTTTAAGGATTTTTGGAAAGAATCTGCACAACTATTTACTGGATTCTGGGGTGTTAGGAAACGCCATGCCATTCTCAATTTTTAGGAAGTTAGGTTTGATTCCCCTTCAGATGAACAAAAAGGTCATTCAATTGGATAAAATGGAAGTCAATGTGGTAGGAGAACTGAAGAATATTCATGTACAAGTTGGATATGACCCAAGGATCCAAAATTACATGGATATCCAAGTGGTTGATATCCTAGAAACATACGGTATGCTCTTAAGCCGAGACTTGATGAAGAGCATTGGGAGATATTTGTCCTTGGACTTCTCACACATGTGGCTGCCCTAGAAAGGGATATCAACACATATTAGAATTGAGAGTGAGCCTAGGTGCAAACATATGATTACTAAATATGATTCTCCCAATGAACTAGCTTACTTCGAAACTAAGATAGGAGTTTACAAGAGGGAGGAGATCATGACCTCAATGCTCGATCTTGGTGATACACTGCCTCTAGAATAGAGTGACCCAATGACCATGGTCAACCAACAAGTTTTGATCAAAAAGTTGCAACAAGATAGGTTGGTATTAGGAGAAGAGGCTGATTTGTGGAGTTTGTTGATTCCTAATTGGTGTAGGATTCATTATTATAATCATTCTTAGTTGACATGTCAACCTTGTGTAGATATCTTAAACCATGTCTGCCAAGCTGAGCAAACTTGTGAATGCCAACCCCAAGAACTCACCAATAATTTTTCATTTGATGCTAAGGATGCTACCATCCTTATGAGAACCAGTCTCACTCAAGAAGAGGATTCTTCCCAACTTGAGCAGACTTAGGTTCTATGCTCTAAATTCCAAATAGAGACTGAGGAATCTCAGTCTTTGTCAGTTACAATTTCCCCAGATACCCTTCCAATGCTTAAGGCATTGATAAAAAATGTACTAAATTGTGATCTGATCCAAGAAAAGGTTCAAGAAGTAGTTCCTGAACATGTTTTGAATATAGGAGAAACTTCTGACCAACCTTTCCCATAGCTACCTTTAAATCTTGATTGCAAACAATAGTCCAAGCCGCCACACATTTCAAGCAAGCCATCACCTATAATCCCAAATAAGAAAGAAATCCAAGCTCTAGACCAACTATGGAGTCTTAAATTTGATGGCTCTAAATCCAAATCAGGAAGCAGAGCAGGAATTGAATTAACTAACCTGAAAGGGAAGACATACTTTGCATCTTACAAGTTGCAGTTTGGCTACACAAACAACGTGGTAGAATACAAAGCACTTGCTCAAGGACTGATGTTTTCTCATCAGAAGAAAGTCACATCTCTCATGGTTCATGGATATTCTAAAGTGATTGTCAAGCAAGTCCACAACCAATATACTTGTCACAACAAAAGATTGGCTACATACATAAATAGAGTTTGGAATTTGATTGAGGATTTGGACGCTTTTGGAATCACTTTGATTCCTAGGGAAGACAATTAGATTGCAGATGCCCTAGCCATTACTGCTAGCACTTTGGAGCCTATGCAGGACTCCAATTTGAAAATATTTTTAGTTAAACTAGTCCCCATCCCAGCCATCCGGGATAATGTCCAAAATTTTCAAGCATTCGATGATGACCAACACATACTTTCCTTCTTGGCGAGTTTTGATGTTTTCAAAGGAAAAATAATTGATGAATTAGAAAGGGATCAAGGATATTGGGATCCTAAGAATTGTGATACAGAGGGAATATTGAATTTGAAGAGCAAAAAAATTCTCAAGGGGATGGTAGCTTTGGAAAGGATATTTGACTTTGATCCTCAGGCTCGTGAAAGGGTGCCAACAAAAATTGATGGAGGGAAGTACAAACCTATTAATTTGGCTAATTCAGGTCCTGAAAGGAATGTCTATATAGGAAAAATATTCCCTGAGGAAATTAGAGGTAAAATAATAAAGGTGTTGAAAGAAGATATAACAACAATTGCTTGGAGTTATGAGGATTTAAATACCTTTGAAACTTTGGTGATCACACATACCATACCTCTGAAGCTAGAAGCAAAGCCCTTTTATCAAAGGCAGTGCCCCGTGAATGCTTTGATTGAGACATTAATTCAGAAGGAAGTGCAAAAACTGTTGTCTGCAAGAATAATCTTCCCAATATGACATTCCACCTAGGTTGCAAACTTGGTCCCAGTGCACAAGAAAAATAGTGAGATCCGATTGTGTGTTGATTTCAAGAACCTAAATAAAGCCTCAGAGAAGGATAACTATCCACTTCCTTCTCTTGATGAGGTATTATAAACTGTTAATGGATCCTAGATGATGTCATTCTTGGATGGCTATTTTGGGTATAATCAAGTGCTTGTCAGTCATGAGGACAGGATGAAAACTACCTTCACTACCAAGTGGGGGACATATTCCTATCGGAGAATGGCATTCGACCTTATCAACATTGGAGCTACTTTTTAGCGTGCGATGGATGTGGCATTCAAATATTTAATAGGTAAGTGTATCATTATTTATGTTGATGACTTAACTATCTTCTCTAAAAATAGAAAGGACCATGCTGTTGATTTAGCAAAAGTCCTTAAAAGATGTATAGCCTATGGTGTGTCTCTGAATCCAAAAAAATGTGTGTTAGGAGTTTTTGAAGGGAAAATTTTGGGCCATGTAATATCAGAAAAGGGGATATCCATAGACCCTAATAGAGTTGAAGCCATCTTAAAACTAACAATGCCAGGTAGTAAAAAAGAAATGAGATCCTTCTTTGGGAGGATCAATTTTGTGAGAATTTATAACAGGGTTTGTAGAAATTGTCAAACCCCTTAATGAGATGACGAAAAAAGATGCAAAAATAGAATGGAGTAACGAGGCAAAATTTTCTTTTACACAGATCAAACAATCAATATCTGAGGCACTAGTCTTGACCAACCTAGATTATCTAAATCCATTCTATATCTATTCTTTTGCATCCAATCATTCATGTGCAAGTGTCTTAACACAACAAAGAGGTGAGGGGGATGAAAGATCTATTGCTTTCATGAGCTCCCTGTTCAAAAATGCAGAAGTCAGGTATTCACCCCTTGAAAAGCAGGCCTTCGTACTGGTGCGAGCAGTAAAAAAATTTAGGTACTACATCCTTCAGAGTCAGGTCGTCACCATAGTTCCTTATCCAGATGTAAAGTCTCTCCTGATGCAGAGTGAATTGGGGGAGAGAAGAGGAAAATGGATGGCCATTTTACAAGAGTTTGATTTAAAAATCCATCCAATGAAGCTCATATGAGAACAAGGCTTATCTAAGGATATGGTGAATGTTGAAAAGAGTATCAATTGCCAGCAGTACACTATGCAGTCATTCACAAAGGATCCTTGGTACATAGGTCTGATCTTCTTCCTCCTTAATAATAGATGCCTAGAGGGGATGAATGCTACTCAAAGGAGAGCATTGAGGATGAAGAGTGCTCATTATATGCTTAAAGGAGGATCCTTATATAGAAGAAATTTTGAAGGAGTTTACCTACGTTGTTTGGATCAGCAAGAAGCCAAGCATGCTATTACTGAGTTTCATGGTAGACATGGCACATGGCATGGATTTGTTGATTCCTTAGCTCATCAAATTCTCAGGTCAGGATACTAAATTGGCCCCACCTATTTCGAGATGCACATCATGTTAGGACATGTCACACATGCCAGACCTCTGCATCTAGGGAATGAAATCCAGCGATGCCTTTGCAACCGGTGTACGAGGTAAGACCATTCGCCCAATGGGCACTAGATTTTGTGGGAGTTATTAATACAAACTCTTCTATAGGTCATAAATTCATCTTGATAGCCATTGAATACTGCAAATGCTAGACCGAGGCTCAACCCTACAAAAATAGCACCACAAATGTGGTCATCAGGTTTCTCAATGAAAGCATCATAACCAAGTTTGGAGTATCATTTTACCTTGTATGTGACAATGGCCCTGCTTTCTCTTCTGTTGAGTTCATTCAATGGGCCTATGGACACAAATTTATTTTGAAATATTCATCTAATTACTACCCTTAGGGAAATGGAGTGGCTGAGTCCACCAACAAGAAGCTATTGGAAGTGATTAGAAAATTGCTAGAAAACAACCCTAGGGACTGACACACCCAGCTAAAATTTTCCTTATGGGAAGACCGAACTCGTATCAAAGCCTCCCTAGGAAATTCACCTTTTAAGTTAGTCTATGGCCAAGAGCCGATTTTTCCAATACATCTGCAGATACCTATCCTTAGGTTTATGCAAGAATTTTATTTAAAGGATGATCATATAGAGGTTAGACTAGCTAATATACTAAACATGGAAGAACAAAGAGACGCTGCTTTACAATAGTTCTCTAAACATCAGGTTGTCGTCAAACATTGGTTTGACAAGAAGGCCAAGATAAAGGCCTTTAGGATATCAAATCTTGTGTTGCTATGAGATAAAGCTAGAGAGAAAAAGCGAGACCACCAAGAGTTTGATCGACTTTGGCTGGGTCTGTATTAGATAGTTGAGATCCTAGGTGAAAATAATTTTCATTTAAGCACCCTAACAGGGGAACCTATTTTGTTTCCCATCAATGATCAGTTCCTCAAGCACTACTTTGACCCATGAAGGCCTAGTTTCCTGTTGGTTGTATTATATGTAATTAGTTTTTATTTTGTTTGTTTGTTTTCCTTGTGTTTTTTGTCTGTTGTTTTGTTTTGTTTTGTTTTGGTTTCTGGGGACTTTCATTCTCTTCCATTTTGAAATGAAGGGGCTTTTATTCAAAGAATACTGTGGATGCTAGGAGAGAAATTGATTTAGGTATTTTCTGGTATATCTGTTGAAAGCTTTTGTCCTAAACCTATGTCTTATGATTATTTAAACAATGGTTTGAAAAGTTATTGTGAATAAGGTATATTGTAAACAATCTCATGAACCATGATTGAAATATGTCACAAAATAGATAAAACATCTACCTATGTAGCATGCTTATTTATCTCAGGGTTGTTGTATCTTTGGTTCAAGTGAAAAATATGATTCGTAATACTATCATAAAGTCCATTGCGGAGGCGCGTGGTGGGTGAATTTTTACCTAGTTTTAACCTCTATTTTTGGCATTTTGAGGTAGGGTCTTTTCCCGCTCTTTTCCAGTTTTCTTTGTTGCTTTGTTGTCGTCTTCTTGCTTGTCGAGCTCTTGCACATTCACAAGATTCTATTTTCTGTGAATCTTCACTTGTTCTTTTCTACCTTTTTGGTTTTGTCTTGTCTTTTTTTTTTTTCCATTTTGTTTGTTTTCCATTTTGTTGTTGCTTTTGTGGTAGGTCCGTTCCATCATGCCCTAGTTTCTAACTAGGGTTTCATTTGATGGGGTTCTCTGTGCTTTGAATTTTTGAGAGTTTGTTTGGAGATCCCTCTGATCCTATTCCCATATCAGTTTAGTGATTTACATGTATGGTGTTTGATGCCCTAATTATTTGAGTTGACGCGTCAAGAAAATTAGGGTTTGTTCAATGACCTTTACAAATACCCGACCCTTGGAGTTAAAATTGGCCTTTGCTCTATTAAAAGTTGATTTAAGCCCTTTATTTGAGTTTCCCATATTATCCCATGCGACTCTGGTCATTAAGTTCGTGTGACCACCTCGTCAGGAAACTACTTCGTTTTGAGTAGTAAACCGGTAGGAGTAGAATTGAGAATGAACTCAACCCGTAGGTCTTTGCATTTTGGTGTTCACTCCCAAAATGGCCCCACTTCCAATTATTGTTGGCTTTGGTCTTCACGCTTTTTCTTTGGTAGAAGCAAAACCAGAGTGGAGGTCAAACTTGGAACTAGCGATTGGTTTCAAGTTTGGTTTTTGTTCTAACCCCGCCTCTAGTCTTATTTTGATCTCGATCCCGCTTTGTGTTAGAATGGTTCTTGTTCCTTATTCTACTTTGCTTCTACCTCTGATTAATATGAAATTAGCTAAGTATGGAAAGTTTTTCCTGAGGAATTAGAGAAAGGTTATTAGATGATGTATTGTTTCTTATTCTTTTTGTTCATCTAATATAGGGTTTTATTGCAGAAGTAAGAAATGTCAGGAGCATCAGAGGAGGCTTCTCAAAGGAGAAAATTAGTAGAAAGTTCAAAACAAGAAGGCAAGCCTAAAAGGATAAAGGTGGAGCAGCTCCCTTATACCCTGAGATACAAACACAAGGAAGTTACTCTCAATGTTAGCAAGGTGGACTTCGAGTGGGTGGACATCACCGATACCAACTTGGGCCCATTCAATTATGATGAGTTACTTCTAGAGACATTTGGTGAGGAGGTAACAGGGAGGACTGGGAGAATTTTCCAATTTGAACTAGCACATGTTTCCCTCTTCCCCCTATCAATCCAATGTCCTGAGTTGATAATCACTGCAGCTCGAGCATACAACCCTGTCACCAAGCAATGTGTGGATTTGTAGGGGAATATTATCATTGATTTAACACCCCAAATGATAAGATTTATGTTTAATGCACCTATTCCACAAAATCCTAGATAGCTCAATGAGGCAGAAGATTTGAAACTGTATAGTAACAAGAATGAAAGTAGTAGAATTCATATGAACAAGACCTGGATGAGAGTTGAGAGAAAGTTCTTGGCTAAGCTTCCTGACCAACTTAAAAGGGAAAATTTCTACAAGGAGATTGGGGATATAATAATGATGCTCTCTAGAGTGTTTGGGAAGAGGGATGCCTCCCAGTTCAAGGAATGGATGTTTCCATTCATTCAAACTATCCTAGATGGCAGAAAACAATTTGACTGGCCTATGATTATGTCAGATTGCATACACAATTAGATGTTTAGAGTGAGAGAAACCAAGAGTTTCTTCATGACCTCTTATGTGATTTATGCAACAACCAGAAGGTGTATCTTTCCAGGATTGAATGCAGTGGGTATATTGGGAGAAACCCAAGGACAAAAAAATGTATGGGATCATTATGATAAACTCACCTTGTAGACCTCAAAGTCACACTAAGAGAGGGTTAATGATGGATTTTTATATGTCATCATTAACCGGCTAATAAGAGATGTTGGTTATAGATTGAGTAGAGAGGCCATGGCCTTCATTATAGAGTGGAGACATTGGTATATGTAATACCCCAAGTCTACCTATTTCAGGCTAGTTGGTTTTGATGGCCACCCTCATCTACAACCCAGGCGCTACAACAACATGATTGTTTTAATGGAATTAATCTATCAAGCTTTGAGGTTCAACTTCAAATTTGGTAACAAACACAAGAGTGGTTGTCACAAGTTCACCATGAAGTTGGGTGAGTATGGTTGTGCATATAATGTGGCAACCAAGGAAATATGTGAGGAGTTGATTTATTTGAAGTTGGGTTTATAAACTTCCAGGAAGCATTTTGATCCTAAACATAAGATGTAGGCCTTGCTTCCTATTGTTTTTGATAAACATTTCAATCTGCTAGAGGAATTTTGGATGTATCTACCAGATGACAATGATTTGAGAAGAAGAAAATATGAAAGATTTCCCATCCCACTCATGGTTAAGTGAGGGGTAAAGGAGGACATCCTTGACACATTGTCAGATGATGTGGTAATTTTGGATCCCCAATATGATGTTGATAAGGTAGGAAACAAAGATTTAGATCCAGTGCATTGGAATGCGAAGGAGTCAAAAGATATAAAGCAGATTGCAAGACCGGTATTGGATAGGAGTATCCAATGGGTTGTCATGAGAATCAAGGAGCCAGAGGCTCAGACCTCTAAAAAGAGAAAGGCTACACGAACCACCCAAGGATACAAAAGGACAAAAAGAAGAATTCCTCCTAGGGAGCCTTTAGAGTTTTTCCCTCCCAATTCAGGAGAGGAGACTGTTGCTTAGGATCTCTCTGAAGCACAAGGAGAAGCGGGCATAAGATAACCTGGTCCCTCAACAACTGGTCAAGATGAAACATCAGCTCAACCTCCTCTTGTAGAGCATCCAATTGAGGAAATTCCTATTGGAACCTTGCACAAAGAAGTTGAATCCTTGAAAGAGAAGGAGCCTGAGGTAGAGATTCATAACATTGAGACCGATTATGATGCTACCCCATCTGACAAGGAGGCTCATGTGGTTGCTTCTCTTGATGTAATTGAGGATGCATACACTAAACATGTTTTGACAGAGGAAGATCAATGGAGGCTATTTGAGGATGCCAAAAGAGAGGAAAATTACAAGGAACAAGTTGAGGCACTGGCTAAATATGAGATTTATGCTAAGGCACAAGCTAATGCATTGATGAAACAAGATGAATTGGAAGCTCAAGCTAAGGCTGATGAATTGGCTAAGCAAAAAAAACAAAAGGAGCAAGAGCTCAAAACTAAGGAGGAGAGAGAAAAATTGACAATGTTGCAGAAAATCCATGATCTTGAGGAAGAGAGGGCCAAGCAAAGAAGAGAAAGAGAAACCCTTGAGGCTAAAATCAAGGCTGTAGAAGCAACACATAAAAGAAAAGAAGCAGAGCACTTTGAAAGAGAAAAAGGAGGCTAAAGAACTTGCTCAATATGAGAAAAAATTTAAAGAGGCATGGGACTTGGTCAAGGAGTGTGAAAAATAGAGAGACCAAGTGTATGAAGAAGAGAGATTGGAAGAAAATCTAAAAAAGGAATTGGAATCTAAAAGGTTGCAAGAACAAAGGGATAAAGAAGAGGTTGAGAGACTTGTATAAGAAGATGCATAGAGGGAACATAAGAATGTGCAAGAGGTTGATTCTCAACCTAGGAACACTATATTGCAACCATTATCTTTTGCTACTGCTTCCTTTTCTTCAACACAGGTGATCACTACTCCTATTGCTCCTACATGGTTAAAACTTGATCTTGAGAAAAGGTAGATGGTCCAACCTCAACCTCTCAATTAGGATGAAATGATGAAATAAATTGAGAAGGAAAGACCTAAGAAGAAGGCTAGAGTGCTTCATTCTACCAAACTCACAGATGCATGAGAAATTGTGGCTAAATTTACAATTCCAGTGGTGGATAAGGTCAAATAAGACATGCAAATAATTGATTATCAATTGGGCTCTGTCAATTTGGGAAGACCTATAAGGAACCAACAAATGAACTTAATTGATATTGTAGCTTCCTCCATGAAATCTAGAATGATCAAGGAAAAACAAAAGAAGGATGAGCTTAAGGCCCAATTGGATCAGTTGCATAAATTCCTCAAGGATGTCTCCACTCCAGTGTCTGAACAAGTTGTTCTAGAAACCCCAGTCCTGCTAAGCAAGAAGGAAGTTGATGATTTAGTACAAATGAAGAGTAAGGTGGGGATGCTTGATCAATGGATTGACAAGCTCAATCAGGAGGTTGGTGAAGTGTTGGTCGATAGTTTGAAAGTACATGAAGGAGCACTTGAGTTAGTTGGGGAGATGAACCAACATGTTGAAGTCCTGGAAAAGCAAGATGAAGAATACAAAGAACATGTTAAGAAGTTGAAAGACATCAACAAGGTGCCTAAGTCCACTCTCTTGGAACAATCAATCCTTGAGGAAGATAATGCAAATTTTATTGAGAATACCTTGAGGATAATCTAGTTCAGATCCAAATTCATCTATTTGCATGAGAACGAATTTCAAGAAGCTAGCAAGGATTTGAATGGGCAGGTCAATGAATTGGAGGAAATGGTTGTTATCTTGCTTAATGTGGACATACCGGTTAAAGAATGTTTTCCTCTAGATAAGATGAAGGAGAAGTGGAACATTAGATTTGAAGAAGTGATGCAAAAGGAAGATGATGGATAAAATTTGTTATTGGGAAAATTAATAGACATCAGAGATGAGGTAAAAGTTGCTAGGAGGGAATTAATCAAATTGAGAGATATATAAGAATTCTCCTTAGCATAGTTGGAGAGGATCAAGTTTGAGGACAATTGGTTAGATGGGCATGATATGGACATGCTTCAACAAATATTTTCCAGCTATGATGAGTATCTCCTTGATCAAGCAATGCATGAGTGAGTTGGCAACAAAACATTCTCTCTTGACATACAATATCCTCTTCTCTCCTATTTTGTAGGGTTTTAACATGAGTTAAACTCAAATTTCTCATCCACCAGTTCTACCTTCTTCCTTGGGTGCCAGATTTTGCACAACAAAGCAATCAACCTTTGAACTTAAGATCAACTAGTCTACTTTCTTCATGCAGTTCCAGTTCCTAAATTTATGGATCTGAGTTTTGTTTAAGAGAAACTTATGCATGGATCGATTATATATACTTTTTGGCTCCATTTTTTAAATTTCAGCTAATTGAAGCTAGATTAGCATCCTAAAGTGATAACATATAGGAATTATAGTCTTAGCATTTCATAAATTTTTTTAGCAAGATACTTTGAAAGTTCTTTTGAACTTGGATACTTTTTACAACTTTTATACAATTTACATGTTATTGTTAAGTTTGGACCTTTATGGTAATGTTAATGAAGCATAATCAATCTGTATGCCAGTGAGTTGTTGTGCCTAAATGTTTTCTATTTGATGTAAATCAATAGGGGAAACTAGATTTTAAGTTTATTTCATTAAATTATCTATGAATGGAATTACTTTCATGTCTATTTGATCTTGTTTTAGCAATGAGTGAGTGATCTATTTCAAATCTTGAAGTGAAGTTTAGTAAATGGTTGTGATTGTTGAATTAGCACTATGAATGCATGCATTGGTGTAGATTATTCTATGAATTGCATCATGTTATGGTTTTGATTGGATAAAGAAACACTCATTGTTAAGGTGCATGTCTAGATATTAAGAAGTTTTATTCATATTCTGTTGTTCTGAAGCCCTTATCTATCCTTTTCCATTTATTTACACCCCCCATCGTAGGTTAATTGATCTAATGTAGTTTGTGTTCCTTATTACCAACAAAAGGCCCCTTGAATATTTTAGTTGCATTGGCCATTGAGTAACATCACCACAATTGAGAACCAACTACCAGGACCTTGGGAGTTAGATTACTTTATATTGTCTTTCTTTTTTTAGGGGAAATAGGATAGAGATATTTTGTATAATGTTGTGGTGTTGTTTTGACCATCAACAAAACCTTGATATAGTCGAAGGATACTCTTATGACTAAGTTAGAGGAGCAAGGTGAAAACGGGTGGCAACAAACACATAAAGATATGGGAGAACCTATCATGGGTAAAGAAAGTGGTGCACATGAACCAATAGGTCCAAGAACTATTTACCCCTCTCAACCCAAGTATTTTACGCCATGGATATAATTAAGGAAGTAATAGCCCAAAAATGTTATAACAAAAAATTACACTATCAGTTAGTGTTATCTCTATTACACCAACGTGATTGTAGGTGGATCTAGCACAATTATCACCTATAGATATATTTTAACTGGGAGATGGTTTTGAGAAAAGTGTTTGAAAGGATATATTGATTAAATGCACTTCCTTGGATGAGGAAATAATCAAAACCTTGCATTCTATCCACAAATTTTTTTACATGCCATTATAAATTATTGTCTAGTTCTATAAATACACTATTGACAAAAGAAGGGAGTTAACACCTATGAACAATAAAAACTTACATAAATGGTAAACTAGTATAAAATAGGTCACACTAAAGAAGGAAATTAAGAATATATAGAAGATATATAGTTGCATAAATATACTTTGTCAATTTTACTTGGTTGGCCCACTTCTACCAAAACTTTGAACATACAACTAGACAAACTTGAGAATTATATTTTTGAAACTACTAAATATATGATGTAACAAAGAATGTAGATGGGGTACATCACACACATATTGAAAGAATACATATATACTTTCAACAACTAAAGGATGAATGCATGAGGATCATTAATTAAATGAAACAACTCCAAGAGGTAGTTAGTATGTGGTTTGTGTGGATGCCAAAATTTTGATTGATTTAAAATAAATGATGGAATACATCCCACCAAATCCTTCTATGGATGCAACATAAGAGCTACCAATTGAAGTCAAGGTTTAGGTATGTCATAATTTGTGGAAATCCAATGCCAATTGGACAACCACCTACAACTAGTTTTAGGTGATCTAAATAAATATTTTTATAGTGTTATAAGAACATAGGTTAAAGGCACTAGATTATTTTTGCATTTTGATCTGAAAAAATGGAAAATTATATTTTTGGCGGAGTTGGAAGATAGAGCCAAAATTTCTAGAGAATGAGAAATAGTTTAAGTTAGAGGATGATGTTGGTAAGATAGATTTGTGTCTCCAAAAAGTGTATACTTTGCTTGATATGGGAATAATTGATGACAAATTGGACTTAGTGAGGCCTTTATTTAGTGTTGTAAGGTGGTTTACACACCCACATTAGGTCTTGGGCCCTTGCAAATTGAATAAAATGCATTTATTGATGTCTTATAAAGGTGTTGTAACACATCTTCACACTTTTATAAGACCGTAATGCTATAATTCACCTAAATAAACTTACCAAGACCTATTTCAAAGTGTTGTAAAGTCTTGTAACAAACTTTCACACTTTCCTAGGCTTTTCATCAATATTTACACCTTTCTTATGCTTTAAATGGCCCCTTTATGCACTTACAGGCCTTAATTAAGTGTCTTGTTGAAGAAGAACCCGATAAATAACATTTAATACATCTTAATCTCCGACATCCACTCAAAATTTCCCAAGTGGACTAAGTCACCACCTTGGGCGACTTAGTCCCATGTGGCACAAAAATCAAAATTAATTTAAATTTCTTTCGAGTTTTTATTCCTTAAGACCTAAGGTCGGCCTTTGATGAGGTATTTTTGGGAATTAATGCATAATTGTGTATAAATATAGGATTTTCCATCTCATTTTACCTAATTCATTCACTCCTCTTTCTCTCATTATTCATCTTCATTATTTTTCTCAAGTAAGCTAGGGTTTTGTCATTCCAAATCATCAAGATAGCTTCCTAGGACATTCAAGGGCAGATTCTTCATACTTCGTTGCAGAAATTCAAGATCAATCATCATGGAAAGGTAATAAATCCATTATTGCATGCTTCATTACATTTTTTCTTCATTTGGTTTAATTACCTAAAAAGGGGTTTGACCAAGGCAAATCCTCATGCCCTAGCATTCACCATTTCTTTCTCTTTCCTTGTGTGTTTGCAGATTTAGGCACTTTGAAGGTTTGAAGATCATTGAAGATTAGGTTGAATTTTTTTTGAAGACATCTCCTTGTTGAAAAAGCCAAAATATCTACTAAAATTCACTTTCAGGCCTAAAAATCAGAGTTTCAAAACCAAAAACCTAGAGGAACAGAAAGAGCAAACCGAGGGCTCCCATTTCCACTTTCAAATTTTCAGAAATTCAGAAGTGGACTAAGTTACCACTAGTGGTGAATTAGTCCCACTAAACCTATTTTTTGGAAATTTTTGTAGATTTGGATACCCATTTGGTCGAAACAGGCTCCAGAGTAGTTTCCTAGATCTTGGACTAAGTCATCCAGCCTGGCGTAAATGTCCCAATAGGCATAAAAATTAGAATTTACAGAATTTCAGAGTTGCTTCAAGTCTACAACACACTTTCAGGTGCACACGTTTTGTCTCATAGCTTTCTATCTAGTTTTGTTTGCATTTCTAGGTCATTTAGTTCATGTTTGCATACAACACTGTGTTTTCCAGCACTTTGTATTTCTTAGGTTTCACATTAATAATCATCTTTATTTTTCAGTTTATTGCACTTAGGACATTAAATTTAGACATATTTCATCCCTCATTACATTAATCTTGAGTGTAGACATTAGAATTTTTGCCCATATATCTCCTTTTAGGTGAAAAACCCTAGAAGTGCAAGAGAGCATTAGGGTGGAAAAATCATTGTCTACAAGATCCACTATTATCCTATTAGGTTGAAAACCTATTGAGGTGGCCTAATGGGAATGAATGATGAAAATTTGTAAGGGAACTAATGGTTGGAATCAAGATAATCCATCTGCATACAAATTAGAGTCACTCAAAGTTACCATTGGTTAAAGGAACAATAAAGTGAAATATTTAGATGAATTTTGATAACTTTAGAAGGGCACATGTATGAACGAATAAGGATAGGGACACACCCTATGCATGAAGAAGATACAATATCAACATAATTATAGTACACATGAAGTAGTAGAATGTAAGAGAGTGTGATAGAATAGGATAGAAGACATATCAAAATAGAGAGGTATAAAGATGAATGTGTAGAGAGGATATGCTATGTAATGAGAGATATATTCAAAGTATATATGAAAATGTTCTACATGATGATATAATGAATATATGAGAAGTTTATGAAGACTCAATATGTGTATGATGAATGAATGCATTTATTTATTGTATTTTGTAATCTTATCACACATGTTCTGAGACTCTTCTAGGTTATTTATAACATTGGGGTCAAACACAATTCTAACATAGAAATAACTCAAATAATCTTTTTCATTTTATTTTCAACAAAGCAATAGCCAACTCCAAAAAATAAGGGATAGAATCATGAGGTAATGAATAAAACCATGCAAATACATGAATACTCAAGCTCATTGAAAAAATATAGTAATTAAATTATCCTCGCAGAAATAGGTAAATTATATAATTGTGAAGGGCCATAGATGAAGAGATTTACTACCTCTACCATCATATTTTGTAAACAAGGTGTCAAAAATTCACTTAGTTATGGATAAATCAAAATGTCACATGCCAATGGATTATGTAATGTCACTAGAGTAATCCCATTTTTTGATGTTCAATCATACTCATCAAGAAAACTTTCCAAATGAACTATTCTACTCATGTTCATGTGTAAATATGTTGTTAAATAGTGTAAAATACTACAAATGTAAGCTTCTCAAAGGGATATGCAATTCTAAAATTTGTTAATGCAACATATGATTAACCATCTAGATCATATGTAGAAGTATTTAACAATTAACTAGAAATAGAAAAATCATAAGAATATGGCACATAACATTATATGTACATTGAGAAACCCTTTTGAGAAAAAACTCCAGCACTGAAGAGAGAACACATTTGTACTAATATTTGATTCAAGAGTTCACAATCAAAAAATTCTCCTTTCAATCTATTTTTTTTTTGGTAATACCTGTGTACTCATAAATAACATGAAACCTCAGGCCATTGCATACAATATATAGAGGAGAGTTAAGGGGAAACCACAAATGGATACTTGAAACCATAACACCCAAAATCATGTAGTATGAAAAAAACCCAACACCCTCACATGAATAATAAATGCATCCATGAATAGAAAATATAGATCCTTAAGCATCTTTGATCCATGTGAAGGGTAGGAAAAAATACGCAAAAATAGTGCTCCATTATGCACCCCATTACACATTATGAACCCCACCTAACAAGCAAAGATTCTTCACTCTCGAATAGGACCTAGGATTTGGAAAGCATGTAGAAGTCGGGTCAAATTGTAGCCACCACCATCATGCTCCACCTCTCTCCTTAATTCCACTAAAACCAATATTTTTAAGTTACAATCATAATAATAAAATAATATATCCCATTTCCACCTACATGGGAACCTACGTACCCATTGTAAGACATTTGGAGATCCGATATTAGACATTAGGATTAAAATTAAATATCAAACCATCTAAATTTTTTACCATTTAATATTATATTGAAATGAAATTAACAAGAAACATATAATAAATCAAGTACTAGATGCAAGGCCCATGGACTCCTTACACTAAGAGAACTACTTTTGTACTCATTTTTTTCATAAATGTCGATACAACATTCTCTCAATTGTCAAGATTTGGTAACATGACCTTGTCATTCTCTACCACCTTGTGCGTAAAGTGATATTATGCACCAACATATTTAATATGTGTATGATACATGCAATTTATAGCCAAACAAATAACACTTTGATTGCATCATCCAATCTAAACCACATTGCAATCAAAAACAACTCCTAAACATATTCTCTTTAACCATAATTCCTTTTCTTTTAAATGTTTAGCATCCATATATACTATTTTTTGGTAGTAATTAAAAAAACCATGGGTTATCTCTTAATTATTCATTTGATAACACCACCAAATAGAGAAAATGCATGTAGCCACTAGGGGAACTTTAACTATCCATGTCACTTACCCAGTCTACATCAAGAAAGGCTTATGTATCTAATAAATTTCGTGTATCGTTGGAACCATGATAACATAAGCAGTAATAAAATTACCTCACAAATATCTAATACCCTCTTAATGTGAGTCCAATGCTCTCTACCAAGGTTAGATGCAAACCTAGTAGGAACTCACATTACTTGGGTAACATCAAGTCAACTTATCATTGTATACATTAGGCTACTAACAACACTAGAATAAGACATATTATACCAATAACATACATTATTATTTGAATTAGGAAATATATCCAATTAAATCTTAGTGCCTATAGCCACAATAATATTCACAGGATTGCAATTGTGCATAGTGAACAATTACAAAATAGTGTGAACATACTTAATTTGACTAAGTCAAATCTTTTTGTGAGCTCGCTCTCTAGTGATTTTTATTCCCAAAATAAAATTATCTACCCCTAGATACTTCATGTAAAATGCTCCAAAAAGTTGAGTTTTAAGCTCCCTAATCATTGCAATGATCTTAGCAATAAACATGTCATCAACAATTAGAATTCAACCATAAATACACAATGTAAACATAACAATCATCTTCACTTATAAAAAACCCTAACTTGAAATAAAATGCGTCAAATTTTTGACACCATGTGTACAATGGAATTATTTCAAACCATATAGAGAACATTTAACCTACAAACCAAATTTTCTTTCCCTTTTACCTCAAACCTATTTGGTTGTTCTATTATAAATTTCTTCTTTAAGATCCCTATGTAAGAAAGAATTTTTACCATCCATTTTTGTCAATATCAAAATCATAATTTGTAGCAATAGATGACTGTAATCTAATGAAATATAATTTATCAACAAGAGAGAAAATTTCATTAAAGTAAACTCCCTCTATTTGGGAGTAGTCCTTGGTTAGTAGTCTAACCTTGTCATTCTCTAATTGGTTAGTAGTCTAACCTTGTTATTCTCTAATTGGTAATATGCTTCAAATTTTTATTTGTATTAAACCCACTTGCAACCAATACAATTCCTTATGTTGGATAAACTAACAAGATCCTAGGTGTTGCAATTATCCAAAGCTATCATCTCCTCCTACATGACCTACATCCAAGACTCAATATCCTTTGGTGAGAGATCCTCCCTAAACTATCTTGATTCATTATTATTACATAACAAATCAAATACATTTGGGCCTATTTTGAATTTCCTTAGGGAATTTTTTTTAATGGATCACGACCCTTGTTTTCCTACTTAACTAATAAAAAAATAAATCAAATACATAATAGAAATATTGTGGGATATAATTGTCAATTGGATTTTGTTGTCTCATGAATCATATTATTATTGGAGCAAGAGAACCCACCTATCCCTCTGCATAATCATATTGCTTAGACTTCTTGCTTGAGTGATCTTATTCCTCTCCATCCCCTAATCCAACATTATATTCTTCAACATGTGCGTCTTCCTAATTTTTGACCTAGTCTCAAAATGCACCATTTTATAGAATTTTTTTTTTATATTTTGGGGAACACCCTTTTGGACAAAGTACCTTGCAATCACAACTCAATGACCAAATGAATTTATAAAAGTATGTAATCATTATTAGTAAATAGTAATAATCCATTTGATAAATAAACAAAAGTCAATACTATATCAAGTTGACATTTATAGATTTAGGGATTTGATCATAAATCTCAATTCATTATCATAAGATAGTTTCATTATAATGTATATAAATTCTTTAGTCACATCCAAAATCCATTAATCACAACTATTAAATATTGTGTTTGTATGATCAATAGAGTACATCATTTCCCCCTTATAAAATACAAATAGAAATAAACATTTTACTTCTTGGGTATATTCTTGAGTTGCACTTTTTTCAAAATATTGGCCATGGATTAGAGCTTTAATTGCTAAAGAATGTAATTCTCCACCTACACTTATTGAAGCTAAAGTAAATTTATTTTCTATATGGTTATGATTACCAAATTTTGTACTTGTAATGTATCCCAATGAATCATGTGAGTTAAATTTTTCTGTTTATGTCAAGTAGGTGACAACATAAATTTATGTTTATGTCAAGTAGGTGACAACATAAATTTATATGACATTTGGTTCATCTTTCCTAATATTTTGAATGACAGTGTATACGGGTGCTATCTTGATGGCATTGTCAAACTTTATGGAGCTCTTATGTGGTTTTACTCTAAGAAATATTTTATCTCCAACTACAAATTCATTAGGGTTCGCTTAGTTTATCAATTGCTTCCTTTAATCTTTGCCTTATTATTTTGACTTGTTCCTCCCTCTTTCTTAACATCTTAAGTTCAACTACCATGCAATCCTACAATTTATCCCAACTTAAGCGAATGTTTCACTTCTTGTCAAATGGTTAGTATTAACAGGTCAACCTTTTGTGCAATGACAACCGTGGGGCCAAAATCACTTCCTTCCATATAATGTCTTGAATGTTGTCATAATATGAGTTGATATATTTGAACTCAACTAAGAGAAGGTTTTGTTAATAGTTGCATTTTTTATCTATGTAGTACATTCACAATTATTCTTCCACCACCTAATTTACTCTCTTTATTTATCCATCTATTTGTAGATGGTAGGTATCACTAAAATTCAATTGCATACCTAAAGCTAACTGTAATGTTGTCCAAAACCTTGAGATCATTCTCAAATGTCTTTTCTAAAAATGAAGAGCCAGCCAGGTAAAACACAAAGTTTCTTTTGATGATTATGATATGAAATCGTGGAGACAAAGCTGCCTCTTTCTAAGTAATTGCAGGGTTATTGCTTTAGAGAACTCACATATTATTTTATATGTAGTGTCCATGGAAAAAGAGTAGAGATATAATCTAATGGCCCAGGAAGAAACAAGAGTGTCAGAGATTGTCAGGGCGGAATTGCACAGTCTATGGACTGTCCAAAGTGCTTTTTTGGTGATTTCTGGACTTAAATCCTGTGAACTTAGATCCAAACGATCCAATGAGCAATGTAATTTTTAAAGGTTGCAAGGAATTAATAGGACGTTAACTGTAAAGAATCTTGATTTGGTAAGAGGGGTGCCCACATGAGTAAGTTCATGGCCATAAATAAAGGTAAAACAAAAAAGTGGAGCCATGGCATTCTTTCAAAGCTTTCAAAGATTTTTGCCCATTGAAGTAGGCCCACATGGTATGAAATACAAAAGGTATATTAGGCCATGGATATTAGACATAAAGCTCGCCTTAACAATTCAAAGGAACTTGCATGCATAAAAATGGAGAATGCATGAGAAATGAAAGAGGAGGACCCAAAAAGGCAAAAATTAGGGTTTTTGGTTGAGGATAAAGAGTTGTAGAGAAGATATTCAAATGACCTTTTTTTATAGTAATATTTTTATATATTTATTTTTTTATTATGATATTGTTGATCATGGGAAGTAATATTTATGGGCGATTATATGTTTGTTTGTAATAGTGACCATTAATTTTCTTTGAGACTATTTTCAAATCTTGTTGCACGATTTGAATTTATTTTCATATTTCTTTTCTTCTTTTTCTTTTCAAATATATATTATATTCAATTTTTTTGATTAAGGGTTGAATTTATGATAATAAAAACTATATCTTTGAATTTTGGCACAAATGATTTTACATTAACTTAGATTTTTGGTAGTCTATATGAATATGTAAGCTGGTCTTACCTCTTTTATTTTCCTATTGTTGTTTTGTTTCTAATAATGTAAATCCTTTGTTCTTTATTCATTCATGGCTTTGTCAAGAAATCCTCTCTACTTTTTTTTATTTGCTCATGTATAGCCTTGATTCAAGTGTCTAAAAACTTGTTGATCTTTTGTAAGAATTTGTTGACCTATGGTAAGCATATGATCATGGAAAAAATATTCTCTTGTCTTTATTTTTATTTTTTAAAAGGGTAAACATTTTTTATTTGGAGCTATGGACCAGTGAGGTCACAAATAAGGGACCTCATCCCCAACATAAACACTCAACAATAACATCCCAACGGGCTTTGAAATTTGGTGGCAAGAACAAGAACACCATATTTAAACCATCATACTATGCCAATATCGACTATTCTCTTTCCTTTATTATTACAAATGTGTATTTTCCTTTTATGTCAATTAATGAATCTCTTGTTAGTAATCCATGTGCGCTTGGAAAGGCCTTCTATTTTGTGGCATCACCATTTAATTAGTTTAGGTTTTAAGTTCTACTTTGAACCCTTTTGATCCTAATCAGAGTTAGGCTTAGCTAGAGTAAGAGAGGAATTGATCTTACAATCTTAAAGGGTAACCTACATGTCAAATTCATTCATTTGTGTGACTTCCAATTATAGATGCTTTGTGTGTGGTGTAGGCATTGAACACATTTGTCACATCAACATGTGATTGCATTCTCTGAGTATCAATAGCTTCAAAGAAATAACTTTATCACTTAATAACATATATTATTGTAAAGGAAATCAAACTTTCCTTATGGGTTAACCTAGGCTAATTAAAGTATATACAATCAATTAAGGACAAATTAACTTGGATTAAATAGTGACAATTGGGAGTAATAAATTATATTAATTATAATAGCCATTTTAGAAAATATAAATGCAATACGTGAGATTAATTAGCTTTATGATCAAAGAATGAATGATCCAAATATTGTGATATCTTGGGGTTAGAAAAAAGATATGATAGTTTGTTATTTACCTCAAGATTAGAATATTATTTTTGCTTTGTGCAAGGTTTTTACTTTGTGTAAGGTTGAGTTTGGGGATTAGGGTCAAGCTTGTATTTCTAGGAGTGTCTTGCAATTACAAACTTGATTTGGTAATTTGCATAACTTTATTTTTCACCTTTGTTCCTTTTGCCTTTCCTACTATCTAGAGATTGACAATATTTCATAATGTCTTGATAAGACTATCATTTTGTTGCTTGTTTTGCTAGATGTGTGGGACCACTTGCTATAGTTCTTTTGACTTAATTAACCCTTGAATTGATTTAGTAATTTTGAACAAGTTGGAAGGCATGTCAAGTAGAAATACAAATGTCTATACTATCTTTATGATCTCAAATATTAATGCAATAATTTTCGATGCCTAGATGTGTCAATGATATAATGGTATACATGGTCTATACCTAAAATAAATTAAGATTTATTCTTTTATACAATACCTTTGTGCCATAATTTTAATTTTATGTGCTTGAATCAATAGACAACAATTAATTAGAAATAAGTTTACTTAAACACATAAAAAAAATGAATTTAGAAACTTAAGAAATTAAAATCACACATGTAATTTTAAACTAGATTCAAAATTATTACTAAATTTTTTATTTATAACTAAAATAAAAATAAGAAAAGTAATTCTAAACCAATGAAAAAAAAACTCAAATCTTATAAAATACAATTTGTAATTAATTCTTATATAAAATAACCACTTAAATACTAATTCACACTAATTTATCACATTAAAAAAATCCAAACAAAATATATCCAAAATAAATGATAAAAAATTATGAATACACTTTTAACCCTTAACTTATCATTTCACATAGGTGTGAGGATTTTGTGTTGGTTTAGTGTTATCCACATTTACTAAACTTTTTTATCTTTTTGGGGGTGGATAGAATGTCTAGAAGGGGGAAATATATTAGAAATATGTCGGTATTCGTTTATATCTTATTTGCTCATGAAGTCTTTCAAGATATTTTACTATTTGTCTTTCCTATATTCTCTATTTCACATCTTTTCAACCCTTTTCAACTTTTCGCTAAAGAAGGGCTACAATTTCACCCTGCATTTTTATTTGGACATTCTTTGACCGTTGGTGAGCTCCTTTTCCATGTACTCTTTGTTTATAAAGTCTATAACCTTGAGTAAAATGAGATTGTATGCATCTCTTCAATTTATTATAGAAATAAAATTAGCAATCACATCTTAGTGTGCAAGTTGCCTGAGGTGCTTCGATTTTCGTATGATGTGATATTAATTAACCATTGCGTACTCATTCCTCAAGACTTGCGTACTCCTTTATAGATTTTCATGGGTATTTCTTCCTCGCGTAGCGCTTCCTCCATGCACGTACGTGGTACTCGGGATAGTTTCAATCAACGGCATAAAAAATTTCAATGGTCGGCAAACAATAACAACCATTTGATTGCACTTTTTAGCTTTGTCTTGTTGAAATAGGATACGCCTTTGGCGTAAATAAAAAATAATAATTTAATTTAATTTAAGTTATAATAGATTATATAAAAAAATTTAAAAATTTAAAGGAACAAAAGTGATGAGTTAATTTTGATATTTGATAGGTAGTTCATTATTTTGTAAAAAAATTTAAATTGTAATTTAGAATTACTTAATCTTATATGTGTTAGAAGAAAAAAAATGAAATTTGAATTTAGTTGTTAGAATTTGTTGGAGGTAAATTTTGTGTCTACATATTTGAACTTCAATTTTTAGAAATAATTTTTGAACAAGAAAATTGCCTTGTGATCTTCACACCTTTTGTAACTACAACAAATATTTTCCATATATTCCTACTTACAATGAAAAACTAGAAGTGTTGATAAACACCATTGAGATAGCCTTTCTAGGTGAGATCTTCTCTTGATAACAAGTATTATGTTCCAATTTAATAGTTTTGAAAAAGTTAGAAGAAAATAAGCAATAGTGCAAATAATGTTGAGGTGGCTATGATAATGCTATTTTATTGACACTTAAGACTTGATGTTTAATAGAATGTGATGCAATGAATATTGGAATGACCTAGAGCAAGGGCTAGGGTTTCAACATGTGTGGAAAGAATGCA
Source organism: Sequoia sempervirens (assembly GCA_007258455.2). Classification (NCBI taxonomy): domain Eukaryota; kingdom Viridiplantae; phylum Streptophyta; class Pinopsida; order Cupressales; family Cupressaceae; genus Sequoia; species Sequoia sempervirens. Next base: position 44,099,613 of record VDFB02047230.1, read on the forward strand.
ATTGGTTTTAATATGGAGGAGGGAATGAAGTATTCCTACAAGGAAGAGACATCAACAATGATGTTGCAAGCATGAAACATGTGACATTGCGCTCATAGATTAACATTACAAAAAATAGGGATACCACATAAGGACAAACAACATCACATGAAACCACACACAAAGGGATCTACAAGCTTGGAGTTAGTATGCATATAAGGAGCACTCATAATCATCAAATAGATAAGGAATTAAATTTCATCATCCCCAAACCTTGTGGAATTATGAGTAAAAAGGAGGAATGTTACATGAAGGTAAAAAAATTGGGTCAAAATGGAAAAGACGTAAATGTATCAACATATTACATCATCCCCAAAATATGAAGAAAATGATATATGACATATGGAAGAAGAAAAATACAAATAGAAGAATGACAAAACATTTTTTCTCCCCCCATATCCATGCACCTACAAGGTTAAATGGGTCCTCTAGGATGAACTAACAAAAAATAAGCAAACAATAATCATGAGGATAACAAAATAATCAAGAAAACACAATTAACACATGATAAGAAGGTATGACTTTAAAGTTAATCATCCATCAAACAATCTTCCTCCCAATCTTGATTATAGGGAGACGAAGGGGAAATTCATAGAGGAAGAATTATTAAATCAATAATTAGAGACTTGCCTATGGCTAGACACAAGGAATCAACCACACGGATAGGAATCAACTACACAGATAACTTCCTCCTAAGGATCTAGAGAGGTGAGTGTCAATGATCTTGTAAAGATTGATGATAATGAGGGAACATCTATAAAGGAATCAAACATACAATTATTGGAAGAAGACATGTTTGATTCACTACCAATATATGCCACTAACTACAATTGTTTGTTGCTAGAACCATCAATGGGAGTAGAAAGAACTGTAGGTGAAGGAGGATGAGCCTTCACTTTTGAAAGAAATGATACATGAGGTTTTTGAGGTGGGGGTGAAGGTGGGTTGGGTTTAGGTATATGGGATGAAGTAATATGTTTAAATTTAGTCTTACACTTGGGTGGAAGGTAGGGGATATTTATGTCAATGGTGGTAGGTAAATGGACATCTAGGAATACCTAATGACCAATATGTACTAAAATCAAATCAAAGAGGAAACAATGGCTCTCAAGATGATGTTGACATTAGGAATGTCTAAAGGGTCATATAAAGGAAGAGAATTAGGGATCTCAGGGAGAATAAGGGGGTTAATTGATAGGATCTAGGACTACTTGGACCCTTTTCAAGTTTCTTTCATTTGGATCCAACGGAAGAATAAAAGGGGTAGAAGTATGAACATGTTTAAGTTGAGGAGGTGGTTGGGAAGTTGATAAGAAATCAAGAGTGGGTGATTCTTGGTATTAAGGTCCTCTAGGGTAGAACACTCTTTAGCCATGAACATGACGATGATGCTTGTGAGATCTCACAAGTTGGATCCATTAGGTACAATCTCGAGGCTTACTTGGAGGAGGAGGAGAAGGGTCTACTAGTATAAGTTTATTTCTTTCCTCTATTCAAGGGATAAGAGGAGGGTAAAAATCAACCATTGTAGGTTGAGAGACCACATGATCAAAATGTAGATCACTCACAATGGGTTGTTTTTCCTTTGCTTCCTAGGAAGTAGGTGGGAGAACTAGAACAACTATTGAAGGGTGAGGAGCCATCAGTGCATAGGGAGGGTCATGTGCTATGATATGATTTAATTTAACTATCAAAGGGGCAGGTGGAGGAATTGGAGTGACCACATAAGAAAAAGGAATCAAAGTGGGAGGTTTGCAAGACAAAATTATCTTTCCTCCTATAGCAAAAGTGTTAGTGGGAGGAATAGAAGCCACCTTTGGAGGTCATGAGACCAATAAAGGAATGAGAGGGTATCCTGGTAACAATTTATTTCCTCTACCCATTAAGGGGGTAGGTGGAGAATGAGAGAAATCATATAAGGTTTAAGATCCAAAGGGGTTGTAACAAGATAAGAGAAAAAGAAAGGATCGATAGATAAGTATACCAGATGACTCACTTAAAATTCTAGTAGGACTTGAACAAGAAATCATTATGAATTTGAAGAGGTATTGTGGGTGTCAATCGAAAGTAATCAATCGAAAAACTCCCCCTCAAAGAAAGTGGTTGGAATCTACTATGGTGGGTTATATACATAGCTTTATTATGAGGGAACTTCAAATACTTATGAACAACACAAGTAATTAGCTTCATAGAAGTGGGCTATAGGTGACCCAACTTCACATAGAAGTGGTTGGAATTGGGATCATAGAAAAATTAATATCTAGACATGTTGGCCCTACCTAGATATCAAGGGTAACTAAACCCAAGGTGGGTAAAGAAAGGCCATCATGAGTATATATAAATGATTTGTATTTATTGTACTCATCCTTGTATAGAAAATGTATAAAAAAATCATCTATGGTAACATTTAACGTTCTAGCTTGATCAAAAAGTCTATGCTAATGGGTTTCATATTAAAGTCAATGGGAGTGTATAGAGTATCATCATATATACCATCATGCATGTTGATGGGAAAGAAGGAGATAGTGGTTTTGAGGATGGAGTGTTCTTGATAAAGTAAAGGCCATGGATCCACCATCCCCACCATGCCTCAAAGAGAAGATGATTGCTTATCAATGTCAAACTCCTACGAAGGTGAAGGGGGGGTGAGCTCTATGAAATTTAAAGAATAGCATGAAAAAGGATCTTTATAAATCTATAAGTTATTGTAAGGGAAATTTAGGGCATCTCAGAGAAACCTCCAAGAACAGTAGTGCCTTCGGTAACTTTAATTCCGATTAGATTGCCTCAAAGACACGTACAACTATGTCCTAAAGAAAAAACAGACATAGTTCATTTCCCACATTAATTCTTCTAAGAGAAGCACATGTAAATTCAACAACAAGCAATAACAGATTCTAGAAACAGAACCAACACAGATGAAAAATAAGACATAAAACCAGAACACACAAATTTACGTGGGGAAAACCCTTTCGGGTAAAAAACCCCACCCTCCAAAGTTTGAGCCATTGTATTATTCAGCAACAAAAGGTTATAATACAATTCCAGGCTCATATCCTTTTCAGAGATTACATCTTGTTCATTCTAGATACAACCTGGTAGCAAACTCTCCCCTTTACATTTCTTGATCAATCCATCAGACCATACAATCTTCGCACTGTTGCAATATCCTCACACAATACACAGTGTAGATCAACATGAGAGAGATCAACTATGATCCATGATCAGGAGAGATTTCAGCAGCATAACCCTGCCTCTCGTTTTCTCTGTTTTGGCCTCATGGCCTCGCCCTTTTAGCCAGCCTCTCGGCCCTCTCTCTATCGTTCTCTAACAATACAGTTGCTCACCCGAACATATATCAATACCAACCGTTCCCAACTTAGATGTTTCTATTTCCAACATAGAAGTCTCCATAGGAATGATTACAACCGTCCAACTGCAAAATGGTTTGCATTCTTCCTTCTCTAATTTTTCCAAGACACACCACGTAGGATACTCTTCCAATCGGTCAAAAGCATTCAAATAGTATTCGCATGTCGGTGAGACACTAACTGTGTCTCCCCGATGCCACATGACTGATTGCACATCCATCGCTATCGGCAAGAGTCACTACTATCGGCAAGAGATCATAACGAGTTCACAAGTCATATCGATGTCAACACTCCCATCAGCGAGACTTACTCTATCGGCAAGATCGACAGGATCTTTCACTGATATCCTCAGCAGACCCATCGCCCAGACAATCGCTAGTCGCTATGAGTCATAACGAGCCCTCAAGTCATACCGATATGAACATCCGTCTGCAAGACTTAGGCCGTCGCTAAGAGTCACCCCGTAGGTTCCAAGTCACCCCGAGTCTATGCTTCGCCAGGAGTCATACCGACAACAAACCATACCATCGGCGAGACAATCATCCGTTGCCAAGAGTTCTTATTGAGCCTCCATGTCACCCTAATGACAACAAGTGAATAACCTTCGGTGAGACATCTCTTGTCGGGATGAGTTATACCGAACGTTCAAGTCTCTCCCCGATAACTCCAGTCACAATGAGTCTCCCTGACAACCATTAGAAACCAACCTGTCGGCAAGACAACTCCCATCGCCATGACACATTTTGATAGGAGAAAGTCATACCGATTACTACATCGGCTAGACAGACCAAAGTTCACGCCGATATCAGCCAGACTTTCTACCGTCACCGAAACATCATTCCGACTGTCCAAGTTACGCCGAAGGCTCAGACTATGCCGATTGCCAAGACAATCAGGAGGTCACAGTGACAGATCAAGATCAACTAGCAGATCAACCAGACATCTCAACAGTCTCACCGAAATTGCTCACAAGAGATTTCAGCCTGTGGGATTGAGGCACACAATTCCAACAATCTCCCACTTGACAAAGATCACACATGCACCTCAAAAGCACTCAGAAACTAAGATCACACTAACTCCACTAGTTTAGACCCCGCAACACTCAAGACACCCGACCAACAAGTTTCCACAGATAACAGTCCACCAGACAATCTACAACAAAGACCAGGCATCCAACTACAACTCACTGTCCAACAAAGCAACCGAAATGCAACCGATCACAACCTTCCAGGAAACCACATAGACCTCAAACATGATGTCATGCTCCATCAAGAATTTTGCACCAACATCCAAGATGTCCACCATTCAGGAAACAATCCTTGTCATCCTCCAACATGCCACATGTGGAAGAAAGATACAAGCCAAGGTGAGTAAGCACCAGTCTAATAGGCACAAGAAAAAGATCCCAGTGATACCATCAATGAGATATTGCTACCACTTCACTCTGCTTAGACGCTATACGGAAGCAATATCAACTTCAAAGCCTCAAACAGAACACGACCGTGAAGTCATTCTCTAGAAACAAGACAAAAACACCAGCTAGAACAACAATCAGACTGACTGCTTCCATCCAACTGATAAACCCACACGACTGAAAATAGCACCCACAACTCGTGCTATTCCATCTAATCTTACATACCTTAAAGGTATCAACATTAGTAAACTCATGTCGCTCCAAAACCAACCTATTAACAACAAATGCAAGCTCCAAGTTCCAATCAGTCGAAGAAGAAAAAACACATACAAGAACTCCCACTGCCCGAGTAATTCCAAATCTGAAAGATCAAAGGCATCGTAAGTCTACCAATGACAACACATAGAAAGTGTAACCATGTAGTACCAAGGAAATATCCACAATGATATGCACAACCTGCAACAAACTGTTACAAGAAACATTTCTCTCACCATAAGTCTTCACAGTTCTCCCAAGTTCTCCACACGCAAGCAAAGGACAAAGGGTTAAGAACCTCCATGTCATCACCCATGAACATGAGTGAAAACACATGACCACAAGCAAGTGATCACTATAGCTCCGAAAAAACCTCAAACCAATGTAATGTGAAACCAAACATCCAGGAAGTAAACCAAGACCAAAGAGAGAAACTCTGCACATCATATTCCTATAGAACATCCTCCTACAGACACTTCTAATTGCTAGCTATGTCAAGAATGATCTCCTTCTCATCCCAAAAGAAAAGCCTTAACAACATCCAACCATTCAATCACCAAGATCAAACCAACTTTAAAAACATGTAATAAACATGGATGTAAGCCTCTCAAAGAAGATCAAGCTACTTCATTCCCCATTTCAAGAAATCAGCCCATACATCATCTCCTACCAATTCTCATTAGTAAATAACATAACAAAAAATTTCATTGAGATAAAAAAGTTGTACATCTTCCACTATGAATCCTCCAGAACCATTAAATAGTAATTCAAGATCCATATCATGAAAGTGAACATAAAACACATCTAAAAGATATAATGGGCCAAATACCTCTCAGATAAACTACCAAGCAAACCAAGAGTGGGAACGAGAATACTCCTTCAAGATATGAAAGCCTTCATGACTAATCCAAGAGTAATCTCCTCATAGGTCTCTTATTGAACTCACGTTCAACCAAGGTGTAGGCTTCTCAGGCTTTCTGCTAAAAACTTCATCAAGAGTAACAATCAACAAAACTTCTCTCATAAGAGAAAAACAACCTCACCTTATTCTTCATGTATCCATGAGTACTAGCAACCGATCATCTCATGCTAAATTTCAACTGCATTACTGCACTATCATGAAGTATCAAGCAAATAATCAAAGCACCCAATACACAAAGAATTACTAGACCACTATCAAAGCTCCAATCATCTAAATCAGGAACTTATCATGACACCATGATCTACATATCCCCTTAGGAGATACTATGCTTCAAGTGACTTCACTGTGGTCTCAAGTACAATGCACAATGCCAAAACTCTAGTGCACAAACAAGAGTATACCATGACATAAAGCAAACAGACTCAAAACCAACATCACCTGTCAAGCACCACCAACACCTCAGCCAAAGACTCCAAGCGTCCTCCATGGATCCAAGATGTTGCACATATTCAAATAATTTCCATGCAAATGTGAAAGAACCCTTCTACAGAAACAAGATCTAAAAGCTCCCCCTTGAAACATCTGCAACACTAAAGAAGACCATTCACCACCATATGATGAACCCACAGTTACTGCCAAAGCTCCCACTGAAACGTGACATCCGAGCTCTCCAAGCATCATGACCACCTGCTTCAGGTTCCCATAACTGACTATTCAGGTACTCAACAATATCCATCCTCTCATCTCAAAGCAATCACACCAATGCACAAGTGACCATAGACAAGGCCAGCTAACAAGTCTGCACCAGCAATGAATCAACCTCGTGGATAAAGAAAGTCCACATCCAAGTTATCTCACTGCAGCCAATGGGTAGCCAATCCACCAACCACATAACTCATAGATCACAAAAATCAAACATGCAAACCCATCATTGCATTGGAAAGTGTAACACTGAGATTTCAAAGAGAATATCCACGTAGACAACATGACTCAAACACCAGATCACACCAAACCTGATTTTCCAAACACGTCCACAACGAGCACCATAATCAAGGAACCCACAAGCACCACCACAAGAATGCTGAGTGAAAAATCATGTACCAACACTCCCATGCAGAGAAGAAATCACACCTCCTCAAAGCATGCACAAAGCATGCATGCAAAACTATAATTATCTCATCCAACAACACCCCAAAACCCAGTGTCTAGAAAATAGCTTAACAACAACTCCACATAACCACAAGTTTTTCTTAACCATGTAAAACATGTACATGCATCCAAGGAAGAGATAGGCTATTTCAGAAGCTTGCAAATCAACTAATGATTAACTCCATAGCCTTTATGTATTCAAGGTTAATAGGAAACAGTGCCTTCCAACACCAGGAAACACCACCTAGCATAAGCACTCTCTTCCATGGCTGATAAATAACCTAGGCTTCTCCATATCATCAAGGAGCCTCTCACACAGACACCCAATATGAAAGCTTTACTGCTACACAGCCACGAAGCAAGAAAATCCACCTCATACACCAAGGTTATACCGCTACCAACCAGGAGACACAAATCACAAAAAAACAACATGATCAACTCCCTTTTCTCCATCTTCACCATCCTTCAAGCTGCGTACTGTCTCTGAATATCACAAGACTTCCACTAACCAAAGGATCAATAAATCAGACGATTCCTCCAGATTTCCTCCAACCTAACAAACTGAGAAATCTTCACAGGAGAAATACCCAAAACTAGCAACCAAAAGAAGGCTCTAATACCACTTGTAAGGGAAATTTAGGGCATCTTAGAGAAACCTCCAAGAACAGTAGTGCCTTTGGTAACTTTAATTCCGATTAGATTGCCTCAAAGACATGTACAACTATGTCCTAAAGCGGAAACATACATAGTTCATTTCCCACATTAATCCTTTTGAGAGAAGCACATGTAAATTCAACATAAAGCAATAATAGATTCTAGAAACAGAACCAACATAGATGAAAGATAAGACAAAAAACCAGAACACACAAATTTACGTGGGGAAAACCCTTTCGAGTAAAAATCCCCACCCTCCAAAGTTTGAGCCATTGTATTATTCAGCAACAAAAGGTTACAATACAATTCCAGGCTCATAGCCTTTTTAGAGATTACATCTTGTTCATTCTGGATACAACCTGGTAGCAATTTCTTCCCTTTACATTTCCTGATCAATCCATCAGACCATACAATCTTCGCACTGTTGCAATATCCTCACACAATATTCAATGAAAATCAACATGAGAGAGATCAACTATGATCCATGATCAGGAGAGATTTCAGCAGCATAACCATGCCTCTCGTTTTCTCTGTTTTAGCCTCATGGCCTTGGCCTTTCAGCCAGCCTCTCAGTCCTCTCTCTATCTAACAATACGGTTGCTCACCCAAACATATATCAATACCAACCGTTCCCAACTTAGATGTTTCTATTTCCAACATAGAAGTCTCCACAGGAACGATTACAACCGTCCAACTGCAAAATGGTTCGCATTCTGCCTTCTCTAATTTGTCCAAGACACACCACGTAGGATAGTCTTCCAATCGGTCAAAAGCATTCAAACAGTATTCGCATGTTAGTGAGACACTAACTATGTCTCCTCGATGCCACACAACCGATTACACATCCATCGCTATCAACAAGAGTCACTGCTATCGGCAAGAGATCATAACGAGTTCACAAGTCATATCGATGTCAACAGTCCCATCGGCGAGACTTACTCTATCGGCAAGATCGGCAGGACCTTTCACCGATATCCTCAGTAGACCCATCACCCAGAAAATCGCTAGTCACTATGATTCATAATGAGCCATCAAGTCATACCAATATGAACATCCGTTGGCAAGACTTAGGCTGTCACTAAGAGTCGCCAGGAGTCATACCGACAATAGACCATACCATCGGCGAGACAATCATCCGTCGCCAAGAGTTCTTACCGAGCCTCCATGTCACCCCGATGACAACAAGTGAATAACCATCGGTGAGACATCTCTTGTCAGGATGAGTTATACCGAACATTCAAGTCTCTCCCCGATAACTCCAGTTGCCATGAGTCTCCCCGACAACCATTAGACACCAACCCATCGGGAAGACAACTCCCATCTCCAGGACACATTCTGATAGGAGCAAGTCATAGCGATTACTGTATCAGCCAGACAGACCAAAGGTCATGCCGATATCGGCCAGACTTTCTACCATCACCGAAACATCATTTCGACTGTCCAAGTTACGCCAAAGGCTCAGGTTATGTCAATCGCCAAGACAATCAAGAGGTCATAGCGTCAGATCATGATCAACTAGCAGATCGGCCAGACATCTCAACAGTCTCACCAAAATTGGTCACAAGAGATTTCAGCTTGTGGGATTGAGGCACACAATTCCAACAATTATTATTTACATATTTTCTACACTATTGTTACTTTTTTGTTTACACCATAGAGTTGGATGGTACCAAAAATAATGTAGTCTTGCATGATGTTCTTTAGATGCAAACATCACTCTATGTCATGTCCATAAACTCTTTGAAACTAAATAATACCCTTAAGTTGTAAGAAGGCAACAAAGGCTATTTTATAAAGGAAAAATGAGAGACAAATCACCTAGTTCTCTCAGGAGTACGAGTAGAGGCAACCATGAAAATAGAAGGTATTGTGGTGGAAGAATTATTAACCATAGAAGTATTATTTTTTAAATGTTTTTATTTATTTTTCCTATAATTATATGTTGCCGAAGCATCCTCAGATGCACTAGCAAGAGACTATGAGGTGGGTTCCTCAAAATATCTAACATTTTATTGGTAGTCATGGAGGGTTGTACACAAATATAAAAATAACAAAATATTTCATTAATATGATCTTATCTTAAATTGAGGGTTGTAGGTTTCTAATGAAAAAACTATTGCACATCTAGTAGCACATAAGGAATTTAAGAAAATAAAGACTGCTAATGAAAATAAAATTAGTAACTTTCTCATTGACACCCTATTTATAGTGCACCAAGTTAGTAAAAGTGACTTGGAGCCCTATATTTACTTATAAGTGCTAGAGAAACTAATTTGATAATTGATAAAAATAATGTATATAGTGTTCTAGTAATATGAAGAATAATTCCAACATGATACATATTTTAGGGAATGTGAGAATAGTTTCACTAATAGTGAATCTTGAAATAGAAATTCACTGCACAATTCAATGAAGGTAGACACAGGTTTCTATGGATCAACCTTACCATTATGTTTCTCAAATTAGGTAATTTCAAACCCATGGTAATGGGAGTAGAAAGAATGGAAAAAGAAAGTGGATTACAGTTATAACACAAATGGATAAGTGGAAGAAGTAGAAGGAGATGCAAACTAATATTGTAAATTTCTAACATTTTGTATTAATTGGTCTATTTAATGAGGTTTGTAGTGTGCAAAAAACATGTAAAAGTGGTAGATATAGTTATATAAAATCTTTTTAAACCAAATCTCAACAAGAGGTACTTAATTTCTCACTAGGAAAGCTAAAGTTCATTGCTTAGGTAATAGAGGGAAATCTAATAGACAAGGCATACATTTCCCTTGACTATGTACTGCTCATATCAATATCTATTTTAAACAACATATGTATAGTCAAAATTGGTATAGACATAGAGATTCGGTTGCTAGTTATGTGAGAATGTGAATCATGGGATCCTTCAAGAGCCACCATGATGGTAGGGACATCACTATCAATGATGTGATCCAATCCCCAAATAAATTTAATACCCCCAAAGTATTTTTTTAAATGTGACAAAGGGATTCAACCAAATGCGTGGCCTCATTATAAATTCTCTCACTTTGTAATAATTTCATGTAATCCCCTAGGTTTTGATCAAGGTATTTTACCTTAGAGGGAGATACTTGCAAGGTGGCCTCATGCTCAAAACTAGCATCTCTATCATGAATGTTAGTTACAAGGGAACATGGTTGAACATTAATTTAAGAAATATAAGGAAACCTATATTAACTAATAAAAAGGAAAAGTTCTAAGAATATTTGTTACACCCCAAGAGTAAGACATCTTAATTTTATGATAGTTTCAATGAACTAATTTATCAAAACATGAGGATCGAGTCATGAAACTCATAAACAACCTCATGACATGTAATAAAACATTCCAAGGATTAAATAAGGTTTTTTTTAAAATAAAATAAAATTAATACACTAAGAAGGTTGTATATGTTCACCATAATATAAATATTAAAATTTGACTATACAAAATAAAGACTAGCTTTCCTTGTGAGTGGTCTCAATAACTCTACACTCAAGTTAACTAGCTTTGTATAATTTAAAAAAAAACTTATATGTTACTATTTTAGAATAGATTAAAATAACTAATTCAAAAAAAAATCTAACTCTAAACAAATATTTATTTAACTAAGCTAATTTAAAAAAAAAACACAAACTTCTCCTAATTACTTTAAATGACTAACATAAATGATAAGATCTAATAATAGAACTATGAAATATAATAGAAAAGAAACAGTAACAAAATTTTGGAGCTTGTTAGATCAAAAAATATTGATTAGTGTGGATTTATTCCCATTAAATTGTAGTCATATATGAACAAAAAAATAGAAATAAAATATTCTTGGAAAATGTGCCATAATGACACAAAATTAAAACTAGAGAAAAATAAGTATATTACCAACAACAAGGAGAACGAAATAACAAGAAGATAGATTAATTTATTAAAATTCAAATGATAAAGAAATAATGAAGGAAAGATATCAACAAATCCATAGAAGGACAAAAACATTCCTCTTTAATGAAACTTGTAGGCTTAAAAAAGAGAAAAAATATTTTGGTGGTTGTTTGGAGATTTACCTTTAGGTCAAACCCATACTTTGTTATTTATACCTCCACAATAGTATATTTTTTTTAATATTTGAAATGTAAGAGTACAATGCATATGAAATAATTGTGATACAATGAGATAAAAAAATAATGAAAATATCTAAGAGTATGATCTTGCAATACCAAATATACAGTATGTAAACAAGATACAATAAAAATAATGAGGAAATATTGAAGAAATAGTACAAGGACAATATCACATAATAGAAGTTGTGTTAGAGCCAAAGGAGACTTTAATTCGTGTTGCAATTCTACTACCACATCTTTAAGAACATGGAGAGAATAATATTAGTCTTCACATCAATAGAAATGGTTGGTAACAACAAAGAGCTTCAAGAATTTCACAATATGTTGCAATGTAGATGATAATATATTTCCCATGGAGTGATACATTAAATTAATGAGGGCTTGAATTGAGTCAAAGAGGAGAATAAAGGGGTGGGTATCCATTTTGAATCTCTTCAAGATGCTTACCTATCAAATACCAAAGAATGAAATAATTTTAAATTCTTAGAAATGGTCATGAAAATGAATTATTACATGACACTAGTGCAATGTATGAATGTTCACATGAAGTGCAAGTGTGCAAACAATTTAGGATAAACACAATTCCATCACATTATAAATAACACAAATAAGACATCTAGAATACATAGGTAAGGAAAAACAACACTAAAAACATTAAACCGATGGAATTGGGGAGGAGGCTAAGATACAAAATCAAGCATATAATACAACAGGAAGTTACAAGCTTATGCAAATTTTGAAATTACAATAAATATAACACTTGCCTCCAAGTGACAAGATCAAGTAAAAATTATATAAATTATCATGGTATAAAAGTACACATGAAATGTAACAAGGGAGATAGACACAAGATTAACCAAAAAAGGTACCACCATTGGGTGGATATATCTTGGTATGCTCAAAATATGGAAATTTGGATCAATACAATGTGGTTGGATGTCATGTCCAATGAAGCTCAAATATGGACTTTGTATGAGATTTTCCTTTGAAATCACCAGCCTGGTTTTCATCCTAAGATTCACACAACATAAAAAATCAATTTTAAAAGGAAATTTATTGTGCATATGATGCCTCTAAATGGAAACATTCACCCCTTTATATCTATAACAGTAATAATGGGCCAACCATATTGTAAATTCATAACTCCAAGTTTGAGTAGTGATTATGTGTAGGAAAAGTATCACTTTTTAAAGTTATGGTTCCTAAGCTAACCATAAATAATAATATGACATGTGTTGGTGTGTAATAGAAAAAATAGAGATAAAGGTGAGACTATTGATTACTAAGGATTGAAGATACCACAAGTTAGGGTGTTGGGGTTAAGTAATGAGCGTATGGTAAAGATAGGTATGAAATTTTGAAAAGTACAAAGGAAGATTTGGGGAAGCATGGAAGGCATGCTAGGATGAAGAAGTCCAAAATTTTGATGGGGACCAAGGAAATTTTGGAATTAAACAAGATATAATTCCTAATCATGGCCGAAACTTTGGTGGCCAACAAACATTTAGAAGACTAAGCATGCTTTCGGACTCAAATAATTTTTTACCTTATATAGACATTGGAGGAAAGAAGAAGAAGAATATCATGCATGAAAAATAGGACCAAGGGAGATGTAAAAAGTAGGAAATCGGCAATTTGGTCCATAACATAGATTATTACAAAAATGGGACATGAAAAGTTTTCCCTACTTGAAATTTCTTTCCCTCAGGATATACAAATTTAGATGTTCCAAAAATCCTACTAATTCCAAACAACACCCTCTATATTTAAGTTCTTCTCATGAACTAGTTGATTTTTACCTTTTTCTACAACAACTTATTTGAATTATATGGTCTCCAAAGTATCCAATCTTGATTGAATTTACTTCACCTTGAAAAATACTATCTACATGATTCACTTTTTACTAATCAATGAACAGAACATTTAATTGTCTCCACATGAACATCCCCATTCTCTTTCTTGAATACATTTCTCACATATATAACCTCAAACTACAACCTAATTATTTTGGAGATTCACAACTTTCCCCATGTAGTCACAAGAATAAACATGTGCAACAACTCACTAGATCATAAAGCCTTTTGCAGTTATATGACTCTATCAAAAATAAATTTGAACAAACTTTCAGTTCTAAGAACCTTCTATACACTTGTTCCTTTTTCTCTCATCCCTTTTCATTCACAAGCCTCCGCATTCCTATAACAAATTTAATAGAGCACATATTCCTCTACAATCAAAGATATATGCAACAAATCTTCTAGAGCACAAACATCTCTATAGTTATAGGACTCCATACCTACAAAAAATATTCTAGGGCACACATCTTCTATAGTTATAGATACTTATAGTAGAAAAAAATATATTAGAGTCTTTGAGACACTTTCCAACAATATACCCTTACTTAATCCACTTCATTCATTCACTTAAAATAATTCGATTAGTATACTTTATTTTTTTAACACAATATTCTCAATAGGCATCTCAATGAGCTCTCCTTACTCTAATACCGATTGATGTAGTGGATATTATGGGGTCTTATCAAACTACTCAATCTTGTAGCCTACATCAAATGATCATATAGACATCCATGTAAAAAATTATTTAGTCTAAACACCAAATGTAAGTAACTTCTTATAGCTTCTTACAACTTGTTTACAAAAATAATTTTCTTCTATATAATAATTTTATACTTCATGCAACTTACCACCTCATCCTTCTACACAACTAATCTCTCATCATAACCTTTCCTCATTACAATCCCCTCGTCAATTTATAGGATTTTTACATTATTTCTTAGAGGTTGTTATCTTTCAAATTCCTCTCTACATTCTTTATTCAATAGGGAAAATAAAATCTTCTAAAAATTTTCCTATGGATGTAGTCTCTTAAATAATCCCTCTACTCCTAAGAGTATCTCCCTTATTTGAACAACATTAAAATATATAATTATGTTGTAACTTAGCCAAAAAAAAAATAGTTTCTTTCCATCTGGAATAAAAGAAACAAACCCTCAATCCACAAGTAAGAACAATATATTTGATCTATCACTTTTACAATATTAGGGAGTAATCATGAACAATATCAAATGAATCAATCATAATTGTGAAGAGAAAATCCATAAAATTTAGAATGATAAGCCACATAGCCAAGAATAAATGCTTAGAAGACCCATCACATTCCCTATCACAAGACAAGGAAAATAAATAGTTTTCCAACTAGAGAATAAACTCGAGATTCAAGTTGAAAGGAAAAGGAGATAACCACAAGGTCAAGGAAACTCTAAAATAGTTGTCATATTTTAGAAAAGATTGCAAAAATATTTTGAAATCAATGATGTTTTTGATAAGATAATTTCCAAATCAATGATGTTGTTGAAGGAAAATAAAATAATTTAGAAAATCCTTTTAAATTCAAATGCTACAATTGGCAGGTAAGAGAAAAAATTTAGATATAAGTTTATATCATTTTATTTAATATATGATTATTTTATTGATAAATAATTAATAATCTATTGTACCAAAGCTACGTCAAATAAATTTAACACCAAAATTAACTCATTAATGTATTTTCTATCATCTAGACAAAAACAAAGGAATGATAATATAAATGTATTCCTCTTGTAGCAATGTATGCACAATCTTCCTAATCATACAAAGACATAGTCACACTATCACTATTCTATAGTAGTTCATTTCAATGAATAAAATATCCATTTGATGTATTGATTTATTTATAAAACAACTCCCTAATGATCTCTCAACATTATTAAGAATAAGAGGAATAAACACATGCTAAAAACCTTCTGCAACAACAATAAATAGGTCCTAAAGCAACAAAAAATACAATCTCAATAAATAAATAAACACACAATCATCTTGAAGTAGTTTCTAAACAATCAAATAAAGCCATATTTTAGAAACATAAATTAATCCTCCAATATATTGTGAGAGACATGAATAAACCTATAAATGAATTGTAGTATGGATACTAGCTTGAAATTGATAAATAAATCTACTATATTTATGAGGCACCCCTTTGAAAGCAAGTTGACATGATAACTACAAATCAAAACACACACCAAAATTTAAGAAAAAAACTAAAACTATAAAGTTGTAAATATTTTTGGTGACGTGGTATAGCTTGTGGACCTAGATGCTTCTACATCATAAACATTAGAAACTATACAAAATATGATGTTACACTCAAAGTAAAGGATAGATGAAATTTTTGTCTCAAATAGAGGAAGCAAAAGTGCACATTAAATAAGAAGCAATACAAGCCACCAAAAAGGCCTATGAAATGTTAATGTATAAAAGGTAATAATATAACTCCTATATCTAAACTAATCACTAAAGAGAAAGTGTAACGCCCGCCGGGCAAGCCCCAAAGAACAAACATCAAAAGAGCGCAAATAATTTTTTTTTTAAAGAGGAAGATAAATAATCATCACATCAATATTAAATGATCATATATAACAACAAAATCAACTATGTCCTTCGGGGCCCCCACGAGATTACGTTGAAAATAGACATTATTAAACATCATTTCATAAGATATCAAAAGGAGCTATAATGACATCATAAGATAAGTACATACATAAATTTTATCACAAGATAACCCATAATACATTTCATAGCCAATTAAAATTACAAAGTAAATAATTACATTACATCATCTTTCAATATTGCATCATCCATAAAGTTACATCCTGAATCCCAAACATGTGGGATGAATACAATATACAAGTTATCAAAATACAATGAGATCAACTGTAATAAATCTTCAACTGGATAAGATTGAAGCCACGAACGCTGATGGGGAACCCAACGGTGTGCGGAGCACGTTCCACCCGACCACCCCCGTGCTAAGAGGTGACAGAGAAGTAACTCCGACCAAGAATGACAACAAAAGGGTACAACCAAATAAAAAGTACCAACATAAATCCATCACACAATACACCAATTAAAAAGAGCAACCAATAACATCAAATCACAATGTCCTAAAGATGCAAGATGATAAACCCAATATAAATGAGATCATACAATACATGCTAAAGATGTAATACTTCTAAATCAATTTAAATCAATTCAAACAACAATCTAAATTAATTCCCATACCCCACTTCCAGAGGAACACAATAAAACAACACATGGGCAACTAGGGAGAGTGTCATCGCATAGTCCTACATGGGCTGTCCTGTGCTCTTCCTCCCAACTGGAGGCGCCGGTCCCATCTATGGCTGTCCTGTGCTCTTCCTCCCAACTGGAGGCACCGGTCCATAGGGTGACTCATGCGGAGCCGTAGACCTCTCGTGAGGACGAGGCCACGACCTTGCCAACCATGGCCTTCTCAGCCTTCCATTAGTCTGCAGAAGCACTAATGAAGACGAGGCATCCATTTTTAAAATCTTGCAATGATATTACTACCCAACCCAACCCTCCTAAGTTAATTATTAGGTTTTCACTTATTTACTAACTCACTCGTGGGTTATCCTGAGCTCTTCCCCTTAAACGGGGCGCCGGCCCCCACGAGGAGCCACTCTCCCTAGAGACCCATCAAAACAAGGGGGGTTTGTACCATGCCAAACATAATCATCAAAGTATGACAACAAAGTAATACGCGAGGCATAAACCATCTCGCAAGTAAAATACCATAATAAAATCTCATAATTCGGTACACCCCATTAATAAAATATAACTCAACAGAATTTCAAGATAAAAAGATATAAATTCAACAAACCCAACTTCCTCTGGAAGACTAAAGAGTTACATAAAAAGGGGTTCCCACATCAAGGAAATAACAATGTCCCAAAACCCAACAATCCAACAAGATTAAATTTTGAAATTAAATAATTAAAAGTGATAACCTATTTAATTCCAAAACAGATTACAAAATACTTTTCTTTCCTAAAATACAATCGTATTACAAACAGAATAAATAAATAATGCTGTTAAATCAGCAATATCCTTTCAAAGTTGAGAATCCTATAAAACAGATTTACTTCTATTTCGCTAATATTTTCATGGAACAATTTTTTCTTTATTATATTTTTTTCTAAAAAAAAACAAGAAACAGAATCTAACTATACAGATTTATTTTCTAGATAATAGTTGAGTTACAGAAAATAAAATATAAATCAAAACAAAATGTCTATTAAGCAGATTAAACAGTATAGATATATTTTCTTCTAAATAACTATTGCATTAACAGAAAAATATCATTTAAATCATAAACGAAACAGAACAGAATATATGCATCCATGCCTTTGTTTAACTATCAGCTATATATAACAGAATATACTCATCAAAACGAAATTTAATATATATATATATATATATATTTTTTAAACAGAAAACACAGAATAATTAAATTAACTAATAAATATATATATATATACATATATATATTTATTTACAAAGATAAGTATCCGCACAAAAGAGATTAATATTTAAAAACCCGCGGAATAAATAAAAGGCTTAACAAATAAAATTCATATGGGAATTTTATTCCCAACGAGCACAGCCACGAAATAAATCGCCGCCGGCCGTGGCAGTCTACGGACTGCTCACGGCAGTCCTACGGACTGCCGTGGACAGCCCGCACGCTGTCCCACGGATCGGTGGCGGGGTGGTGGGTACGGCCAAGGCCGACCCCCACACACAGCCACTAACAATGAATATAAAACTTAAACAAAATTTGAATGTTAATTATAATTTTCGGCGGATTAAATTTTTGACCAAAAATTTCATATGTGCGAATATAGATATATATATATATATTTATATATATATATACTATATATATATATACATATATATACAGAGATAAGAACATTTTTTTTCAAAGAGAACAGGGAAAAAATACTACTGCATATTTACTGTGTCAAATTAAGAAAATAGAAGGACTATTTTAATAACATGCAGGCACAGACTAGAATTTCACACCCAGAGATTCACTGGAAATAAAAATTGTCCCTACCCATATGTATATTTTAATATATATATATTTTTTAAAACAATTTGAGACAGCAACTACTGTTTGTTCCCAGATTACACAGAAACCCTTTTTAATCAACAACAAATCAGAAACCCCAAACAACGATTCAGAAACCCCAAAGAATTTCATTAAATAAATAACAATTCTACATTTTCCGATTTAAACATTCTTGAATTAACCATAACCCTAGTAGATTTTCTCTCTACAATTATTTAATTTTCATCCCTAAATATAAATTTCACACACAGAAAGCAATTCCTATTTAACAGAGAATAACAATTATCAAGAGTAGAACCTAGCATCCTACGCTTGCAGCAAACTGTAGAAGCCTTGCCCCCCTCTTGCTGCACTATTTCTTTGCTGCAAATCTTTCAGCAACAGATCCAAAACTTCCTTCCTCTTCCCAATTTCTCCAAAACAGAAAAGTACTAAAGACTGAAGAAAATGATTGCAAATAGAATTTTTCCAGCATTCGAACCAAATCCCCTCAAACAAAGAGAAACTCTTAATAAATTTCATGCCCAGAAGTCCTTTCAATTCCTCTTCCCGTGAATACCAGAGGTCATAATTCAAAAATCAAATAATATTTTACCCTAATCTCATTTTGATGCTTTTCCCAAATAACATTTTCATTTTCATGCATTTAATTAAAACTAAATAAATTCTAAATTCATAACATAAACTTTTATTTAAACAAATGTATAAATATGCCTCATTTCCACAATTCTTCATTAAATTCAAAAACAACCATTGAGAGATTCCAAATAAATGCAATGCTTTTATTATTTCAAATATTTATTCATTGCCATATTTAATTATTATTTTATGTTTTTATTTTACCAATTACCTAATTATTTAAATTACCACATAAGACCATTCACTACTTTAGATAAATCATATAATCATACAAGGACCAACGTAACCACTCAAACGAAAGAGACTACTATGCACAAACCATAAAGATACAAAACTGTTGTCAACTTGGTACGGAGTTACTTTTCATGTCACCTCAAATAATTCAACTTCCTGCCGTTGGGTTGGTTCAATGCTCGCCCAGACCTACCGAAATAGGTGGAATCGAGTCTTATTCCTGCAAAGCCTGCATCCACAAAGTGATATACAATATACATAAAATCAAAGCATTGTGAGGAGGATTCACAGCGTAGCAGGGCGCTCGCGAACGAGTGATGCTACCTGTCCCCTCACCAAAACATATCATCATAAAATTTTACACCACATCATAAATTACTATTCTATAGTCTATTGCATTCCAAATAACTCCATCAAATGATCATAATAGAATGTCATCACAATATCCATGGCATCATAAGAGCATAGTAATAGTCTAAGCTACCACACATAATAGCAACAGTATCAACCACAAATCACAATGTGCTAAACAGAAACCATAGTGAATGTCAAAAATCAAATAGTAGCATGAGGGGTATTACAGAAAGAAACACTCAAGGAGAAAATGGGAACAAAATTTATCAAGGTAGATATAGCCATATAAGAAGCGGTCTAGGAGACACAAGGTGTCAAAGAGTAGGAAGATATAAGAATAAAGGATGTGGAAGTAGAAATGAAAATTGGCATAAAAATATAGAAGGAATAATAAAAATTATTTTATGAAACCTTACTACAAAAGGACACTCTAGAGATTAAGTTAGAGGAATGAGGTGAACATGGATAGAAACAACCATAGAAATATAAGGGAGAAACTATAATGGGTGAAGTAAGTTGATGCAAAAACACTAATAGGTCAAAAAATTAATTACCCCTCTCATTGGATACATTGTAATAAGTAACTTATCCTCATGAAAAAAAGTAAATCATTTGGTTATGAAGGACCATTTGTGATGAATGAAATACCTCTACCATCATACTTTGTTATCAAGGTGCCACAAATCCACTTAGTGAAGGAGAAATCAAAATGTCACATGCCAAACTATTATGGAATCTCAAAATAGTAATCCCTCTTTTTAGATTTTCACTCATCCTAATTAACACAATTTATAAATGAATTTTTCTATTGAATCATGCTCAAATATGTTGTTAAATAGAGAAAACAACTACAAAAGAAAGCTTCTCAAAAGGGTATGCAATTCTAAAATTATTTAGTGCAACATTGGATTAACCATCAATATCATATATGGAAGTATATAACAACAAATTAAAAATAAGAAAATATAAGAATATGACGCATAACATTAGTGATGAGGGCCACACCACCCAAAACCCACACAAATCATTACAATAGATACCAACACAGAAGATGCGAGACATAAAAATAACTCACTTTCAATTACTTTCAGAAAATGAAATTATAGATTCAAAACTTACATGCTACAGCCTCATGGGCTTGATTCATTACAACAAAATCAACTCTGAAAACAAAACATATTATTTGGAGCCACAATCTGCACTAATGGAGCCACCTTCTACAACCCCCACTTATCCCTTTTTATTTTACCCAATAACCACCCTATAATGTTCTAGAAAGTGTAACTTTCCCTTTTGTTTTGGCGCTAAAGTCCCACCATTTGATTTCTTGCCTAGGAAGATATTTTAATGAAATTCAATTTTTAGAGGGCCAACTTCGTGAGGCCATAACTTTTGATCTAGTTGTTCGATTTGTTATTATAACATATCTTTGGAAAGCTCTCAAAGAGATCTACAACGTTGAACCATCGGAGATAGGTTCGTCCACATTTCAAGTTGTTTTAAGGCCTCTAAGGTTTTCATATCTGAATTTGAAGCTACATTGGAGAAATTTCTTGGGACAAAAACTTTAATATCTCCCAAACTGTGTAGGGTATTGAGATGATTCTTTCGCGACCATAAATGTTTTTCAGTTCTACTATTTTGGGTAAATTTTTAGGTCCATACAATCCCATTTAGGCTAACTTACTAAAAATAGTAAGTGACCATTTTTCCCCTTTTTTGACTTTTGACTGTCTTACACCCCGTAGTGCCATCATGGAATTAAAAAAAACTAAAGAAATTAAGGAAAAATATTTTTTTTGGGTGATGCAATATTTCCCTACACCGTTGGATGCTCCTACATCAGACACCCAAGGTAATATGAAATGTGACCCTGTCACTTCTCAGGAGCTAGAGGAAAACCAAGATGGTTAACCTCAACCTCAAACAACCATGATTAATCTTCAACAGACCTTCCTCTCCACTTCACCAAGTATTCTGCATATTGTATGTTTATTGTGCTTCTACCCACATGACTATCCAAAATTTCTTCTATCTCCTCCTTTTGTAAAGTAGGTGCTAGGATATTCTACTATGCTTCTATTATTTCTTCATCAATTCCTCCTTCATGATATTCTATTAAATCTGAAATGTTAAACATAGGTGAAATATAAATTTCATTAGGCAACTCTACCTCATATGCATTTCCTGAATCATGTTTGTTCAGGATCTTGCATGGTCCAAATTTCTTCATCTTTAACTTGTATGTATCAACTAGAAACCTTTTCTTTCACAAATGAGCCATGCCTTCATCTCCTACCTGAAACTCTTTATACCTCCTTTTATGATCTGCCTTCACCTTATATTGTGAGTTCATCTTATTGATATGCTTCTTCACCTCTTCATGCAAATTCTTTAGGTGCTCAACAAAATCTTCAGCCTCGACACTACTCTTCCCCCACCTTATCCATATTTCTCAGTTTAAAAGCAGTTCTTGGACTACTCCCATACACAATCTGGAATGGTGATTTACCACTACTACTATTGAAAAAAAATTTGTAAGTAAATTCTGCTTGTGGTATAATCAAATCCCATCCCTTGGGCTTATCTCCTACTAAGAACCTTAGCAAGTTACCCAAACTCATGTTCACCACCTTCATTAGTCCATCAGTCTGTGGATGGTGTGCAGAACTGAACTTCAAATATGTCTTCAACTTCTTCCTTAATGTTCTCCAAAAATAACCAACAAATTTGGTATCTCTATCTAAAACTATACTCTTCGGTAGACCATGTAGTCTCACCATTTCTCTAAAAAGAAAATTTGCAATATGAAAATTATCAGTGATTTTATGACATGGAATGAAATGTGCCATCTTTGAAAATCTATCCACCACAAAAAATATGGAATCATGCCCTCTATGTGTCCTTGGCAAGCCAAGAACAAATTCCATGTTGATATCCTCCCATGGCCTCTCAGGTACAGGTAATGGTTGCTACAATCAATTATTTTGACTTGCTCCTTTCGCCATCTGACATACTTTGCAACTTTGTACAAACTTCTTCACATCTTGTTGTAACTGTGGCCAGTAATAATTCTCACTAACAAGAGCAATGGTCTTATCTCAACCAAAATGTCCAACCAACCCTCCACTGTGCTTCTCCTTGATTAGATTCTCTCTCATAGAACTCCTTGGAATGCACAATTGTCTTCCTCTGAAAAACATCCCATCTTGAATTAAGAAATTCAACCATCTTGTCCTATCCATTGTGACAGGTTCCAAACAAGCCTTCCAAGCTTTTGCAAAGTCTGGATCTTCAGGATACAAAATCTTGAGTTCATTGAACCCAACAACCTCCATATTCATCTCTATCAAATTTTTTTTACTTCTACTCAAGGCATCTGTGACTTTGTTTGACCTTCCACTCCTATGCTTCAAAACAAAAGTATAACTCTACAAAAAATCAACCCATTTTAAGTGCCTTTGATTTAACTTTCCTTGACTATTGAGATACTACAAATCCTAGTGATCAGTATATAAAACAAATTCTTTTGGAAACAAATAGTGTCTCCATTTCTTCAAAGCCTGAACTATAGCAAAAAACTCCTGATCATAGACAAAATATTTCTTCTTAGCATCATTTAACTTCTCACTAAAATAGGCAATAGGCTTACCTTCTTGACTCCGAATAGCTCCTATGGTAGTGCCACTAGCATCACAATCTACCTGAAAGACCTTATTGAAATCTGGAAGTTCCAAAATAGGTTGCTCTGTAACTTTCTTCTTCAACATATCAAAACTTTTGGCTACTCCTATAGTCCACTTAAAATCTTTTCCATCCTCTCTCATTGCTTTAGTTAGAGGTGCACAAATACTACTGAAATTCTTAATAAAATTTCTATAAAAACTTTCTAGACCATGAAATGACCTTACCTCTGTAACATTCCTTGGAGTAGACCATTCAATGATAGCTCTCACCTTCTCTAGATCCATTTTAAGACCCTTTTCCGAGACAAAAAATCCCAGATACACCAAATCTCTCTTCACAAAACTACATTTCTTCAAATTAATCAACAACTTCTCCTCCCTTAGCTCCTCAAAAACTCTTCGGATATGTATCAAGTGCTCCTCCAATGTCTTATTGAAAAATAATATCATCCAAATAAACAATAACAAGTTTTCCTAAAAATTATTTCAATACCTCATTCATAAGCCATATAAATGTGCTTGGTGCATTGGTTAGCCCAAAAGGCATGACTAACCACCCGTACAAGCCCTCCTTGGTTTTAAAGGTAGTCTTCCATTCATATCCTTCTCTAATATGGATATGGTGATATCCACTCTTCAAATCTATCTTTGTGAACTACTCAACTCCAATCAAACAATCCATAATGTCATCCATTCTAAAAAAGGGAAATTTATACTTGATGGTGATCTTGTTGGTGGCTCTAGAATCTATACACATCCACCATTCCCCATCCTTCTTTGGTGCTAGTACTGCAAGTAATGCACATGGAATCAAACTCTCTCTGGTCAATCCCTTCGACAACAACTCTTACACTTGTCTGTTCAACTCTTCACTCTCTACTGGAGTCATATGATGAGCTTCCTTATTTAGCAAACTGGCTCCAGGAATCAAGTCCATCTGATGACTAATCTTTCTTACTAGAGGAAAACCTTCAAGTATGTTATCAGAAGTAATAGCTTGAAACTCATTCAACAAATTTGAAACCTCTACAGGTACCTCAGTAGTATCTTCTTTATCAACTCTAGGGATCAATGCAAAATATATGTGCTCATGCCTCGTACCTTCTAGAAACTTTCTTCCATCAACCAAAAAAATTCTTGCATTATTGCATACCTTTTCCTCTACCTCTTTCAATGGCTTCAACTTATGAAGAACCCCATCCTTTGTCAAAGAATAGGTGTTGGCATGTCTATCATGTACTGCTTGTCGATCAAACTGCCATGGGCTGCCTAACAACATATGACAGACATCCATAGGAATAATATCATACAATACCTCATCATGGTAATTTCCAATCTTGAACTTTACCAGAAACTGTTCATTTACCAAGGCTTTATGGTCCTTATGCAACCAAGGAATCCAATATGGGTTCAGATGCCTTCTTCTCTCCAACCGCAACTCACTAACCATCTCTTCTAAAACAAGGTTATCGGTACTACCTCCATCAATAATAACATTGCAAAATTTACCTTCACACTTAGATTAGGTGTGACAAATTCTTCCTTTAAGTTGGTTCCTTCTCATTCAGCAAGGCTCTTCTAGTAACAAGAACCTCTCCTCTTTCTACATCCTTAGAATGTGAAGACTCAACATCTTCATCTACATGTGCAACTCATGCATTACCCTCAGGTCTTCTATTTGTCCATCCTTGATGTTGAGGAAACTCATAAGCTCTATTTCCTTCTTCTCTACACTAGAAATAGGTTCCACAAAAGCCTCCTCTTCCCGGTCCTCATCTGAATCTTCCTCTTCCTATTTGGTCTCCATTATTTTGATCATGAGGACAATAGGTGTTATATCCTTTCTGGTTTTGACTACTACTGGATCCTTCACCCTTCTTTTGATCTTCATTTTGACCTCCATATGACCATCCACTAGTCTTTCCACCATGACCCCCACCTCTTTGCTTGCTTTCAAATATTCTATTCAACTTTTCTTATACCTTCAAAGCAAATTGATATGCATCTTCAATGGTAGACATTCTTACCAAACCTAACTCTTCTTGAATACTCAACTTCAACCCATTTATGTAAGAGGAAAATTTCTCCTTATTGGCCTCAGAATGGTCCATTCTAATCAAGACACGGTAGAATTATTTTGTATACTCCTTGACGGATTTTCTTGCTTATTTCAACCCTTGCATCTTCTTTAACAAATCTAGCTCATAATCCACAGGAATGAACTATCTTTTTAATTTGTCCACCATACAATCCTATCTTGTTATTTTCTCTTTACCTCTTTGATTTCGTTCTAGTTGTACCTCTTTCCACCAAAAATTCATATGACCCTTTAGCTTGGTCTTTGCAAATTTGACTCTCTCAGGATCTTCCACCTCCTCATACTCAAAGTACTCCTCCATATCGTTGATCCAATCAATCAACTCTTTTGGGTTAAGATTTCCAGAAAATGTAGAAAAATTAATCTTTGGCATTTTCCCAATCTTAGAGATGACCTTAAATAATCTGTCTTGCTCTAGATCTTCTGCTTCCTATTCTTCTTCAAACTATTCCTTATTTTTAGCTTCATCTTCACTTTCATCTCCTCTTCTTGGCTCAAACCCTTGATGCAACTCCTCTTACAATGTTTGAACTTATCTCTGTAGGGCCCTAAATCCCTCTTCTGGTACAATAACATTTCTTCCACCACCACAGTTTCTTCGCATAGGCATTCTGATCACTTTTCATAGAAACCCACAACCACAAGTCCTGGTGTAAACTACCTCATGTTTGATGATCTATTTACACACTCAAGAAAACCTGCTTTAATACCACTTGATGAGGGCCACACCACCCGAAACCCACACAAATCACAATAGATACCAACACAGAAGATGCGAGACAAAAAATAAACTCACTTTCAATTATTTTCAGAAAATGAAATTATAGATTCAAAACTTACATGCTACAACCTCATGGGCTTGATTCATTACAACAAAATCAACTCTGAAAACAAAATATATTATTCGAAGCCACAATCTGCACTAATGGAGCCACCTTCTACAACCCCCACTTATCCCTTTTTATTTTACCCAATAACCGCCCTAGAATGTTCTAGAAAGTGTAACTTTCCCTTTTGTTTTGGCACCAAAAGTCCCACCATTTGATTTCTTGCCTAGGAATCTATATTTTAATGAAATTCACTTTTTAGAGGGGCAACTTCGCAGGGCCATAGCTTTTGATCTGGGTGTCTAATTTCTATTATAACATATCATTGGAAAGCTCTCACAGAGATTTACAACGCTGAACTCATCAAAGATTGGTTTATCCACTTTTTGAGCTATTTTGGGGCCTCTAAAGTTTTCATGTCTTAATTTGAAGCTGCATTGGAGAAATTTCTTGGCATGGAAACTTTAATATCTCCCAAACCATGTAGGGTATTGAGACAATTATTTCGTAACTGGAAATGTTTTTCAGTTATGCTCCTTTGGGTAAATTTTCAGGTCCATACGAGCCCATTTATGCTGACTTACTAAAAATAGTAGGTGATCATTTTTTTCCTTTTCTAACTTCTGAATATCTTACACCCCTTAAGTTCCATCATGAAACTCAAAACAACTAAATAAATTAAGGAAAAACATTTTTTTTGGTGATGCAATATTTCCCTACACCATTGGATGCTCCTGCATCAATTAGAATACATGGAAAAACCCTTTTAGAAAAAAACTTTAGTACTTAAGTGAGTATATATTTGTATTAATATTTTAATCAAGATTGCATAATCAACAAAATTCTCCCTTCAATATAGAAAATTTTGGCAAGACATGTGTAGCTATAATATCCATGAAACCTCAATCCATTGCATTTATTATATAAAATATATATAAGAGGAAACCACAAATAGATACTTGAAACCATAACACCCCATAACTAGGGTATGCCAAAAACCCAACGCCCTCATGTGACTAATCAATAAATCCATGAATAGAGAATGTAACTCCTCAACCATATTTGGCTCATGTGAAGAGTAGGCACAAATACTCGAAAGTATTGTTGCATTATGCACCCTATTACACATTGTGGACCCCATCTAACATAGATTTTCCACTCTCTCTTGGGACCTAGGATTGGCAAGGTGGCATATAGAATTCAAGTCAAATTTTAACCACTAACATCATGCTTCACCTTCCTCCTTAATGTCACCACAACCAATATTTAATAGTTACCATGAGAATAATAAAATAATAATATCCCACTATCACCTATATAGGCATCCAAGTACACATTCCAAGATTTTTGGATATTTAATGTTAGCTATTAGGTTTGCAATTAAATATCACACTATCTAAACATGATCTCACTTGATATTATACATTGAAATTAAATAAAGGTTAAGATAAAATAAATCAAGTACAATATGCAATGCCTATGGCCTCCCTACTCTAAGATAACTTCTTTGCACTCACTAGTTTCATAAATAATCTACTACATTCCTAAATTGTGAAGATTTTTTAACATGACCTTTCTATTCTCTATCATCTTGGTTTCATAAATAATATGCTCAATATAAGTATGATACGTGTAATTCCTAGCTAAACAAATAACACTTTGATTGTCACATCCAATCTAAACCATATTGTAAGCAAAATAAACTTGTAAACATACTCTTTGTAAGCATATTGTCTTTTTACAGACATGTGTAGCATCCACATACTCTTATTTTATAGTACATAAATAAATTGTGTTTCCTCTTATTCATTCAATTGATAACACTACCAAATAGAGAAAACACATATCAACTAGTAAAAATTTGACTATCCAACTCACTTGTCTACATCAATAAAACCCTATATATATCTAATAATTTTCCCACATTTTTGGAACCATGATAACACAAGAAATAATAAAAATCCCCTCACAAATATCGAAAACCCTTCTAACATGGGTCCAATGCTCTCTACCAAGGTTAGACATGAACCTAATAATAACTATATCATTGCTTGGGCAATATCTAGTCTAGTAAGAACTATTACATACATTAGGTGACTAAAAAACTACCATAAGACACATTATACATATCACCTACATCATTATTTATTTTAGGACACATATTCAATCAAATATTAGTGCCTATAGGTACAATAATACTCATAGGTTTGTAATTATGCATTGTGAACTATCAAAAAATGGTGTTAACATACTTACTTCGACTAATTCAAAGCTTTCTTTGAGCTGGATATCTTTTGATTTCCATTCCTAAAATAAAATTAACTACCCCTAGATCCTTCATAGCAAATGCTCCAAAAAGTTGAGTTTTAAGCTCCCTATGTATTGCTTTGCTCTAACCAATAAAAAACATTTCATCCACATAAAAGACAATAATTATAATCTAATCATCAATACACAATGTAAATATAGTGATCCTCTTCACTTCTTAGAAAACCCAAATTGAAGGAAAACACATCAATTTTTTGATATTATATCTGAGGTAATTCTTTTAAACCATACAAAGACCATTTTAATCTACAAACCAATTTTTCTTTTCCTTTTACCTCAAACCCATCTAGTTGTTGCATTATGAATTTATTCTTCAAGATCTCTATGTAAGAAAGTAGTTTTAACATCCTTTTTCTCAATATCAAATCATAATTTGGAGCAATAGACAACAACAATCTAATGGAAGATGTGTCAACAAAAAATAAGATTTTACCAAAATTAATTCCCTTTCTTTAGAGTAGCCCTTGGTCAAGAGTCTATCCTTGTCCCTCTCCAACTGGTCATTTACTTCAAATTTCTATTTGTACACCCACTTGCAACTAATAGGCTTCCTTAAAGGAAAATAACAAGATCCTAGGCGTTGTAGTTATCAAAGGTCATCATCTCCTCCTACATGGCTTGCACGAAATACTCACTATCCTTTGAAGAGAGAGCTTCCCTAAACTATCTCAATTTATCATTAGTATATAAAAAATCAAATAAACACTATAAATCTAGTGGGTTATAGTTGTCAACTAGGTTCTATTGTATCATGGATCATCTGAAGATTGGAGTAAGGGTCTCCACCTATTCCTCTACATACTCATCCTACTTATAATTATTGATTGAACTCTTTTCTTTCTTTTCATCCCCTAATCCAAAATTATGTTCTTCAACATGTGCATCTTCCTACTTTTTGACCTTAGCCTCAAAAGGCACTATTTTATAGAAGGAAATAACCCTATATTTTGGGTCACTCTTTGTGACCAATGTCATAGTATGAAATAAATAAGCCAAACCCAAATAAATTTAAATCCTAATTAATGCTCTATGCAATGATCTCGATAAGATATTTGACATTCATTAAAACTAGGAAGTCATTAAATTAGCATGATATAAACACGAAAGCATAACAAAACCCTACTCTAAGACCTAAAATTTTATCCTATTGGGGGAGTGGTGTCACATTGATGTGGAATGGCGACCCTTTCCCAATCCCTTGGATAATGTGCTTGTTTCAATCAATTTTATTGAAGAAAACTAATGAAACTGATGAGATGTGTGTGAAACATGATGTAGAACTAGGTTAATATGATAAAGATGAGTGTTAAATGCTAAGATGCATGAAATCTATGCTAAATGTAAACAAAATTCAAAGATATAAGTCATTGATTCAAATTATGCTAAAATGAATGCAAAGAAAGTTACCATGGAAGCCATTAATGGATGTTTAAAAAATTATGTGTGGAAATTAATTTAATATGCTAAATAAAAGTGCTCAATATGTATGCAAGTGAGTGTGAATTTCAACAACATAACTTTACTCTGAAAGGTGGATCTATTTCTCTCCAAATAGTGATCTATTTATAGGAGATCAAATGAAAAATCAATGGATGAGATTGAAAAGATCAATCAATGGTCAACAATGAAAGGAGGATGAAACATGGATTGAGGATTCCAATCCATGGTCAGAGTTGAAAGTTGACAAGGATCAACTAATTCAATCAATGGTCCAAATTAGCTTTCAAAAAACACATTTCCTAAGAATTAGGAAGAGGTTAAGAGATATTTTGGAGGAATGAGTGCACAAAAGAGGATATTCCATAGGAATATTCTCTTTTGGAGGAATGTCCAAAGGAGGAATATTCCAAGAATATTTCCTTGCAAGTGGGAGGATGAGGATAATTAGAAATTTAGTTAATTAAAACCAAATTTGAATGTGCAAGATGGAGAATAATAGGACATTCATTAAATTATGGATTTATTTAATGAAGAGGGGAAAGCAAAATGATATTTAATTAAATAGTTTAGGTTTATTTAATTAAATAGGATGGCATGGGGGTTAAATTAAATAATTTGATTTATTCAATTTAACAAGGTGAAATGTTAGTGTGAGAGGGGGGTGAATTAACCCAATTAGGTGAATTAGATTAATAGGTGAAAATGAGACATTTAATTAAATAACTAGGTTAATTTAATCAAGCAAGAGAAAAGAGGATGGATTTTAGGACACATCTGAAACGACATTAACATATCGGATTCAGTATCATTCAGGAAATTTTTAAGTGTCTACATTTTTCCCCTCTTTGAAGCAAGGTACTTGTTACATTGGTTCAAAGACTAACACTTTTCGGATTAAAACCGCTACTCAAATAAAAAAATAAAAAAATTCTGATTTTTGAATGCCCCACTGTTGTCCTAGCTAAAGGAATTAAGTTGGTACCCTACCCCCTCGAGAGATCAAGCAAAAATTTTGAATTTTGGGTTGATCTCTTGGAAAAGATAAAACATCAATTTAGGGGTCCCAAAAGGCTCTAGGATGCTAAAATATGCTCAGAAATGCAAAAAATGATGTAAAATAAGCTTCACTGGAGATAGATTTCCTAGGAGCTCTTGGACTAAGGTTCATCGTCTTAATGTTTGAGGTTCTAACCCATCTTGCGATGATGACAACATTGATCGAGAGATGGCATAATGAGACATCTTCATTCCATTTTCCCACCGGCGAGGCCACAATCACACTCAACGACGTGCAACGAATCCTTTGGTTTCCTATTCATGGGGAGAGTGTCACTTATGACACTGAGGCCGGGAGGGACGCATGTTGTGATATACTATGTTTAGATGATATTATCTTGGTGAGCTCATAGATCGACCTGAATTTGTACCGAGGATGAGTTCCCATCTTCAGATTGGTTGTGGCAATGCTCATTTGTGGTGCGATTTACCCAGACCGACGAAGCTGAGGTTTCAGTCCGAGTAGGGGGCTGGCCTAGAAGGGAATGATTCAAAGGACCATCATGTATGTCTGGGGGTCAGTTATGTTGGCTTCATTATACCATGATATGCATCAGACAGTCTACTACTAGGGTAGGAGCATTGAGGTCAACATCACACTTTTGCACATATGGGCCTATGAGCATATAGTAGTTTTGAGACCTCTTGTTGTTTTAGCTAATGTTCATGAGGGTGAGCCTATTGTGTATCGATATTCGACATTCATTAAAACTAGGAAGCCATTAAACTAGCATGATATAAACACAAAAGCATAACTAAAACCTACTCTAAGACCTCAAATTTTATCCTATTGGGGGAATGGTGTTGCATTGATGTGGAATGCCAACCCTTTCCCAATCCCTTGGATAATGAGCTTGTTTCAATTAGTTTTATTGAAGAAAACTGATGATATCGATGATATGTGTGTGAAACATGATGTAGAACTAGGTTAATATGATAAAGATGAGTGTTAAATGCTAAGATGTATGAAATCTATGCTAAATGTAAACAAAATTCAAAGATACAATCCATTTATTCAAATTATGCTAAAATGAATGCAAACTAAGTTACCATAGAAGTCATTAATTGATGTTTAAGCTAACTATGCATGGAAATTAATCTAATATGCTAAATAAAAGTTCTCAATATGGATGAAAGCGAGTTTGCATTTGAACAACATAACTTTACTATGAAAGTGGATCTATTGCTCTCCAAATAGTGATCTATTTATAGGAGATCAAATGAAAAATCAATGGATGAGATTGAAAAGATCAATTAATGGTCAACAATGAAAGGAGGATGAAACATGGATTGAGGATTCCAATCCATGCTCAGAGTTGAAAGTTGACAAGGATCAACTAATTTAATCAATGGTCCAAATTAGCTTTCCAAAAACACATTTCCTAAGAATTAGGAAGAGGTTAAGAGATATTTTGGAGGAATGAGTACATAAAAAGGGATATTCCACAAGAATATTCTCTTTGGAGGAATGTGCAAAGGATGAATATTCCAAGAATATTTCCTTGCAAGTGGGAGGATGTGGATTGTGTGTGTGAAAATATGTGAGTTATAATAAGCAACTACACACAACAAATGCAATGTATTACATTAAGGAAATATAAATTAACAACATAATTCGATAAAATGATTCCTCAAAGAAATTCCATCCTCCTCTATTCCTAAGGATCCTATATTTAGTGCTCTCAGATATTAATAATGCACTAAATTACTGGGATGGCACTTAAGAAACAAGTAGCCATTATACTAGAATGCAGAATCTAAGTCTACACCTACATGATTTAATGATTCAGCTAAATGATAAACTAAATGACATGATGAATGAGTTGTTGTATGTAGAATGCTATGGAAATGATGAAAAGTAGAATTAAACTAATGGAGATGTCATGGAAATGATTCTAAATTTTGAATTAAAATGCAAACTAAGCTCTCCAATGCTAAGACGAATTCTGTAGAGTAATTGTATGCAAATGCTCCTTATGAAAAAGTTGTAAATGAGCCTCTATTTATAGATTTCACCAGGACATAAGGTGAGTTGGAAACAATGGACAATTAGGATCGAGTCTGGAGAGATTGACGGTGAGAAATGAGGAGGTTAGAGAGAAATAAGGAAATTGTCCCCTTTAATAGAACAATCTTGCCAAATGTAGAAAGGAATAAATGGAAAGAAGCCATATGTCTCTGAGTTTGTTGAATTTTTTGAGGGAAAATACCCATTTTAGAAATTAGGAAAAAATATTTTCATGTGACACATGGTGAGTTGGAAGATGATGTGGAAGGAGTTAGAAGAATATGGAGAAATGTGACAAAATTCGAATTAAAAATTCAAATTTAATGAAAGAGAATTAATCAAATAAAACAAATTAGTTAAACTTGTTTATTTAATTAAATCATGAAGAAAACAATTTAGATAGGAGGAATTAAGAAATATGAATTATATAAATAAACTTTGCAATTTATTTATACAATAGAAGAAATAAATATTTTATATTAATTAAATAATCAATATTTAATTAATATTCTCCAGACCAATTTTGGATGTATACATTTTGCCCCTCTTTGAAGCGATGTGTTTATGCATTACTTCAAACAAAAATTTACCATTGCTGTTAAAATTTCGACGATGCCCCAGATGACGATTTTCAGGAGATAACAAATGTATGCCCCCTCGGAGATAAATTGGGGAATTTTTGATGATAAATTTTTTTTGATGATTTTTTGAAAAAATTTCATTGATTTATGATGATGTTGATGATAAACTTATGATTTGATGATATTCCAATGATTTATCTCCCGATATTGAAGAATTGAGCTGCCCCAATTAATTGACCCTTCAAAAATAAATTAAATACCCCACCAAAAATCACATGTTTAATTACCTTTATTAAGAGGTAAAAAGTGAAAAGAGGATTCATTTGTGCATTGTTGATTTTGAAAATTGTGGAGTAAGAGAGTATTCTTGAGCATTTGAGCAAAGATGGTGATCCCCTACGAGACTCATCGATTCAAGCGGGTGCGGCGACACAACTGGCCAGTGGGATATGGACCTCTGGTACGAATTTCAAAAACTTTCCTTGTGAATTTTGAATTAATTTTCCTACATTTTTTATTTCAAATTTTTCATTTTAAATTTTCGGCGCATACAAAAATTTATGCAGCGCATAGGCTAGATTTAGCGACGCATATGCCTAGAGTTTTAGCGCACCCACTAGATTTAGCAACACATCCATATATTGTAATAGCACATCTATGTTTTGGAGCATAGACGTCATGAAATGGCACATCTACATTTTAGGTAACGTGTTTGCCAGAAATGGCACATCAAACATTAGTTTTGGTGCATCCACCAAAAGTAATGGCACATAAGATTTGATGGTGCATCAGAGAGATTCACTGGCGCATCCAAGGAATTCTCTGGTGTATTGATGAAATGGCGCATTGATAGTCTATTATGGCGCATCTACCCAATTTGGTGGCGCATCTACCTTTTGGTGCAATGAAGCATTGTTATGGCACATCTAAGACATAATTGAAGATTTTTTTGTTTTGCTCATTGAATTTGATGATGTTTAATCGCGTCAGCCAATGATTTGTTGTTGATGATATATGAGATGATTTATTGATCTCATGATAGGCGAGATGCAATAATGATGATGTTTTGACCTCATGATAGGCGAGGATCAAAAATTGATGTTCGCGAGATTTGATGAAAATATCAGTAGAACTGATAGGATAATTGACTAATTGATATGCTAATTGTGATGTTTCAAAATGATAGGAGACAGATTTAGATAATCTCCAGTCCAGAGAGAGGCTCCCATGGACTTGGGAGTTGATTCCACAGCTGTCACAAGCCAATAGGGATATTATTGAGAGATGCGGATTGTCTTCATTGATTGATATGCCCCGGATTAGGATTAATTGGGGATTATTGACTGTGTTGGCAGAGAGGTGGGATAGTGACCACAACACCTTTCATCTGGCTACTGAAGAGATGACCATTACACCAGAGGATGTGTATAGGATTCTACGGATTCCTGTGATGGTTGACATAGTCACATATGACCACATCGAGTAGGGAGGTACAAATGTCTTACGTTGGATTTTCCATGATGATCAGATTAGCAAGTATGAGATGCCCTGGCAGGAGATGTTTGAGATGTATGCCCCTTTTCCTTCTATTCTCCTAGGATTTTTCGGTGGCTTCTTATGTCTTGAAAAGAGGGAAAAGGGATTGTTCGTTGGTTGGGGTCAGAACTAGAGCAGATGATTCAGTTTGGGACCCGTTTTGCTTGGGGTTCATGCATGCTTGCATAGTTATACCTTGATTTGCACCAGGTTGTTTATCTTATAGGAGCCATCCTATCAGTGGGAGTGACCCTATTACAGACATGGGCTTGGGAGCATATAGCAGTGACACGTTGAGAGACAAACAAATTTTGGCCATTTGGGAGGCCTTCTGTCTATGGTTATGCAGGCCTAGTTGTCCAGCATAAGTTGGAAAAATGGAGTATTGGAGGCGTGTACTAGATGACCTTGATTCGGTTACATGGCGACCGTATGTGGACTGTGAGTAGTGGGCCGATGATCATTTGGAGATGCCCTATTGCATGACATTCAAGTATCTTATTGGACGGACACGCTACATCATCGAGAGATTCTTGCTGTTGAGAGTGCTCAGACAGTACAACAAAGTTCATGGGATACCGCAGAGATTAGCCATGTATGCACAAGGACGACAGGATGTGCCTAAGTGGGGGCCCACATTATCTTATGATGTTGCATGTGAGGAGTACCACAAACTACAGCCGATTATTTGGGACTACCATCCAAAGATCATGGAGGGCTATATGACAAAGGAGTACTCCCAGTATTTTAGTGGGCATCCATTTTTTAGGATCTCGAGGCCTGATGAGCTAGTGCCAACCTTAGAGGATGATGAGGACAGACCACCCAGATGGAGGAGAGGTAGAGGTGGTGGAGATGAGGAGGGGGGAGATGGTGGTGATGATGGTGGAGATGATGGTGATGATGGAGGAAATGGTGGTAGAGGAGGGGTTGCCCATCTAGCACTAGGTGATTTCAGAGTTCCTCGCAAGAGGTGATCCTCAGTGGTAGCAGTACAACATGTATAGATATGGTTTCCTTCTCAGTAGCAACAGTCATAGATCACAACACTACATGCTTAGGTCTAGACAGTTTAGGGATAGTTGACATAGGTTCAAGGGCATATGCAGACACAAACACAACTGCTGACATAGGCATAGGCATAACTCTCCCAGGCCCAAGGATAGATACAAACTTTGATGACCGAGAGGGATGCTACAAGACAACTTGCATAGGTGTAGGGATAGGTACAGGGTCAGGATGTTGCATTGATAGCACTAAGACAGTGGACAAAGTAGGCAGAGGCCATTGTCGAGAGATTACAACAGGCTGCGATGACTTCTGGGGCTATAGAGTATTTTAGGGAGATACACCACACTTTGTAGGAGGCTGGGTTTTACAGAGGTCGGTATCATGAGTTGGTCCCTTCATAGGAGAAATTTGCTCAATCTTGGTCAAGTAGATCACAGTCTCGGATAGTTACTGTGTGTATTACACAGTCATTGCCTCGAGATCGGAGAGATTCTAGTGCGGGTCCATCAGGTGCAGGGGGAGTTACTGGTCTAGTGATGCCAACACCATTTGGGGGGAGCACTACATAGCTCTGACATTTGATGTTCTATTTTGATTTAGACATGTATACACGGCTACTTGATGCCATTTTTGATGATGTTTTTCTTCATATTTTGATATCCTCGTACACTTGACATTATTTGGAGATATATATGCAGCAATGAATGATGATTGATTTATGTGCCCATGTGTTGATGCATGATGCATTTAATTTCCTGTTATGTATTCTATGTGATGCTTTATTATGTTGTTGATATGATATATCATGGATGCAACATGTATTATGATCCTATCATGCTTTTTATGATATCCATATGCCCCTATGTGATGAATCTAATTATGTGAATGGAATGTGATGAATGTTATGTTTTTTTGTGCTTTTTCTAATGCAAATATGTATGATGCAATGAAATAGATGTATGAAGTGGATGCATGGAAATGTTTTATTTTGGATGCTTTTATGATGCTCATGGATAAAAATGATATGATCAATGTTTTTTTTTGGATTTTCATGATGCAAATATATGACCTAATTTGAAATGAATGCTTAAAATGATATGATAATGCTTTGTTTTTGGATTTTATGATGCAAATGAATGACCTAATTTAAATGAATGCCTAAAATGATATGATAATGGATGAATGATGTCCTAATGCTTATGCAATGAAAATGTGAATGATATTTTTGGTAATGTCAAATGTACTCAATCTATTAATGATAGAAATAACATCACTTGTAATATTGTACCAACCTGGGAGAAATCTATAAATACCATTGCAGCACCTAATATGGATGCAATCTAAGCATGAAAACCTAACAATGCAATGTGCCATCCCAGTAATTAATTTATTGTGTTTGGTGTCATCATTGAGCCTTTTAAAATGTTGAAAGTGAGTACAAGCATAAATGGTATAATTAGACCATGATGACCTAAGTACTACTTTCATAATGTTTGATAGTGCAAGTTAACACAAGCATCTAGGTATAATTAGACAGAGATGACCTAAGCATTCCTTGTGTAAACAGAGAAGAGTTAATCATTTTCCTATGTGAATCCAGAATGTCATTAGTGATACTTTGTAGAACACGTCCCATGACGATTCACATAGTAGTAATGATCAACTCACAAACAACAGACAAAGAAAAATATCATTCTCAATCATAGCTTCTCTAGTTCTTGGCATCCTTGAGTTGCTCTCAAGAAATGATAAGAACAATCACAATGGAGATAGTTTGAACATTTGTGTTAAAGTGCAAAAAACTGTGATTCAAAGTATTGTCACCAAATGAAACTTGTTTTTTTTGTTTTTGATCTTGTTGTTGTTGGTTCAAAAGATTGTTTTTGGTGAGTCTGATTGATGTTCAAAGTTGTAACCCGCTTGATTTTTGTGTTTTTACCCTGTTGTCATATTGTTGTTTGTCCGTCATTTTTAAGCTCAAAGATGAATTTTCCCCCAATGAGTTCAGGATTTTCCCCCCAGTCGAAACAAATCAATTTTATTATGGATTATGTACAATGATCGACAAGCCAAAGTGGGGCATGACCGACACAGCAGAATATGTACAAGAGGTTCAAACGAAGAATGTGCATAGTGATAGAAAAGAACCAATGTTTTCGACACACATTCCAATAGAGGAAGAAGCCAACTTGTCACAAATGGCGCCTATTGCCAAGTTTTCACTACTTGATTTTATTGCACTTTTTCAAACTTTATGATTTTTTTGTATTTTGTATTTTTTTTTCTTTTTTTTGTATTTTTCCTTTTTTGATTTTTTTTGTTGTCACCAAGATGCTTGTTTACCAGGTTTTCACCAGGGTAACCATTTTTTCAGGACCTTTTCTACTATTTTTAGATTTCTTAAAGACTTTTTCTGATGTTTTTGGATTTTTTCAAGACTTTTTCTACTATTTTTGGAAATTTTCAAGACTTTTTCTATTGTTTTTGGATTTTTTCAGGACTTTTCTGATGGAGTAGATGAATCATGTGCAAAATTTCTTGAGATGGAGACTTTTCATGGGATCTTCGAATAGGTTTCCTTCTGGCGTGGATAGTTGGTACACTCCTGATCCACAGACTGACACAATGACAAAAAAGGGCCCAACCAATTTGGCTCAAACTTTCCTTTCTTCTCCTTATCCTATTGGTTGTGTGGGTTCTCCTTCAATAATAGGTCACAAACTTGAAATGGTCTAGGTTTGACTGTATAATTGTAACTTCTGGACATCCGTTGTTGGTAGGATTTTAGGTGGTTCACTGCATGTTGGTGTCATTCATCCAATAGTTCCAGTTCCTGCAATCTAGATACCCGATAGTCTTCATTAGAGATGATACCCTTCAGTGAAACCCAGAGTGATGGTATTTCAACTTCAATAGGTACAATGGCCTCAGATCCATATACCAGAGCATATGGGGTGGCTCCTATTGGTGTGTGAATACTAGTGCAGTATGCCTATAAAGCAAGGTTCAATTGGATGTGCCAATCGCGTCTAGCATCATTGGTCGTTTTCTTCAAGATCTTAAGGATGGTTTTGTTGGAAGCCTCTGCTTGATCATTTCCCTAAGGATAGTATGGTGTAGAGAAGCAATGTTGAATGTTGAACTTCTAACATAATTCTTGCATGTCTTGATTTTTGAATGGTCTTCCATTTTCAGTGACAATGGATTGGGGGATGTTGTACCGACAAATGATGTAATTGAGGATGAATGATGAAACTTGCTTTCCTATGATGGTGATTAGAGGAACAACCTCAATCCACTTCATGAAGTATTTTGTAGCTGTGATGATAAACTTGTGTCCATTGGATGAAGATGGATTGATTTTTCCAACAAGATCTAGTCCCCACTGACAAAACAACCATGTTGATGCAAAAGGTTGAAGTTCTTGCGCTAGTGCATGGATGAGGTTGCCATGAATCTAACATTTTTGACATTTCTTGATGAACTGGAAATAATCCTAATCCATTTTTGGCTGGTAATATCCTAAACGAAGAAGTTTCTTGGCTAAGGTTAAACTGCTTGAATGAATTCCACAAACACCCTCATGAACTTCTTGTAAAATTGTTTCAAACTCATCACGTTCTAGAAATTGGAGGAGAGTTCCATCAAGCCCTCATTGAAATAGCACATCCACAATAAGAGTATTTCGGGCAGCTCAGCGAATGAAATTTCATTTTTGATTTCTAGATAGGTCAGGTGGAAGGGTGTTATGTTTTAGGTAGGTATAAATTTCACCATAGATTGAGGCATTGGTATCGGCTAGGTGACATATGACTTGGGACTTGGTATCATCATAAGTAGGGGAAAATATTTGTTCCACAAAGAACTTGTAACGACTTCTCTTCTCTGTAATTTGTAGCAAGGAAGCAATAGTGGCCACGGCGTCAACAGCTCTATTGTCCACTCTTGAAATCTATTCAAATTTGATATCTATGAAATATTTCTTAAAATCATCAATCATTATTTTGTAGGGCATTAGTTTGTCATCCTTTGTTTGATAATCATCATTGACCTAGTTAATGACCAACTGAGAATCTCCATATACTTACAATTCTAGAATTTTCCATTCTATAGTTGTTTTAATACCGATGATTAATGCTTCATACTCTACCATGCTATTGGTACAAGGGAACATTAATCTGTATTATTTTGGTATGGTATGTTCTTGTGGAGTGACAAATAGGATTTTGGCCCTTTATCCATGTTGGGTGTGTGATCCATCAAAGTATAATGTCCACTATTTTGTAGTCAAGGTGAGGACATCAGCATCTGGAAATTCAATGTGAAAAGGATGATCATCTGTAGAGGTGCTTCAGTTAACTGGTCAACAATTGCTTATCCTTTTATTGCTTTCCAATCCACATATTAAATGTCAAATTCACTGAGTATCATAACCCACTTGGCCAGTCTTCCAATTAGGCTAGCTTTGTTGAGGAGGTACTTTAGTTGATCTATTTTGGCTATTAACTTGATGGTGTGAGTTAGCATATAGTGTTGTAGTTTTCTGGTGGAAAACACTACTACCAAGCAAGCCTTTTCAATGGATGTATAATTGATCTCATAGCCATTTAATGTCCTACTGATGTAGTAAATTTCTCTCTTTTCCTGTTGAATCCTCTTGTGCTAACAGGGCTCCCAATGATACCTCAGTTGTTGCAATGTATAACAAGAGTGATTTTCCTTCTGTTGGTGGTACTAAGACAGGTGGACTCATTAGGTATTGCTTCAATTGGTTGAAATCTCCTTCACATTTCTCATCCCATTGGAAAGAAACATTTTTGTGTAGCAAGTGAGTGAAAGGATGGGTCTTGTCTGCTAGTTGTGAAATAAATCTTCGGATTGATTGGAACCTTCCTTGTAGAGATCATAGTTGATTGATGTTTTTGGGTGGTGGAAGTTTCCATGATAGCTTTAACTTTTTCTAGATCTACCTCAATGCCTTTTTCAGAGACTATGTATCCCAGGAGTTTAGCTGAAGTCACCCAAAACACACATTTCTTTGGATTCAGTCGCACATTGAATTTCTCTAGTCTGGTAAAGATTTTTCCTAAAATCTCTAGGTGTCCTTCTCTGGTATATGATTTAGCTAATAGATTGTCCACATAGTCTTCCACGAAAGTATGCATCATGTCATGAAAAATTGTTGTCATGGAACATTGATAAGTGGCTCCCACATTCTTCAATCTGAATGGCATGACGTTGCAACAAAATGTTCCCCACAGACATGTAAAGGTTGTCTTATCTTGATCCTCTAGAGCTATCTTGATTTGATTATAACCGGAAAAACCATCCATAAGTGACAACATACCATGTCCTGCCATCAAGTCCACTATGTTGTCTATGTTAGGTAAAGGAAAATCATCTTTGGGACAAACCTTATTGAGATCTCATAAATTTGTGCAAATACAAATGTTATCAGGCTTTGAGATTGGTACAATATTGGAGATCCACCTGGCATAGTCAATGGGTTTGATGAATCTTGCATCTAACAACTTCTTCAGCTCTGCTTTTACCAATAGGGCAATATGTGGATGCATTTTCCTTAGTTTTTGTTTGACCGGTTTTACTCCTGGTGGTAAGGAGAGATGATGCATGATGAGTTTTGGATCAATCCCTAGCATGTCGGCATATGACCAAGCAAAATTGACTTGTTTTTCTATGAAAAATTTGAGTAAGCTTGGCTTTTCTTGATATGTCAAAGATGTTGCTAGATGTATATTCTTCATCATCTCTTCACTACCAATATTGATAGACTATGTTGGTTTGATCAATACCTTTGATCTTTCCTGAAACTGCTTTGGGAGAGTATCAAACCTTCCATCCTTTGACACCTCAGAGAGGTTTTCACCATTGGATGTGCTCTTTGTTTTTACTTTTTCTAGATCTAATACTCCCTTGTTTGGAAGCTTCATTACGATGTTCAATGGTAGAATCTGTTCCGGGATTGTTGGCACAAAATAAATTAATGATGACATCATCATTTGAAAATGTAGGGATATCAAATGGCTCAGTTTGGTCCTAGTCTATGAGTTCGGGATGTACTAGGGGTAAGAATTCACCAGATTGGTTAAGGTCAGAAATGGTAAGGGTCTTGATGGAGGTGTCTTTGATTTGTCCAATAGCAAAATAAAGGTCTATAAGGTAACTCTCCTCTGAAATATTTTTTTCACTCCGAGTCGAATCATCCATGCTGGAATCATCAATTTGTTGTGATCCTATTTGAAGTATTCTAGAACCTAAACCTTGTCCCTCTTCGAGTAGGGGTGCATACTTGTGTACTACATCAATGTCTTTGTCGTGACAAGACTCTTTTGACAGTGAATCCCACTCATATTCATTAGAATCAGTTTCATGCTCATCACTAGCTTGTAACTACAAGATTCTTTCAAGTGCCCTCTAAGTCATCTCTTCCTTTATCTCCTCTTTATAACCCATCCCATTCTTTTCTTTTGGATTGATTAAGAGTGGTTGAATTGGTTCTACAATTCCTTCCTTTCTTTTGCCTCCATCTTTTCCAAGATAGTGAAGCCTTTTCCATATTGTGTTGTTTGTATAGTTGTAGTTGTTGCTTGAGATTCCTCTTCATCCTTGTAGAGCTAGTTTAGAATATATTTGTCTTCTGCTTATCAACTCTAATGCTTTCTTTTATAAATTGACCATCAAATTTGGTAACCGGTTATGATGTCTATTGTGTTGATGTTGAGGGTTGTCTGTATGACTTTGGAGAAGAGAATTGTGAAAGACAGAGGGATCGTCCAATGAAATATTCACCCACACCTTTATCTTTCACTTGGAATTTTTTCTCAAATTATTTTGATGAGGCATTTAATGGGGCTTCATAATTGTAGGATGTATCAGGGAAAAATTCTTCTTTCTTCTCAAACTATTTAGACATGGAACTAGATTGACCTCATGATTTGAGGAAATGACCAACGGTTTGGATGAAGAACTTGATTGGATCTGATCATTATAGGGGATGGAAGTGGAAGCTTCTCTGTTATGAGGCACAAATACATCTCAGATAGATTTTAGGGTGTTGCAATACTGAGGACTATTTGAGTCAGTCAAAATGGTGATTTCTTGGCCACCACAAGAGAATTTCAGACATTGATGGTATGTTGATGGGACCACTTGCATATCATGGATCCATGGGTGACCCAAGAGTATGTTGTAGGTCAACTCCTTGTCTAACACTTGGCAGATTACATCTCTCTAAATTGGTCCTACTTGAATAGGTAAGACAATCAATCCTTGTGAAGATATTTCCTCATCATCATAT
Organism: Sequoia sempervirens; assembly: GCA_007258455.2. Classification (NCBI taxonomy): domain Eukaryota; kingdom Viridiplantae; phylum Streptophyta; class Pinopsida; order Cupressales; family Cupressaceae; genus Sequoia; species Sequoia sempervirens. The sequence goes on from VDFB02047230.1 coordinate 44,143,650, forward strand.
GCTTTTATTGTAATCTTTTTCTTTGAGTCAATTATATTCTCAAAGAATCCCAAGGCATGAACAAGCTTTAAAGTACATATATTCAAGTCGGATCCTCCATCTATCAGGACACGTTTAACATGGTGTTTATGAATTAGGACTTCAATATGAAGAGCGGCATTGTGCGGATGAGAAATGGATGCGTCATTGTTTTCTAAGAAGGATAAGCAATGTGGCATGGTCAAATGTCCCACCATGGCTTTGAATTTACAAACTTCTAGATTTGTTGGTACTGTTGTGTCCACTAGGGATTTTTCCAAAATCTCTTTGTGGGCGGATGAAATCTTGAGCAATTCCAATATCAATATTTGTGCAGGGATATTTTGTAACTAGTCCACTATGTTGTATTGATTGGATGAGACAACAGGTGTTTTAGATGAATTTCCTTTTAAGACGTATTTGGCTTGTGCTCTCGTGGTTGCATTCATTGATATACTGTCTTGTTTCCATTTATTTTGATGACATTGATTTGAGTATTATTTGCGGCTAGATCTAGTTTGATGTCATTGATTTGATTTTCAAGGATAGTGATGTCTTGTTCTTGTTCAATTGGAGTGTCATAGATTGGATTATTGGCTGAAATAATTTTTTGATTGTCATTGGTTTCAATGGTATTCATTTGATCATTTGCTACTGAGATATGATTTATGATAGTATCATGGAAATAGTTTATGTTCTTTCCCTTGGTGTTTGTTGTAGAGGACTCCCCTTTTCATAATTCGGTAAAGGATTTTTAAATGCTCCATGATCAACATTTGTTTGGAGTCCCTCTATTCGGATGGTCTTTTCATCTATTAAATCTTGTATCTTATGTTTCAATTGCATGCAACTATTGGTTTGATGACCTTTGCATCGATGAAATTCATAGCAATAGGCATCATTCCACCATGACGATTTTACTTTTGGTTCAAAGCCTCGAGTGTCAGGTAGTGTTATGAGGTTATTTTCGAGAAGTTCTCTCAATGTAGATTCATATGATTGACCCAAAGGTATAAATTTTATGTGGTTTGATTGTGTTTGATAAGGTGGAGGTTTGGACATGGTGTTACTTTGATTATGGTTGCTTTGATTATTGGACTGGTTGACATTTTGATTAGTGCCTTGATTGATGTTTTGATCTGTCTTGGTTGTGGTTCCCGATAGATTAAATATCGGTTTAGCACTGTGTTTCGGCAGCACCATCATTGGTATTTTTGTTCCTTGTTCAAAATTTGGGTTTCTCATTGTTGTGATGGTTGGAAGAACTAGCATTGTTTGATCCTTCATTGTGAATTTTCAATACCCCTCTTTTGACTAAGGCATCCTCAATTTTTGCACCGTTTTCTACCATCTTCTCAAAGCTAGGGGGACATTATAATTGCAACCTATAACTCATTTCAATGTTAAGGTTATCAATGAAAATCTCCATCTTTTCTCATTCAGGTATGGGACGAGCGTATCGATCGAATAACCTTCTCCACCTTTGTAAGAATATGAGAAAAGCTTCTCCTTGTTTATGTTTGGTATTACAAAGATCCTTCATGGTTATCTCATCTGCAATGTTATATGAATATTGAGTGATAAATTTGTTGAAAAGTTCTTCAAACGATTTTATGCCTGGTGGTAGTTTCAAAAACCATTCCATACAATGGCCTCCCAAGCTGCGAGGAAAAAGTCTCATCAAGTATGTGTCCTCATGAGCAAACTCAAGACTCATGGTTCGAAACTCCCTCACATGATCTATGGGGTCATATTTTCCATTGTATTTGTCATATTTTGGTAAGTCACAATTTGGGGGAAATGGATAATTAGCAATTAGTTAATTAAAACCAAATTTGAATGTGCAATATCGAGAATAATATGACATTCATTAAATTGTGGATTTATTTAATGAAAAGGAAAAAAAAATGATATTTAATTAAATAGTTTAGGTTTATTCAATTAAATAAGATGACATAAGGGTTAAATTAAATAATTTTATTTATTCAATTTAACAAGGTGAAATAACCTAATTAGGTCAATTAGATTAATAGGTGAAAATGAAGCATTTAATTAAATAACTAGGTTAATTTAATCAAGCAATTGAAAAGAGGATGGATTTTAGGATGAAACGATGTTAACATATCAGATTCAAGTGTGTAGTATCATCAAGACATTTTAAAGTGTCTATACTCTTTATTAAAATTTAAATGATGTGTGCCACCACAATAATGGGTTACACTTTTTGGGACATCCTTATTTTTCCTGAAATCGCATATTTTTAGAAAATATAATGATTTAGGCCTTGAAAGGTTCCATTTAAAGGATTTTAATTCAAAAAGGTTTGATCAAAGCCCCTTAGATAAAACCCCCTTCGATAGAACCCCACTAGTTTTCAACCATACCTATAATGGAGTCTCCTCTACACCTATCAAAATGTTGATAAAAAACCACTTTTGATTTACCTTTTCGGGGATCAAATGAATTCATTTAAAATTTATGTTTTGTAAGTATGTGGTCCTTATTATAAGCTTCCCAAAAAGTATAATTTTAAATAAATTTAATTTGATTATTATATTTATTTATTATTTCTTGTGAATGTAGGTTTTCACTATAAATCAAGCTCTATGTTCTACACATGTGAAAAAATAGTAGATTACCAAAAAAAATATCTAAAAAATATCTATGCTCTTGGTATTGATGTCCTTGAAACTACAAAAAAAATTGAATTTTGATACATACAAAAAAAGTTGTCATACAATAAACCCATGTCTAAATTGTAACTGGTTTGACTTCAAAACTTAATTAAGAAAAAAATATTCAATAAAACACTATGAAACCAAATGAAGGAGCTAGATTTCATAGTTACAAATCTAAATTCAAAAAAAAAAAGAATTTTATCCTTCATAGAAAAGAGTTATGTGTTATACAATAAACATCAATCTTTAAAAATGTTGTTTATTGTTAAAAAATAGTAATCGAAGGAGATGGAAAAAGAAATGCAATTTGATTCCAAAAGTTTTAAAAATATATATATATAGAATCTACAAACAAAATGTCACAAATCACTAGTTTGCATCATCTTCAAATTCCTCCCCTGATGTCTCGGGAGCATCTATCTAAGATCTTGGCAGTGGTACGCGACTTTGAAGATTCAAAGATAGAGCACTCGGGAGCTCTTGGACTAGGGTTCATCACCTTCATGTCTAAGGTTCATACCCATCTCGCGATGATGACACCATTGATCGAGAGGTGGCATAGTGAGACATCTTCATTCCATTTTCCCACTAGTGAGGCCACAGTCATGCTTGAGGATGTTTGGTGGATCCTTTGGCCTCCTATTCATGGGGAGCATGTCATTTATGACACCAAGGCTAAGAGGGACACATGTTGTGATATATTGCGTTTAGATGATATTATCTTGGTGATCACGCAAATTGACCTGGATTTGTATTGAGGATGAGTTCCCATCTTCAAATTGGTTGTGGTTGTGCTCATTTGTGGTGTGATTTCCCTAGACCAACGGGGCAAAGGTTTCAATCCAAGTTGGGGTTGTCCTGGCAAGGTATGATTCAGAGGACCATCATGTATGCCTAGGGCTCAATTATGTTGGCTTCATTATACCATGATATGCATTAGGAAATCTACTACCAGGGTAGGAGCATCGGGGTCAACATCACACTTTTTCACATATGGGCCTACGAGCATATAGCAATTTTGATACCTCTTGTTGTTTTAGCCGATGTTCATGAGGATGAGCCTATTGTGTATCAATACAGAGTGGCCATGACTTTACAACACACTAGGCCCATAGGGATTCTATATTTGCGGCAGGTCTTAGATGATATGACATTTTTTAGATGGAGGCCTTGGTTATAGGTTCTTGCAAGGTATGATGACCGGAAACAACTCTTTTTTGCTAGACAAACCTACTACATCCAGGGGTAGGAGCACATGATTATCAAGCGATATTTACCAAACTACATTGCTCAACAGTTTGGGGAGGTTCAAGATGTACCTCCAGATGATTATACTACCATATTTCTAGGTCCTAGAGAGAGGTGGAATGGGGAAAGTAGATTGATCCCATTGTGACGATCAATGAGTTTCGATAACTAGTTGCCCAACCATGGGCATACGATTAGGGACTTCTAGACGCAGGCACTACCCCATGATATGATGTATGGTGGAGACCACCCACTCAATTGATAGACCCAGTGGTGGGATACCCCCATGGCAGAGGTAGGGGTCATGGTAGAGGTTAGGGTGGAGGCAGAGATGGGGGAAAAAAACTAGACCAGTAGAGGGAACATGTTCTGAGGTAGGGAATTAGGTATGACAGGTATTGTAGGATCAGGGACACTGAGCCCACCAGTAGCTAGACCAACCCCAGAAAGATCAGCAGCCACAATAGCCCCAACAACCCTAGCATCTAGATCTGAGAGATGGGCATATTATTTTCATCATACCAGAGAGATACTAGCTGCGCCAGTAGCAGCAGGCGATGACAGCTGAGTGGGATAGAGAGGTTTAGTTGCAACAACACTTGGACCTACAGCTAGCACGTGAGATTGGGCAATGCCAACAACTTGAGGTCATCACAATTGAAATATAGGGAGAGGTGGTGTCTGCTTGATTATACAAGGAGGCAATTACAGAGGTTGCCTACTATAGGATGCACTATCATCAAGACGTTCCCCGAGAGATGGGACATCTAGACTACTTTGAGAGGAGTGGGGCAGCACCAAGGGCTTCTAATGGACAACCTTTAGTTAGATAGCCCAAGGATTCAAGCAGTAGAGGATAGCCTCTACATAGACACTTTTCTGATGTATATCCTGAGTTACTTATACAGATACACACTCATAGGCTCATTTTTTATAGCCTCTTGTATATTGTACATTTGATGATATTCATACACACTGATACTCACAATGTATCATGGCATTTATTTTTTTGATATATATACGAGATGGCCCGATGTAGATTCATGATGTGATGTGTTGATATGCTATGTGATGTGATGTTATATTTATTTCATATGTTATGATTATGTATGGATGCAATGGATGGAAATGTTTATGTGATGGATGCACTTATTTATTTATGTTTATGTGATATGAGATGATCGATGATGTGATATATATGTGATGCGATGTTGATGATATGGATGCAATGCAATGGATGTGTTATCTTATTTTTTGGTATCTTTTTATGACATGGTATGAGATGGATGTTATGATATGCTTATGCAAGATGTATGTGTGGATGTATTTATTTTTGTGCATGTTTCCCCATGTGATATGATGATGTTATGATGCATGTATGCATATGGATGATACATATGGTTATGTTTATGATATGGATGTGATGGATGATTATGTAATGGATTGCGATGCTTAGAATAATGATTTGTGGATGTGGGATGTATGGATTATGATATTTTTGTTGACTGTCATGATACCATGTTAGCAGAGAAAGGAGATAGAAGAATAAGATGAATGAATTGACCATTGATTTTGAGATTGATTCGGATGTCCAACAAGCATATGATCTACCGAGACTTTATTAGATTAGGGTGATGAGATGGATGATTTTCTCATATCTTAGGATTGGGACTCTCCGTCATTCCTTATGTTTGATATAACACATAGACACAATGCATCATGGTATTGATAACCAGGATGGCGTTGCATCGTGTAATGGAATTTGACTCTACAAATAGATAGGATAGTTCTTGTTCACATCTTGACATAGGGAAACCTCATTGGAATGTAGTTTAGAAGTTTAGAATATACTGGACCAAAGCATACACAATATTCAACAATCTACTCAAAACGACCTCCCTACACACAACTAAGAAAGTATGCGCCAAGATTATTTTACAAGAATACCCACAAGCACAACAAACAAAAGATAATGATCAATGCCCCATTCCCTTCTCTCTAAATCATTAAGTCATCATCGAGAGGTCCTCGAAATGGGTCAATAAGATAAATCATAAGCAAAGATAAAAAAACAAACAAACAATCAATGCTATCTATATCTCTTGCCAATGTAACATAGATAAGGTGATTTTTGATGTTGATGTCCATTATAGGAAAGATGCATCCTAGGACATATTTATCAGATGTTTTGACTAAGACTAAGTGTGTGATAGGCCACTGATACAAAATCTACTAACTCGTTTACTAGTGATCTTGACTCTAAACTTTGACACTTAGGTTCTCAATTCACATCTTGCGATACTTATTTTACCAAAGTTTGAAGATGATGATTGATTTATTATGGATGAAGTTTATTGCAGGTGAAATTGAGATGAGATGGATGGTTTTGGGTTTTCTGGAATATTTCAATGTTTTTGTTATTTTGAAAATGTTTTGAGGTTGTTTTTGGTCTTTTTGAAAGTTTATGTGAATGTTTTGGTTTTCAATTATTTGAGGTTGTTTAGGGTTTTCTAAGGTTTTCCAATGTTTAGGATTTTTCAATCCTAGGGGCCTTGGGGGCTTATCAAAGATGAGCCTTGCCTACGTTATGCATGCAGAGACCATGTAGTTCGACTGACTTTGATTTATTGTTGATGAGATAAGGACAATTGATGGATTGTCAATTTATTATGATGACTTCTAAAAGGACTGACCTAGAGTGTCTCGGGGGCACATTAATGATGGCCTTGCCTACGTTCAAGCTCAAAGACAATGCAATTCAACATGGTTTTGTTTTTGGATTTTTTATGTTTTTACCTTTTTAAGGTTTTTTGATGTGTTTTAGATGTTTTGGATTTTAACTTTACAAATTTTCAAATGTTTTTGGATTTTAGCTATATAGGATTTTGATGTTTTTGGGTTTTTGAAGAGATTTTATGAATGTTTTGGGATTTACAATGAGATTTTGAATAACCTTAAGATATACAAGAACCCAACCCGATACATAAAAAAAATTCCCTAGTGTGATGCAATAGACTACCTCGATATAGGCAGGACAAACTGACCTTAGGAATGTGCCAGTTAGTACTAAAGGGGAATATGATACTTTACACTATCAAGCTATGGTATGGACAAAGATGGGTGATGGAATAATAGGATGAATGCTGCAATGGATGAATGTGATGCAAAGAATGATAAGCTAAAGAGCTAAAGATAGATGGAGGTGCTTTATTTATGCAAGGCACTTGTTTGCTAAGTTTTCACCAAGGTTCTTGCCTAAAGCGCCACCAAAGTGGTTTTCACTAGAGGATGGTTTTTTTCTTTAATTGTTTTTCAATTGTTTTTCTTATTTTTTTGTATTTTTATCATTTTTATAATTTTATTTTTTTATAATTACACCCTTCAAGCCTAGGCATAAATTTTTTTAAGATCGAGCTTGTTGATTGGCTCCCGAAAGGGTTCTCCTTTAGGTGTTGATAGTCGGTAAGCTCTAGATCCATACATTGTTGTGACAACAAATGGGCCTAACCAATTATGCTCAAAATTTCATTTATTATCCTGATCTGGAACATTCTTCTGATTTTGTTTTAGGACAAGATCCCCTACCTAGAAATACTGACTCTTGATCTTCTTTTTATAGCTTTGTTTTAGTCAGTTTTGATATGCTTACAAATGATTGAGGGCATCAAGACGATGCTCATCCAAGAATTCTAGCTCATTTATTTAAGATACCCTATACTCTTCATCAATGATCAAATTTTGTAGCGACACTCACAATGAGGGAATCTCGACCTCAATAGTTAGGATGGATTTTGATCCATAGACCAAGGAGAAAGGGTTTGCACCTGTAGGCATGCAAATACTGGTTCGATAAACCCAAAGGGCGGGATTTAATTGTAGATTCCAGTCATGACCAACTTCATTGACTATTTTCTTTAGGATCTTTAGAATGGTCTTGTTTGTAGCCTCAGCTTGACCATTGTCTTTAGGGATAATACGAGGTAGAGAACTGATGTTGGATGTTAAATTGTTGGCATAGTTCTCTTACATCCTAATTTTTGAAGGGTGTTTCGTTATCTGAGATAAGGACTTGCAGAACACCATAGTGGTAGATAAGGTAATTTAGGATAAGCTTGGATATTTTCTTCCCTATTATGTAAGTCATAGAAATGGATTCAACCCACTTGGTAAAGTATTTGGTGGTCATTATAATGAAGTTGTGTCCATTAGATGAGGTGGGAGTAATATTTCTTATGAGATCAGGACACCATTGTGAGAAAGGCCAAGGTGTGACCATTGGTTGTATCTCTTGAGCTGGAGCATGGATAATATCTCCATGTTGTTGACATTGGACACACTTTTACATATACTGATGAGATTCTCTTTCCATGGTCGACCAGTAATACCCTATCCTTAATATTTTCTTGAATAAGGTTATTCCACTAGAATGGGACCCAAAAATGCCTCCTTGTACCTCTGTTAGGGTGATCAAAGCTTCCTCTTGGTTGAGAAATCATAGTAATGTCCCCCCGATGCTTCTACAGTATAGAGTATCACCTAAGATTACAAATCGGGATGCCTTTTTAACAAAGGTCTTCTTAAGGTTAGAGGTGATATTGGATGGGAGGGTTCCTCTGCTAAGATAAGTGAATATATCGTGATACCACAGGGATCCAAGGCCAATGATTACACACATAAATTCAGATTTAGGAATTTTGAAAGCTGTTACAAGAAGTTGTTCTACCAAGAATTTACATTAAAAGATGTGTGGAATGTCTAACAATGATCCAATAGTTTACATGGTATCAGTTGCTCGATTGTTCATGCGTGGTATCTACTCAAAGGTTATATCAATGAAAAAGTCCTTGAGACTTTCTACCATCCTCTTATAAGGAGTGATTTTATCATCCTTATTTTGGTAGTCGCCATTGAATTGGTTGACAATCAACTGTGAGTCCCCATAGACTTTGAACTCTTGTATCTGCCATTGGATTGCTATCCTTAGACTTGTTAGTAGAGATTCATACTCAACAATATTATTGGTACATGGAAATTCCAACTGATATGACTTTGGAATTCAATCTCCTTGAGGGGTGATAAGGAGAATACCCACCCCTAATCCATGTTGGGTAAATGATCCATCAAAGTACAATTTCCATTGATCTGCTACATTGAGGAGAAACACTGATTCATCAAGAAACTCATATATCAAAGGATTCTCTGCATAAATGGGTGCTTCAGCTAGTTGGTTTGCAATAACTTGTCCTTTGATAGCCTTGCACTCCACATACTCTATATCAAATTCAATCAAGATCATTACCCATTTGGTCGTTCGCCCAGTGAGAGTTGCTTTGGATAACATGTATTTTAATGGGTCGATCTTAGTAATAAGCTTGATTTGATGTGAGAGCATGTAATGTCTGAACTTTTGTGACACAAATACCATTGCTAATCATGCCTTCTCAATGGATGAATAATTAATTTCATTCCCTACCAAGGTCCTGCCAATGTAATAGATGGCTCTTTCATTTCCCATTTCATCATGTTGGGCTAGAAGAGCACCTAGTGCTACTGATGTCGCTGAAATGTATAAGATTAATGACTTGTTTGGTATTGACAACATGAGAATTGGTGGTGACAATAGGTAGTCCTTTATTTGTTGGAAGGATTTATTGCACTTCTCGTCCCACTTATAATTTATTCCTTTATAGAGAAGATACGAGAAAGGGTGGATCTTGTATGATAATTGTGCTATGAATCTTCTAATGGATTGCAACCTTCCTTGTAACCCTCTCATATGCTTTAATGTTTGTGGTGGTTCCATGTCTAGGATTGCTTTCACTTTTGTTGGATCTATCTCTATCCCTCTTTGTGACACAATATATCCAAGAAGCTTCCCTGATGTAACCTCAAAGATACACTTTTTTAGGTTCAACCATACCTTATACTCTTCAAGTCTGTCAAAGATGGGTCCTAATACCTCTATGTGCTCATTCCTTTTCTTTGATTTGGCCAAAATATCATCCACATAATCTTCAACTATTTTATGGATCATATCATGAAAGATTAGGGTCATCACCCTTTGATAGGTTGCTCTAGCATTTTTAAGCCCAAATGACATCATGTTCCAACAATATGTACCCCATGGACAAGGGAATGTAGTTTTATATCCTCCTTGATGATCATGATTTGGTTATAGATGGAAAATTCATCCATGAGTGATAGGATTTCATGTCCTCTAGTTAGATCAACAATGATGTCAATGTTGAGAAGAGTGAAATCATCCTTTGGAAATGCTTTGTTCAGGTCTCTGAAATCTATGCATATTTTGATGCCCCCTAGTGGGATTGGAAATTGGTACTAGGTTGGAAACCCACTTAGGATAGTCAATTGGTCAGATAAATCTGATGTTAAAGAGCTTTTGTAACTCTAGTTTAACCAATAATGCAATTTGAGGATGTACTTTTCTCAATTTTTGTTTGACTTGTTTGGCTTTAGAATAGATTGCTAAATGATGCACAACCACTTCTAGATCAAGCCCTATTATATTTGTATGACCATGCGAAGGTTTCTCTTCTCTCTTTCAAGAACACTGCTAAGTTTTTCTTTTCTTCATCCAACAAGGATTTGACATAGAAAGTTATATTGGGTGCTTCTTCTATTCCTATATTCACTGGAGTAGCCTTCTCTACTAGCACTATTGAGTTTTCCGGATGTATGGCACTAAGGGGGATATTGAATCCTTCATCCTTGGGTGCCTTAGAGAGGTTTCCACCCTCGAATACATACTTTATTTTTACTATTTTAGGATCAGAAAGTGCCACAGTGTAGTTTTCACTTAAATATCTGCATGTTATTCTCATGTCATCAATTTTGCAACTGAAGGATTCAATCACCTCCCCATAGTATGCACGTGTGTTTGGCTCTATATAAAACCCTGCTTGGTGATCCCCACATGGTAAGTTGTTACAGAGTCCCATGAATTCTAAGATTGCTTCATAGTTTTTGAATATATCTAGAATCAAGGTGATCCTTGTTGATCCCAATTGATGAGTTGGGGGTATACTAGGCTTAATTCAGTGGTTTGGTCATTTGAGGTGAAAGATGTTGTAGATATCATAAAGAGAGAGGTATTCTCAAATAAATCAGCAATGTTGAGGGGGGAGTCATCTAGGGTAGGATCACATGATGTTGATAGCCAAGAGGAATCCTCAACCTTCTTACTAGATGTACCTTGGCCAAGAATGTGCACCTTACTATTAGTACACCCTAATGCAAGATTATTTGGACATCTCTCAAGAATGATGGGTTCAAACAAACCATTATCATTTTGTCCCAACTTTTCATTCTTGTTGTACCCCCATCTCTTCATTAATTGTAGACCTTTATTATCATCTTCCATGGGAAGAATGAGTATGGGTCGGTCATCCTAATAGAACAATTTAGATACATCTTCCTCATTGACATCCTATTTGTTCAAATCCTCCCACTTGGTGAAGGTGGTAGATGCGATCTTTAATGTTTCAATCACTTTGTTGATAGGTGTTGTATTTCCATGAGATTTGGGGGAAAGAGGTAACTCACCCAAAACAAAAGTGTCCTTATTCAGTTTATAATCTCCACAACCATCATCCTTGACAACTACCTTAATGTCAAGAATATTTTGCACAACGGGGTTTTTTCTTTTTGAGGTAGATGCAAGGGTAGATGGGTCAAAAAATGAGGACAACGATGTAGGGCCTTCATCATTCTTTGGTATCTGGTGGATCTTGTAGAACTTGGCCTCAAAGTTCTTGCAATAGTAAAAAGGCTTAAGATCTCCATGGATAGTAACTTCCTTGTCGTCAAAAGGAAACTTCATGCATTGGTGGCACTACCGGATTTGACACCATTTTTTGATGGGCGTTCATTAGTTGTTCGACAAATCTTTGTCAGAAGAGCGACGCAATGGTGAAAATATTTCCGTCGCTGTTTTTCGTTGCAAGGCCGACGAAAAATTAAATTTTGAAATAACGGCGAAGAATCGTCGGTCGATGGCATCGTGAAATACCTCAGGATTTCGTCAGAATATGGACAAAAAATTTGTTTATCCACCGATGAATTACACTAGAAGTTTGTCGCCGGTTCGACGAAATGGGCAAGCAATAGCGTCGAAACAACAGAAGACATTCGTCGAAATTGCGACGACATACTCAGGTAGTAGCGTCGAAAGAACACCAAGAGTTCGTTGAAAGTGCGACGAAATTAGCAAGGAGTAGCACCGGAAGAACACCAAAAGCTCATCGAAAGTGCGACAAAATTAGTGAGGAGTAGTGTTAGAAGAACGTCGAAAGTGCGTCGAAAGTGTGACGAAATTAGCAAGGAGTAGCGCCGAAAGAACACCAAAAGTTCGTCGAAAGTGCGATGAAATGGGTAGGGAGTTACGACGAAATCGTCATCGCAGCTATAGCAACTTCGTCGAGCCTTTATGTTGATTCGTCGGTTAGTGTTGTCGAAATTGCGACGAAGAAGCAAAATTTAAAAAAAAATAAAAATCGTGGAAATGTACCATTGTGGAGACTAATGACTGATCATACATACAGACTGCATATTGGTTTGATGCTTCAAACGATGCATTTCTTATATTGAAAAGTGCATTACCTTATTGAGCTTCTCTTTGTTTTGAGTATAGTTTAATATTCTCTACTTAACAAGGCCAACCA